>OZ021733.1:32216430-32816430 GCA_963978545.1 Linyphia triangularis
AATTGGATAAATATATCTCAAAGATTATTGGTTACAATTCGTATTTATTGCTGTATTGTTACCGAAAATTGTTTTTCTATCCTCCTCCCCCCCCCTTCTCCAGAAAAAATATTCCGGTGCACCGATATAAATACAAGAAATGTAATAACCTAAGTTAATTACACTGTGAAGGTAATTACATTCTTAAATCCATAACTTTAGAAATGATAAAATTTATTTCTATTTATATCCACTCTTCACAAGATTTTATATTTTTTAATTATAATTATTGTCATTATTTTCTGTTGTGGATTTATCGAAAGGCTATATCCAACACAACGAATTATATTGATTAATTCCTGGCGACATCTATAGCTATTCATACGAAAGAAGAAATATTTATTACAATAATTAACAGTAATTTGACAATCTTTTCTTGATGTTATTATGGTAACTTTACGAGAGTACAAAAAACTTAAATTAGAATTAACACATAAATATTTAAACTTCTATAATTCAACAGGTTTACAAAAAAAAAAATTTTTTTTTTTTTTTTATTTAATTTTGCTTAGTGAAAAGATTTCATCAGTGATACAGTGAATAAATAGCAAATAAATTCTTAAAACATACTCAAACTAGATGAAAATTTATTTATACAGATTTTTCTCTTCTTGCTGCCCTGTAAAAATACAACTAAAAGAATAAAAAATTAGAAACTTTACTTAATTTAAATTTGTTTAAACAAAAATCAAAATAACAAATGTTAGCATGATTGAAATACATTTAAATGTATACAATACATATTTCAAATATCTATAATATAAAATATATGATAATATATATATATATAAATGCAGATTTTTGGGGAGTTTAAAATACCACACAGGTTACTTGAGTATTTCAATAATAATAATAATGATTTCAATTTAAACATCTTAAATTTATTTCAAACTCTATTTTTTCCTTATTTAGAGTCCTTTACAACATTATTTTGGTTTGATTCACTTTTATAACTTAAATCAATTTATTTTCAAAAGATTGAAACCTAAGTCGCAGAGTGTAATGCGTAATTAGCTTGTATTCAAATATATGTGATGGGCGTGTTTGTTGACTTCGAGCCTACAATACTTATAATAAAGAATTATAAAAAAAAATATTTTTTATGCGTTTAGTTCTGCCTTCATTCGTTAAAAAGTCATAAATACCCCCCAAAAAATAAACTTTTTAACCCTTTTGCGTTCGTCCTTTGGAATTATATAATTTTATTATTGTACAGATTTGTATGAACTAAGGACTTTGTCCATTCAATGAAAGAAAAAGATTATTTTCTAATAACTAATCAGAAAGTGTCAAAATATGCATTTATTTGTTTGTTTGTTTGTTCCTTCGTTCGTTCGTAGGTTTTTTTGTTTGTTTATTTATTTATCATTTTTCAAAAATGGTAATATTGCATTGTAATTTTGCAAACCAGTAATGTATATAAAATTCCATACCTGTCTATCCAACATACCACATGTCTCTTTCCTGTCTCTTCTTCCTCTAACTGTTTACTAGTTATGTCATTTCAAAGTTAGATCTTTCTGAAACGACCTGTATGTAGAACGGATAGGAACATGTCGACTCGCCTTTCAAATATTTTAAGAAAATTTCTATTAATTAACGAAAAATTTTTCCACAAAATTTTATTACCCTTAAAAATCTAGATTTCTTACGTATCATGCATTTCTTGATTTTTCAACATTTTTTCCTACAATAACTGTAAAAGACAAACGTGCATAACTTTAAAAAAAAATTACAATGACTTAGGTGTGGCACCAACTTCTGCTCATCTCCAAATTGAAATTTGTCAAAAATTATCTTTTGAGTTATTAGTCGATTCTTTTATTCTTTGTAATGTCAACTTTTATATGAAAGTTTTAAAAGCATTAATGACGAACGGACCAACTTTTGCCAACATGAAGATTTTCCAAAAAATAGCGTACAATGTATTCATATATTTCTAACGGATGCTCCAATTATTATACTGTATACGAATATTTTATAAATTCCTAATTTTAAGGCCCTATTGTGAACACGTGAATCTTAAATTTTTTTCAAAAGTTATTGTGCAAGGTATTGATATGCTTGGGAGGATATTCCAAATCACAATTGGTTAAGTATATCTCAAAGATTATTGGTTACAGTTCCGTATTTATTGCTGTATTGTTACCGAAAATTGTTTTTCTATCCTCCCCCCCCCCCCCCTTCTCCAGAAAAAATATTCCGGTGCACCGATATAAATACAAGAAATGTAATAACCTAAGTTAATTACACTGTGAAGGTAATTACATTCTTAAATCCATAACTTTAGAAATGATAAAATTTATTTATATTTATATCCACTCTCACAAGATTTATATTTTTTAATTATAATTATTGTCATTATTTTCTGTTGTGGATTTATCGAAAGGCTATATCCAACACAACCAATTATAATGATTAATTCGTGGCGACATCTATAGCTATTCATACGAAAGAAGAAATATTTATTACTATAATTAACAGTAATTTGACAATCTTTTCTCGATGTAAATGTTGTACTTTAACGAGAGATTATAAAAAATTAAATTAGCATTAATAGATAAATATTTAAACTTTTATAATTCAACGGGTTTACAAAAAAAAAATTCTTTTTTTTTTATTTAAATTTGTTTAGTATATAAAATTCCATACCTGTCTATCCAACGTACCACATGTCTCTTCTTCCTCTAAATGTTTACTAGTTATGTCATTTCAAAATTAGATATTTCTTTCTGTATAAAGAACGGATAGGAACATGTCGACTCACCATTAAAATATTTTAAGAAAATTTCAATCAATTAACGAAAAATATTGCTACAAAATTTTATGAGCCGTTAAAAATTTAGATTTTTTACGTATCATGCATTTCTTGATTTTTCAACATTTTTTCCTACTATATCTTTAAAAGACAGAAGTGCATAACTTTAAAAAAAATTACATTGACTTAATTGTGGCACCAACTTCTGCTCATCTCCAAATTGAAATTTGTCAAAAATTATAGTTAGAGTTATTAGTCGATTCTTTTATTCGTTGTATCTTCAATTTTTATATGAAATTTTTAAAAGCATCAAATGACGTACGAACGGACCATCTTTTGCCCACATGAAAATTAGGATTTTCCAAAAAATAGCATGCTATGTATTCATATATTTCTAACGGATGCTCCATATTTTAATTTGTATATGAATATTTTATAAATTCCTAATTTTAAGGCCCTCTTGTGAACACGTGAATCTTTAATTTTTTTCAAAAGTTATTGTGCAAGGTATTGATATGCTTGAGAGGATATTCCAAATCACGATTGGTTAAGTATATCTCAAAGATTATTGGTTACAGTTCCGAATTTATTTTATGTATTGTTACCGAAAATTGTTTTTCTATTCCCCCCCCCCCCCTTCTCCAGGAAAAATATTCCGATGCACCGATATAAATACAAGAAATGTAATAACCTAAGTTAATTACACTGTGAAGTTAATTACATTCTTAAATCCATAACTTTAGAAATGATAAAATTTATTTCTATTGATATCCACTCTCACAAGATTTTGTATTTCTTAATTATAATTATTGTCATTATTTTCGGTTGTGGATTTATCGAAAGGCTATATCCAACACAACGAATTGTATTGATTAATTCGTGGCGACATCTATAGCTATTCATACGAAAGAAGAAATATTTATTACTATAATTAACACTAATTTGACAATCTTTTCTTGATGTAATTGTGATAACTTTACGAGAGTATAAAAACTTAAATTAGAATTAATATATAAATATTTAAACTTCTATAATTCAACGGGTTTACAAAAAAAAAACTTTTTTTTTATTTAATTTTGGTTAGTGAAAAATTTTATCAGTGATACAGTGAGTAAATAGCAAATAAATTCTTAAAACATACTCAAACTAAATGAAAATTTAATTATACAGATTTTTCTCTTCCTGGTTGGCCTGTGAAAATTAAACTATAAAAATAAAAAATGAGAAACTTTTTTTCATTTCAATTTTTATAACTAAAAATCAAAATAACAAATGTTAGCATGATTGAAATACCCATTTAAATGTATACAATACATATTTCAATCATCTTTAATATAAAATATATGATAATCTATATATATAAATTTAGATTTTCGAGGAGTTTAAAATATCACACAGGTTTACTTTAGTATTTCAATAATAATAATAATGATTTCAATTTAAACATCTTAAATTTATTTCAACCTCAATTTGTTCCTTATTTAGAGTCCTTTACAACATTATTTTGGTTTGATTCACTTTTATAACTTAAATCAATTATTTTCAAAAGATTGAAACTAAGTCGCAGAGTGTAATGCGTTAATTAGCTTGTATTAAAATATATGTGATGGTCATGTTTGTTGACTTCGAGCCTACAATGCTCATAATAAAGAATTATAAAAAAAAAAATATTTTTTTTATGCGTTTAGTTCTGCCTTCATTCGTTAAAAAGTCATAAATACCCCCCAAAAAATAAACTTTTTAATGCTTTTGCGTTCGTTAATTTTAATTACATATTTTTATTATTGTACAGATTTGTATGAACTAAGGACTTTGTCCATTCAATGAAAGAAAAAGATTATTTTCTAATAACTAATCAGAAAGTGTCAAAATATGCATTTATTTGTTTGTTTGTTCCTTCATTCTTTCGTAGGTTTGTTTGTTTATTTATTTACCACTTTTCAAAATGGTAATATTGCATTGTAATTTTGCAAACCAGTAATGTATATAAAATTCCATACCTGTCTATCCAACGTACCACATGTCTCTTCTTCCTCTAAATGTTTACTAGTTATGTCATTTCAAAGTTAGATAATTCTTTCTGAAACGCCATGTATAAAGAACGGATAGGAACATGTCGACTCACCATTAAAATATTTTAAGAAAATTTCAATCAATTAACGAAAAATACTGCTACAAAATTTTATGAGCCGTTAAAAATTTAGATTTTTTACGTATCATGCATTTCTTGATTTTTCAACATTTTTTCCTACTATATCTTTAAAAGACAGACGTGCATAAGTTTAAAAAAAATTACATTGACTTAATTGTGGCACCAACTTCTGCTCATCTCCAAATTGAAATTTGTCAAAAATTATAGTTAGAGTTATTAGTCGATTCTTTTATTCGTTGTATCTTCATTTTTTATATGAAATTTTTAAAAGCATCAAATGACGTACGAACGGACCAACTTTTGCCCACGTGAAAATTAGGATTTTCCAAAAAATAGCATGCGATGTATTCATATATTTCTAACGGATGCTCCATATTTTAATTTGTATATGAATATTTTATAAATTCCTAATTTTAAGGCCCTTTTGTGAACACGTGAATCTTAAATTTTTTTCAAAAGTTATTGTGCAAGGTATTGATATGCTTGAGAGGATATTCCAAATCACAATTGGTTAAGTATATCTCAAAGATTATTGGTTACAGTTCCGTATTTATTGCTGTATTGTTACCGAAAATTGTTTTGCTATCCTCCTCCCCCCCCCCCCCCCTTCTCCAGGAAAAATATTCCGGTGCACCGATATAAATACAAGGACTGTAATAACCTAAGTTAATTACACTGTGAACGTAATTACATTCTTAAATCCATAACTCTAGAAATGATAAAATTTATTTCTTTTTATATCCACTCTCACAAGATCTTATATTTTTTAATTATAATTATTGTCATTATTTTCTGTTGTGGATTTATGGAAAGGCTATATCCAACACAACGAATTATATTGATTTAATTCGTGGCGACATCTATAGCTATTCATACGAAAGAAGAAATATTTATTACTATAATTAACAGTAATTTGACAATCTTTTCTCGATGTAATTCTGGTAAATTTACGAGTGTATAAAACTTAAATTAGAATTAATATAAAATATTTAAACTTCTATAATTCAACGGGTTTACAAAAAAAAAAAAAAAAAAAAAAAAAAAAAATTTAATTTTGGTTAGTGAAAAGATTTCATCAGTGATACAAGTAAATAGCAACTAAATTCTTTAAAAATACTTAAAGTATATAAAAATTTATTTATACAGATTTTTTTCTTCCTGGTTGCCCGGTAAAAACTCAACTAAAAGAATAAAAAATTAGAAATTTTACCTAATTTGAATTTTCTAAATAGAAATCAAAATAACAAATGCTAGCATGATAGAAATACATTTAAACGTATAGAATACATATTTCAATTATCTTTTATATAAAATATATGATAATCTATATACATAAATGCAGATTTTTGGGGAGTTTAAAATATCACACAGGTTACTTTATTTAAACCTCAAAGTGTGCCTTATTTAGAGTCATTTACAACATTATTTTGACTTAATTCAGTTTTATAACTTAAATCAATGATTTTCAAAGGACTGAAACTAAATCGCAGATTACCATGCTTTACTTCGCTTGCATTAAAATATATGTGGTCGCTATTCCGAAACGTCCACTTTGTTGACTTCGTGTCTACAGTAATTATAATAAAGAATTATAAAAAATCAATTTTTTATGCGTTTAGTTCTGCCTTCATTCGTTAAAATGTCATAAATACCAAAAAAAATACACATTTTGACGCTTTTTAGTTCGCCCTTTGGAATTACATGTTTTATTGTTGTACAGGTTTGTAGGAACATGATCCATTCAATGAAATAAAAAGATTAAGTAATAGAATAGAATAAAAATGTCAAAATAGGCATATATTTGTTTGTTTGTTTATTTATTTATTTATTTATTTATTTATTTATTTATTTATTTATTTATTTATTTATTTATTTATTTATTTATTTATTTATTTATTTATTTATTTATTTATTTATTTATTTATTTATTTATTTATTTATTTATTTATTTATTTATTTATTTATTTATTTATTTATTTATTTATTTATTTATTTATTTATTTATTTATTTATTTATTTATTTATTTATTTATTTATTTATTTATTTATTTATTTATTTATTTATTTATTTATTTATTTATTTATTTATATTTTTTGAATTTAGGGAATTGGTTCTCCTTGTTTTCACCAAAAATTATAAAAATGTCGATTTTCTATTTTTTACGTGTTTACAATCTTTAAAACCATCTCCTTGTTCTGGAAATTTTTTTACTGACCTAATAACTGCAATCGTAAAAAAATATCATATTTTTATGCAGAATTTAGCATAGCTGCAATAGCTCGTTCGATATTTGGAAGGCATTTTTTACAGTTCGTCTCTTTTGGAATTCCTATCTAACTCAAAATGCTAAAACTCCATCATATATAATTGAAATGACTTGAAATTTTGTGTGTGTCACTCTAAAGATCTATTTGACAAAAGTATGCGTGGATTTTTGAAAAAAATAAAAACCCTTTTTTTTTTTTTTTTTTTTTTTACAAATTTAATAGTTGAAATGTATCTTTTTTTTACGCTTATTTTATCTTTTTCTCTTCAAACCTGCCTTTATTTGCGTCCAAAATATTTTAATTTAAAAGCGTCTCTAACTCCTTAAAAATAATTGTATTTAAAATGCAATACATATAAAACATATACAGAACAACGTTTTGACATCTCCTGTAAAAAGAACTATTATAGGACAAGTTTGGTTTGTCTGCCAGCACCTCATTTGTTATAAGTTCATCCTCTTAAACAACAATAACAAGTATTGCTAAAAATATATTCAGTCAAAAGTAATCTAAAACTTTTTGAAAGCTCTCTCATCTGCTCTCTCATGACATTTGCCACAGAGAGCTCATAAAAAGTTGAAATCACCTTGATATTAGATATACTTTTTTTGTTAACAAATAAAGCATGTAAAGTAAGTATTAAAATGTAACTAATAGGAAGGGGAGAGACCATCGACTGCTGTTAAAGTAAAAATTTAAAAACAAGAAACAAAATTGCATCTAATTGCTTTCATAAAAAAAGTTAATTACATTATGAATTTATCTACACTTCTTATATCCATAACTAAAAAGCATCAACATGGAATGGAAGTCAATAGAAATCTAATTTTTGTTATATCTATTTGAAAACAAAGTTCATTCATATCTCATTACATATTTAACTCAAATACAAAATTTAAAAATGATAAAATCTGTTTTCTCTTTATATCCACACTCACAAGATGTTATTTTTAAAATTATTATTATTAATTGTCATTTTTTTCTTTTGTGGATTTATCGAAAGTTCTCTCATTTTTATTCAATGTCTGGCCGTTTGCAGGTAAGTAGCTACAAGCCCGAGACATCAAATTTGCCTAATTAATTTGTAGCGACATCTACTGCTATTCATAAGAAAGAAAAGTTATTTAGTGGTATTATTAATAATAATTTGACAATCTTTTCACGATGCGATAGAATTATGGTAAATTTAGGAGTATATAAAAACCTTAATAAGAATTAATATAGAAATACTTAATTTTCTATAATTCAATGGGTTTACAAAAAAAAGTATTTTCTTTTTATTTAATTTCATTGATGATACAGTGAGGTAATAACAAATAAATTTTTCAAACATACACAAATTATATGAAAATTTATTTACACAGATTTTTCTCTTTCTGGTTACCCTATATAAATTCAGCTGAAAGTAATTTTACAGAACTTGCTTTTTTTAATACATAATTCAAACTATCAAACGTTTGCATGGCAGAAATACATTTAAATGTATACAATACAAATTATGATGATACATCTTTAATAAAAAATATATATGATGAGCTATATACACAAATGCAGATTTTTGGGGAGTTTAAAATATCACATAGGTTAACTGTAGTATTTCAATAGTAATAATGATTTCAATTTAAACATCTTAATTTTGTTTAAACTTCAATGTGTGCCTTATTTAAAGTCATTTACCACATTATTTTGATTTCATTCAGTTTTATAACTTAAATCAATGTTTTTTAAAGGACTGAAACTAAGAAACAGAGTGTAATGTGTAAATTCGCTTGTATTAAAATATATGTGGTCGCTATTCCGAAACGTCCACGTCCACTTTGTTGACTTCGTGTCAACAATACTTATAATAAAGAATTATAAAAAATAAATTTTTATGCGTTTAGTACTGCCTTCATTAGTTAAAATGTCATAAATAACATAAAAAAATGCACAATTTGACGCTTTTGCGTTCGTCCTTTGGAATCACATGTTTTTATTGTTTCACTGGTTTGTATGAATTAAGGACTTGGTCCATCCAATGAAATAAGATTATTTTCTAATCGGAAAATGTCAAAATAGGCATATATTTGTATGTTTTTTTATTTTTTTATTTATTTGTTGTTATTATTATTTGATTTAGGGCATTTTAATGGGACTTTTTAGCCCTTGTTTTCACAAAAAAATTATAAAAATGTCAATTTTCTATTTTTTGCATGTTTATATTCTTTAAAACCTTCTCCTTATTCTGAAAAGTCTTTTTACTGATCCGATAACTGTAATTGCAAAAAAAATTGTATTTTGTGGAGATTATAGCATAGCTGCAATTGCTCCTTCGATATTTCGAATGCATTTTTCTCAGTTCGTCTTTTTTGGAATTTCTACTTGACTCAAAATGCTAAAACTTCAAGAAATATAAATGAAATAACTTGAAACTTTTTGTGTTTCATTCTAAAGATATATTCCAAACATTTTATCACATATTTCTTTTATGTATCAATATATACTGAAATGAGATGTTGTTGTTATTTTTTAAATATTTTTTGTTCTGGCTTATTTCGTCAAAAAATTAATTTTTATACAATTTAAGTAACTTTCACGATAATTCATCTAAAAAAAGTATGTAAATTACAATTAAAAATCAACTTCAGTAGAATAACAAGTGTCTGCTAAATACACTGAAAGAAAATTAAGCTTCGGCATCAAGTACTTTCTAAGAAAAAGGTACATGATAATTAAAAATGTAGTTTTGAGAAAACGCATTTTAAACAAAACCTTACTTACACTAATATAGTTCCTAATTTTTTCAATCAAAATTATTAATAATACTTCTAAATGAGGTTTTATTACAAATGAGATATCATTTTAAAGGGAAGAATATAATTTTAATTTTAATAAACAATAATGAACTCAAAATTGATTTGTTTATAAATTTTAGGGTACCACCTCCCCTTAAAATGAAACTTTCTAAGTCACACATAGGAGAAGAGAAACTTTCATGCCAGAGATACCTTCTATGATGTTCCCTGTAAATTTTCCTTAGTTAATGATGAAATTTAATGTATAATATCAACATTATTTAAGATTTAGTACTAATGACTAAAATAAATTGAAGTGTGCTGCCTGATGCAATTTTTAATTGTAATTATTCTGCAATTGAATCTGTATATAAGTTAATTTTTAAGTTTATTTTATATTTTAGATAAGTTTATTTAATTATGAAGTTGGGATACACTTTGTAATTCAATTTTTAAAAGGTACTCAATACTCAATTGAAAAGTGCTCCACTTACCACTTGTAAACTTCACTTGAAATTCAATATTTGAGTGTCTGGTCATGGTGAAGATTCTAAATATTACACAATTGTTGGCAACACCCAGTTAGAAAATATGCAAATAATACTCTTTTTTATTTTCTGTTCATAGTTCTACATTACTTTATACATATGAGTGTATGATAAGCGTTTTTTTTTGTTTGTTTTTTATGTGGTGATTAAAAAAAAGAAGTTTATGCAGTTGCTATTACCTTTATAATTCATTATTAAAAAAAAAAAAAAAAAAAAAAAAAAAAAAAAAATTGACCTTGTAAAAAGTTAAATTTCTTCTAAATGTTTTTTTTTCGTATCTTTATACCTGCCTTTATTTGCTTCTAAAATATTTTCATTTAAAAGCGTCTCTAACTCCTCCAAAATAATTGTATTTAAAATGCAATACATATAAAACATTTACAGAGCAACGTTTTGACATCTCATGTAAAAAGAACTATTAGAGGACAAGTTTGGTTTGTCTGCCAGCTCCTCATTTGTTATAAGTTCACCCTCTTAAACAACATTAACAAACAGTGCTAAAAATATATTCAGTCAAAAAAATAATCTAAATTTTTTTAAAAGCTCTCTCATCTGCTCTATCATGACATTTGCTCATAGAAAGTTAAATCACATTGATATTAGATATACTTTTTTAGTTAACAAACAAAGCATGTAAGATAAGTACCAAAATGTAATTAATAGGAGAGAAAGACCATCGACTGCTGTTAAAGTAAAAATTCAAAAACAAGAAGCAAAATTGCATCTAATTGTTTTCCTGGTCGTTTAATGCGATACTGTAATTGGAAGGTCATAACAGTTGAGAGGAGAGAGGATAATGGATTAAATGTTTTCTCAAAATGTTCACAATAATAGCAGGTCATTTACTGTCATAACTGAAACATTAAAAGAACATTCATGTATTGGCTGGTGTAAAAGTTCTTACTGTTGATGTTTCCGATATTTTTGAAATTTTAATTCTTCTGCCATCAAGTGCTTTTTTCTAATAAAATGAATTTTTAGAATTAAAAATAAATAAAGTAGAATACATTCATGAAAACAGGGTCCTGGCAAAATCAAATATATATTTTATCTCAATAATCTATAAATAACTAATTTACTAAAACACATTCTATGTTCAAGTATTACCTAAACGTTAAGAAATTAGATGTAATTTTTCCAAAGTAATTTTTTTTATCGCTATATTCATAGATCTATCAAAGAAACCCAAAGAATTTAAAATCGTCCCTTGTCAGGCAAAACGCTTCATTTTCCACTAGAGGCATTACTTTTTTGGATGTTCATCAGAGTTAGATATTGTGTTCTATTGTTGAGAGATATAAGATTTCTTAGGTCTCCTTAACGTGCTTAAATTGTGTTTTTTTCTCTTCTTTTTTTATAGAAGTACTATCTACTTTGGTTACTATTACAAAATTCCAAAATTTAAATACTCTGTTTGACCTCTTTTACCTTTGATTTTCAAACATATAACACAATGTTCAATTGCAAATAAAAGATACGACAGAAACGGGGGTATTAGCTTTTACCAATTTAAAAGCTTCTGACAAATAGTTAATAATCCACTTTGACGAAGAGTAAAAATAATTAAAATCATTTATGAATCTTGATGGTTTTATATGAAAGGAGAACAATGGATCATCTAAAAAATTATATAGTATGTATGTGTGTGTGTGTGTGTGTGTGTGTGTGTGTGTGTGTGTGTGTGTGTGTGTGTGTGTGTGTGCGTGTGTGTGTGTGTGTGTGTGTGTGTGTGTGTGTGTGTGTGTGTGTGTGTGTGTGTGTGTGTGTGTGTGTGTGTGTGTGTGTGTGTGTGTGTGTGTGTGTGTGTGTGTGTGTGTGTGTGTGTGTGTGTGTGTGTGTGTGTGTGTGTGTGTGTGTGTGTGTGTGTGTGTGTGTGTGTGTGTGTGTGTGTGTGTGTGTGTGTGTGTGTGTGTGTGTGTGTGTGTGTGTATGTATGTATGTATGTATATTAGGGTGCGTCTTATAGGCCACTAAAATATAAATTTTGAATGGGACACGCTTTCAAATGATTCCTTTTGGTGAGAAAACGCAAGTGTTAAAGTTTTGGGTTGCTTAAAATAACAATTAGGGATTGCTACTGGCAATTGAAATTACCACTACCATGGAAAAAATCAAGTTTTTCACTTGAAAGTACAAAAATGTGAGAAAAATAAAAATATCCACTGTCAGCTTTTTTATTACATATAATCATTTATAAACTTATTACAAACACATGTAGTGTGTACAATCTACACTGTGAATATATTTTATTATAAAATGTTAATAATGAAACAAAATTGTGAGGTCGTGAATTTTCATTTTCAAAAGAAATTGTGGTCATTGAAAATGTCATGGAATTTTTTTCTGCCCCAAAAGAGTAAGAACTACTTAATTTCTTCAAGTTCTCTCAATCACGAAACAACTATTTGATTTGAGCAACCACATATTGTTTTAATTTCTTTGGTATTCGGGCTTTAGCCAACACCTCCATGACATGTATAACTGCTGAATGACAAGCATTTTCAATGTTTTGCTTCAAATCTGCTTGAAATGAAAAAATAGAATGAAATCTATTTTGTATGGAAGTTTGCTATGATTCAGTGAGGATGATATTGAGCCATATCATGGTTTGTTTTCTTGTAGTAGGTTTTATCATAGAAGACAATGAAGCGTTGCCCTGATGAAATTGATGATTAAGAAAATTTGTAGATAATCTCACAAATAGAGAGAAAGGTTAAAAGATATCCTTTTAACTTTTTAAATATATTTCAGATAAATATCAAAATCATAAATACATTTATTGCTTATTAAACCCAATCAAAATAACATTGTTAAACATGAGTTACTATAGTGATATTCTATAGGCATATAACTGGATCCTTATTTAACTTAAATTGACAAAAGGGGGAGGTACTATGTAGTAATAAATTCACAAGAATTTTTGACAGTTTAGATACTAACTTTTACATTTGTTTATCCCAGATTAAACATTTAAATCCCTCAACAAAATCATCCAGCACACAATTCGAGTAAAAAATGTCATTTATTAATATTTCAAAATTGAAATAGTTGATACATTGTGTATCCCCATTGAGTATAAATCACACATTTTTCCATCACCAAAAGAAAGTAATGTATGGCCCTTGGAAGAACTTTTCATTTAAAGGAGCTGGCCTGTCAACAAAAAATTTATATCAGGTTTTTTTTAAGTATTAAAACTAATCTCATAAAAAGAAAATAGTTTTTTATTAATTAAATAATTTATATTTTATTTAATTAATAAAAATATTATATTATTATATTTATATATTAATTAAATTATATTTATATATTAATTAAATTATATTTATATATTAATTAAATTATATTTATATATTAATTAAATTGTATTTATATATTAATTAAATTATATTTATATATTAATTAAATTATATTTATATATTAATTAAATTATATTTATATATTAATTAAATTATATTTATATATTAATTAAATTATATTTATATATTATAATAAATAATTATATAATAATTATATATTATATTAAATAATTATATAATAATTATATATTATAATTAATTTATAATTATATTATTATATTTATAATTATATTTATATATTATTATATTAATATTATATTATTAATATTATATTATAAATATTATATTATTATATTTATATAAAAAAGTAAAATGAGTATTTATAATAATTTTGTGCATCAACAATTTTACGCAGTTAAGTCTTTGATTTATGAAGATAAGGAAAGTAATGTAAATGTAAACTATTATATTTGATATTCAACGTACTACAATGCTTTACAAAAACAATAGAAATATTTACACACCAGTTATGTGCATAGCTTTTGATTTGAAGAAAAGGATTTTTTTGTTCATTCTGACATTAACATGGTGTTTCATTTATCTCCTTAACTTGTTTTAAAATGTTGACACTTATGTACTAACTAGTTGATCCTACTTTAAAAAAAATCTAACTTAAATTATAATACTATATGTTTTGGTCTTCCTTAGCCCACATTTTATGAAATCGAACACCTGTTTACTTTATTCTAAAGAAAAAATTCTGAGCAACAAAGTATTCGAAGAAATCTGAGTATTGCTGCTAATAACGTTGCTTTATTTGAAAAACTTAACATTTACTTAACATTTTAAAATAATTTTGAGTAATCCTATGCTTATAAATTACCACTTTCAAATTTAATTTACCCAGAACTTAGTAGAAAAAACTTATACAGGGCATAATAAGAGCAAATATAGCTAAAACAAGTGATATTACAATAGATTTTCTATCTGTGTGCTTTTTCTTTCAATGCCTTTAAAAAATTAATAAATTTGTAATAAAACGTAATATATAAGATCGGTTTAGTACTGAATTTTAATAAATTTTTATAATTTTTTGAAATAATTTTTATGCGTTTGATGCTTTAAAAATCAACATTTTAAAAAAAAATATTGATATTAGAAATAACTAGGGGGCTTTGCCCCCTGCTCGCTAACGCTCGCCAACCCCCAAACGCCTCGCTGCGCTCGGATTGAGCAGCTTTGCCGCTCGAATTTGTGGTTAAAACATCTTGCTGCTCTCGAATAGGTTTGCCAGCCATAAAAAATTTAACCAATTTTTTATAAATTTAATGTAAGGCCTAATAGAGAAAACACCCAAATTGCAAGTTTCATAATAGAAAGTTAAATATACTATCCGCCAACATTCTGACTTAAAATTTCGTTAGCTATGCCCTTACATTGAAGTCCCAATATCTTTTATTTATTCTGATAAGTCACCCCTTTAGAGAACGGCGTCCAACGCGAAGCATTTTCTGGATAGAAATACTTCAAAATAATAATTACTCTAATACAAAAATGCTTCAGAAAAACAGAAAAAATCAACTTTGAAACGAAGAGTTTAAAAAGAGCGTTAAAATTACAAACGGGTTTGTTTACATACGTAGATAGTTTTAAAATTAGCAACGGTTGGTTGGTTGGTTGAACCCCTGTGCAGCCGGTTTGTTTACATACGTAAGGATGTTGCCAATCATATATTCAAAATCATTGAGGCTTTGTAGTAGCTTAATGATGAAAAATATTGAAATTTAACTAATTAATAAAGTGTTAATAAATTATTTTGGCACGTTTTGGCAAATCTACAGCTTATTTCCTTTAAAATGACACCTTGGTCATTGAAATTGGTTGAGCAGTTTAGGCGGACGGACTAACCCCAAAAAACGTATTGCCTATTAAATATATAGATTTCTTCTTTTCCTCACTCAAACAATGAAAAAGATATCTTTTAAAATATAACAATGCAAAAATTAACAAACTCCTAACACCCTATAACCTTGGCTGACCACGATAAGCACTATTCAAAACAAAATTTACGACAGGTCAAAATTAGTTCTACCTTCAAAATGGACAAAGTGAAATTGAATAATTCTCTGAACCAGGGGTTTCCAATTTTTGCGACCCAATTATTAGAAACCGAAAACGAAACATTGCAGGCTATGGGCACCTCCAAGAAGGGTCTAAAGCATGTACTTAAACCAATCAGGAATTTGGAAATTTAAAAATGAAGTAGAAAAAGTGGTAAAATTCACAAGAAAAAGAAGTGTTATATGGGGTTACATTATTCATTTGAACAGAAAATTAATATGTGCAACTATAAATTATTATTTTAGTAGAAAATCTAATTATCAGGTTTGAAAAATCAAGATGTGAACAAAAACTTGAACTGCCTTGCAAATAATTCTGCTGTGCTTATGGGGATTCACACATTATGAATAAAATTCCGACATTATAGATAAAATTTATAACGTGATACAAATATGACACATTTTTGAAATCTAATCACATATCAATTTAAGAAACGATTTTCACAAACTTGAAAGAAAAAAAAAATTAGGGTGTTCAAGGACTCAAAATTCTAAAATCTTTATTTTTAGAAATATTTTTAAGAAATTTCAGTTTTTGTCCAGTTGTACCCACGCCACCTTTGGTAATATCGTTGGTTGTACCCGCCTACACCTAAAATAACAGCACCTTCGCAAGTAAATTCGTGAAGACGGGTAATGCTGAACGATATTAGGCGAGGAACACTAAAGTGATTGAGGACGTGGAAGAGGTGATTTGGGAATTACTGGGGATAAGAAGCTACTTGTGCATTTCCTTTTGGTTGAAAGATTCCTTCAAGATTTTATAACGTGGACGTGGAAGAGGTGTTTGGGGAATTGCTGGGGATAGGACGCTACTTGTTATTTCCTTTTGGTTGAAAGATTCCTTCAAGATTATTTATTTGTTAGCTTTGTCGTCCTGTAAAAACTTTTTTTCTTTTTTCAGCTTTGTGTATTGATCTCTCAATAGCGCCATGCTGATTCTTTTCCTTCTTTACTTTCAACTACCCATATGTAATTATAGAGTAATGCAAGTATTCCATTCGATCAACGAAAAATTTATATTCTTTTCTTATCCATTGCAACACATTTTGAAACGTCCTGAATCCAAAAAATGGTAAAGGGAAAATGTATATATCAGGGGCGGCACGTGATCGAATTATGATGTTAATGCTACCGGAAACATGCGACTTCCCCCTCCCACCCCCCAACCACACACATACTTTCCACAATCATGTACAAACAGACTTAAGCCTTTTTTTTTTTAATTATCATTTTAAAAATCAGATTTTTTTTGCACTTTTAAGTACATAATTAGTAATTCTTTAATATACTTCATTCTCGAAGCTCGTAAATAATAACATAAGAATGTTCGTTTTTAACTCAATTAAAGATACAAAGTGAACTGTATGCACTTTTTATTTTACTCAGAAGCGGTTCCACAAAATTACATCTTGTATCGATTGCTTCTCGTATCAATGAAAAAAACGACTCGCTCATACAAAACTGCGTCTCAAATCTTGCTCCTTATACAAGAACAAAAAAGATTTCCTCATGTCTATTCAAATTACAAAAAAGGGGAAAATCTCTTTTTGCAAACACCCTTGGCGAAAGAACATGGAACTGGGCCCACACATTGTGAAGATTGCACAAGCTGCCGAATTTAGAGCACAAATCGAAACGGCGCCAACAGTAATGATGTTTAATTGAAAAAAAAAAAAATTATTCAAAAATTAATTAACACTTATTTAATTAACATTTAACTCGTTATTATAATTAGTATATTTTTGAACAGTGATTGATCGAGTTTTATGGGGCTAAGAAAAGAAATTATATGGAAATTGCACGTAATAATCATTCTTAATGTTATGAACCTCCATCTAGTTTCTAGAATATATAGCTTTTTTAATAACAATTTTTTAACATTGAAAGTAGAAAAAATCAAATTTTTCTAAAATCTTTTGCATTTAAAAATCTAGCAAAATTCATTTTCTTTTCCAATCAATTTGACTGAGGTTTGACTAGTAATACAGATTTGAATTCTCAAATCAATTTTCAAAAAGATTATATCAAACTTCAGTTATCACTGTTTAAATGAAGTTTTACGTGCCAAAGCATGATTTTTTAGATAATGAGTTTAAAATATTCAAATTTATTTTCAGAACAACATAGTACTTCAAACTAATAAAATTACTCTCTAGCCTTCAGATGATACCATTATCTTGCAAAAATTCCGTCTAGAGATTATTTTAAAGCATAAAAACTATATACACATTTACCCATTTTTGTGATATTTCAAGTGTGTACATACAACTTAATGAACGCAAATTCTTTAATACTCAAATCGAAGTTTCGTTTCCATTTGTACAAAATAATAACATTTTTAACATAACATTATAAAATAAGAACCATTAATCAAATCATTCTCTAGAGTTTTGATAAAATAAAAAAAACGTTATCTCTCGTTTTGGCCTCTAAATGTAAGTTCTTGTTTACTTAAAAACAATACTGCTTTGATGAGTAATTGCATAAAGCGTCTATTCAGAGAGCTAGCTTTTTGTTTAATCCACTATATCCAGAACTATTTCAAACGCTCTTTTTAATTCTGACAATCAAATATGGCCAACAAAACAATTTTTGTAAATAAACTTGGAAAAAGTTCTTACCTTGCTTTTGCTTTTATGTAGAGTTGGAACAAGGTGGGCGATAACCTCTTCATTGGAATTAAATAATATCCACAATTTATCATAAAGTTCCATGTTTCAAAATGATATTCGATTTGGAAGGATTTTTAGAACCGTTCGCATGTTCGCTTTCCTTCCCTACCTCTTTTACATTTAACCACACTGATTTTCAAGATGAGCCAATCAGGTTCATCGAGTTCTAAAGGTCAGCCAAAGTTAGAAAATTCCTGATTTGGCTGCCTAGCTACAGATTACGTGGAGGAAACGCTCTATTGGGTTCAATTGGTTACCATGGCAACGTAGTAGCCGAAACGCGTTTCAGGAACACACGGCCACTGATCGGAGGAAGATCACCTTGATTGGAAGCGAGTTTTTTTCCTCCTGAATTGAGTATTGAGGCAAGAATTTTGCTGTTTATCAGATTTTTTTACACTTACCGTAGAAATTGGATCTTCATTTTAGAAAATTGTAAAATATATAATTTTAGTTTTGAACTCATAAATTTAGACGCAGCCCGGCTGTACTGCACGAGCCTCCACTGGTTTGAGTGTGTCTGTGGTCAATATAACTCCCGAACTGATTGACCTCTGATGTTCAACTTTTGTATACGAGTCAATGGAGGACATATGGGACATGTCATTAAGGTTTTCGTCAAAATAGCGCATAATATGACTTTAAATATTTTATGTTTTTTTAACATCTACCAAAAACAGCTCTAACGATTTTGATCAAAATCTCTTTGGTAATGTATTTAAAGTGTTCCAAACATACCCATCACCCCCGAAATTCCCTTAAAAATTCGATAAAAGCGCTCTAAGTTGAAAAAGAAAGTCTTTTACATGGAGGTTTTTATTGAGCATTGACCCTCAAAAACTGTTCCTCCTCCGTTTCATTTAAGCGAAAGGTATAGTGTAATAATTGTTCCCAAAAATATCGCCAAATTGGCATATATCAGGAATTTATATAGGGTTGTTGAAAATTGTTGCTACTACCTAATTAAATAATTTCGATTCCACGTTTTCAATTTACGACTGGCTAGTCACAACTATATGTTACAATAGACACTGCACCACAAGTAATTTTTTTATTGATTTCAATATTTTATAGGATACAATTCCAAACACCTACGATTTTGATCCAACATGATATGGATGCCGTGCTGCCATCTAGTAACATAATTTAAAACTAAACAAAGTATTTCTTAAAACATTTTAAAGTTAAGTATTGCCATTTATTAATAAAAATTGTAATTTTTAATCCACGCGAAAAGAAATACATAAATACTAGAAAGAACAAAATAATGATTGCTACAATTTTAATATTACCTTCGCTTTCCTGTCTCAATCTTACGGCTTCTCATAGTAAGGCCGCTTTTATCGTCGACGAAAAACGACTGTTGTGGACAACCGTTCAAACATTCGACATAATTTCCTATCATAAGAAAATTATTTGTTTTAAATAAGATATTGAGCTTCATATTCAGGGGAAAAAATTATTTGTATTAATAAACTATATCATTGAACTTATAGTGTTACCGATAAAAGCTGGTATAATTCACCTTTTTAGAGTCATGCAGACTATCCATGGCAAATACACGTATAGTAGCAAGCATTTGATCAATATTGACCATATTGCTTTCAAGAGAGGAAAACATATGTCTCTGACGAGTAGCTGTACTATTGTGTTGGGTAAAGCAAGGATCATCTGTAATCTATAAAATATCTCGTTATGTGAAATGTATGAAGTATTATACAGGTTAGAACATAAGTCTTATGATCCATTTTAAATCACTATGGTTTGCAAAAAAAAAAAAAAAAAAAAAAAAAAAAAAAAAAAAAATATATATATATATATCCATAGTGTAGTTTTATTTCTCCAAAAATTCGATAAATGCCGCAAATAGATGGCGCTATTTTTTAAAACGTCAAGAGCAAAAGCAGTTGACAAAAAACTCCACACTGAGTGGACAATTTATTATTCATATCTTCCCAGTGCTTCATATGTCATTTTTTTCATGGCGTAATTAAAATATTGATAAATATGGCCAAAATTTCTGAACTCTTAGGTTCATAGTAATTCAGCCAGCAAGAAAGAGAAACATTAAAGGTGCAAAAATACCCTTTATTTAATTCATCAATAATATTTAATGGAAGCAAGATTGGAATTAATCTGTACCAGATTAGATTTAATGAAATATTAGATTACGATTAACTAGAAAAGAAGAGCTAGCTGATGAGGTGGTCAAATGGTCTCGAGAGTTAGGCGTGCAGGAATGAATTTGGAATAACTGAACTTTATTACGCGTTCTCAGGAACTCTCCACGCAGGTTTAACTTATCTCAGGCTACTTGATAAGTGCCTACTAGTTTCGTCAGTGCATGTGGTGGATCTTTGTTTGACTTCTTTCATCTCGGTCACGCCAGGGTCTTGCATCCCAGCTCAGCCGTAATAATTAGCAACAGAAACTCGACAAGTAAAACTTACTATTATGAATAATCAGTATAATAAAAATGCTATCAGAGAGCTCGACCAACCTTTATACCACTACAATGAGATGTTTCTTACTTTTAGGGAAATCCAATCGACCTGAAGGACGAAGGACCTCTCTAAAGAAATCAATTCTTGATTGACCCCTTTGACCAATCTCAACCGAGTTGTAAATCCTGAGATGACCCTTTTGACCTGTTGTGTCATCTCTTGGACCAAATTGAGCCACCAATAAGTCTACACCCCTCGAGTACATAAGATTAAAAAACGGGTATGTCTTTACCTGACCCCCAATAACAAATAAAATTTCTGATAGTGTCCTTACACTATCATAGTATTTAACAATTCAAGGCACTCTAAGTACCTCCCGGACACTAGTTGATGACGGCTATAGTTAGCAAGTTCAGGCTCAGTTATGTACTTAATTTTCTAGTTTTAAACATTTTATCAACCGCTGCTAGTGAAAATTTAGTAAATGCGATGGTTTAACTGATGCTCTTTCTCTGTCCACAAAGGCAACAAACATGAAAAAACTTTCGAAGTCAGTCAAATAGCGTTGTTTACTCATATTTTCACTGACAAATTGCTTCTGTTACTGTTACGATTGTAAGCACTAAAGCTTTCTTTATTTAAACTAGCCTCATTCTCTAACGATAATACAGTAACACCATAGTCAACTTGCTTACAATTGTCAAGAGTCCATAATAAATTGTCCACTCAGCGTTTACTAGAAATGAAGATCTCTGTCTACTTTGTATGCATGAAAAAAACGCTACTTTTTTTTTTTTTTTTTTTTTTTTTGAAAGAATACTGTTATGTTTATTGATATAAAATTTGTTAGGATTAACAAAAGCATTCGTAAATTACGAAAAAAAAAAAAAAAAAATAGTAAAAATTAAAATTATGCAATAATTCTTTACGGGATATAGCGATAAAGTGTACAGAATATGTGGTTAAAATTTCATAGGGATCAGTTCAATAGTTTCTGAGATTTTTTCAACAGCGCATACCTACCTACTTTTGAGGACTCCTGTTTATCTGGCATTTTCACACTAAAAAAGTAGTTAAAATCAAACTTTTTTTTGTAATTTACGAATGTTTTTGTTTAGCCTAACAAGTTTTATATCAATAAACATAACAGTATTCTTAAAAAAAAAATTATAAAAATAGCGTTTTTTCCATGCATCCAAAGTTGCCCTTAATCTTCCTTATATTAGAGTCTTAACCATCTTTACGTACACTTTCGAACTGAACACTTACTAATTTTTTTTATTGACTTTTGAAAAGTGTTACGAACTTTTATACGAACCTGAATACAATATTTCCTTCTTACCTGTAATAAGTTAAGTAACAAAAGAGTAAATGACCACCTTATTACAGTTTTATAATTAACCAGATAGCACGGCAGCATTGACCAATGTGAAAAACCGGGATCTGTGGAAGATTGTCCGATTCTGACCGAAACTCGAGTTTCGTTCCAAAATACACAATATTTTTAAAATAAACATGTTTTCGATATATATTAAGATAAATATATCAAAAGCATCACAGATCATATTTTTGCCTCTGTCTATTAAAAATAAAATATTTTAATTTAAAACTGTGCTTCAATATTTAAATACTTCATATATATTTTATCCAGCATTGAGCGAGACTGGCCAAAATCGAAATGCAACAGCCGATTAACAACATTCCACATCAAGATTGGCCGATGTCAACCGGTGCTGGCCAAAGTTGTTGTGCTATTGAGGTACTATAAAAAAATATTGGCCCGAAAACAACGGTATTTAAAGGCAATAATCTATCAATTTCATTCATTAACTCTGCTTACTGACTCAGCTCATGTTTTTCCATCAATACTGAAAATATATGAGAAATGTCTTAAAAGAAACATTTTATCTAAAAGAAACATTTTATCTAAAAGAAGTGTTTTTGGATACGTTTTCCTAGTTAGATTACATTAATTTTTCTCCACTTCGCATGGGTAAAAAATTATGCTGTATTTTTATTTTAAAGTATGATATAAATACAGCTCATTTCCATTCTAAACACTAACGTTAAACTCAACATATTAGCAACAAACTTAACAATGTCAAAGTTAATGTTAAACTCACGTTCGTTTTTAAAGTGTGTAAAAATATACCAAATTTATTTGATAGTACTTCAAAAATAAATTTTGTATCATCTTTAAAACGCACTGAAAAACTCCGTTTCATTTCAAATGCGAGTTATAAACAGAACTGAGCTTGAATTTCAAAGTATTCTGGTACAAAAAATTACTTTTCGTTTGAAAATATTAGAAAATTAAAATTAATTTAATCGTTAAAAGTTAGAATTTACCTTGTGTAAACTTATATATGTGTGATTAATATAAAATTAATTGTGTACTTATAAAATTTTTAATCACATTTATTATTATTATGTTTATTCATTATTATGTTTCTTACCATTATAGTATTGTCCATCAAGCTGCTGTTCTCTAAGTTTCAGTGGTCTATACTGAAGAGTGGTCAACGATATATTGAAATGAGATCAGTGATATTTTAAAATATCACATTTTAAATGTATACATAAATGTTTCACAAATAAAAAAAATTTGAAGCTTTGAAAATCTTAACCTTGGAAAATAATTGAAAATATCCACCACCAAGACAGAAGGTCATGACACTATAATAATTATCTTACATTGTGCAAATGTAAGCCCATAGATTATCGCAATCCAAGCTGCTGTCAGCGATCATCCAAGCTGACAAGTAGATTGACAGTTGGACACACTTTAAAGTGATCAGGAACAAATTTCCAGGTATCGAGGGATTTCTGAAAATTCCAAACTAATTTATTGCAAAAATGCATTTATAAATGTAGGCAAAACTGAGTCAATTATAATTTTAAAACTGAGTCAATTTATAAGCTGAGTAAATTATAGTTTATAAAACATAATTTTGTAGTGTACTTAAATAAGAACATTTCATAATTTTTTTAAAAAAAAGTTAACAAAAATCCCTGAGCTTTAATTTTTAAATAAAAGTCTACTAGGATTCTCAATAATTGCTGATTTATTTTTTTAAAGGGGATACTAAATATCTATCAAGAGGGATGAAGATTTCATAAAAAAAATTAAACATATCCGTTTTAGTGTAGTTTACTTTCTTGAAAATTTTATGTTGTATGATGAAGGGGTAAAAGTGAAAGAGGCCAATTAAATGGACAGCAGGTTTATTCGTGCATTAGATAGAAATAGGTTCTTAAACCCAAACTAGGAGAGGCAACTTCCACGTCCGTTCACCTCCACTCCTTCGATCATACTCTCTCCCTCTGGCGACGAAGTCGCCGCTAGGGGTTTACATTAGCAGCGCCCTCTACATCACTGGGGATAACATTTATGGAATAACATAACATCGGTTTCACAGCGGAGATTATTTGGTTGAGTAATCTAGTTTAAAAGACACACTAGCAAAAAAGTTTTTTTCCCTTCCTGTCCAATTTAAAAACCTAGTACCTGCAGAACACTCGATTTCACAGGAACGAGCAAAAAAATGTTTTACAGTGCTCTCTAAAAACCGTTGTAATTTATGAAAATTATTACTTGCCAAATATTTATTACTTTGCCTATTACTTTAATAAAAATATGTTTATGTTAGGCCTAATTTGAAAAATCTGCTGATATGAAAAATTACCGGTAATTTTATAAATATTCAAAAAGTCTGATTTATATGGGAAATTTAAAAAAAATTCATTACTTTTGCAAGTAATTTTTAAAAAGATACAATGTCAACAGCTAATATGATTAACTTAATAAGATTTATTAAATTGATTGTTAATTTTATATAGTAGCCAAACCACAGCGGCTATTACAAATAATTTACATATTGATGATTATAATAATAAGAACTGTAGGTTCAACTTAAATTAAATGACAGACATAATTTTAAAAATAAGAATCCCAAGAAAGCATTATCACTGAACGAATTCTCAAGCATAAGAGAGAGGAAATTCTAAATGAATCCAATATTTATCATATTAACTGAGGGCTAACAATTATTGTACATACTAGATGGTATAAAAAAAAAATATATATATATATATAGCTAATGTAGAATGTCCATTTGAAAGATCCAAGTCACATAAAAAATTGAATACCTCAGTATGAAGCAGATTGTTACATAATAATTTACCTTTCGAAATAATAGACTCCATACCATAAGATATCTCGAACCATGTGCCAAATAAAATACAGTGAGTGAAAGCTGAAAATTTCAAAATTTTCATTAAACGAGACACCTGTAGATAAACAATAGTTAACTTAGCACTGATAGATAAACATTAGTTAACTAGACACGTATAGGTAAACAATAGTTAACTAGACACTTATAGGTAAACAATAGTTAATTAGACACTTATAGATAAACAATAGTTAACTTAGACACTTGTAGGTAAACAATAGTTAACTGGACATTTAAAGGTAAACAATAGTTAGCTAGACATTATAGGTAAACTATAGTTAACTGGACACTTATAGGTAAACAAGTTAACTAGACACTTATAGGTAAACATTAGTTAACTGGACATTTATAGGTAAACTATACTTAACTAGACACTTATAGGTAAACAATACTTAACTAGACATTTATAGGTAAACTATAGTTAGCTAGACACTTATAGGTAAACATTAGTTAACTAGACATTTATAGGTAACAATAGTTATCTAGTTTGTAATAACATTCTAGATTAACGTTCTATGGATATCTTCATGAAAAAGTCTAATACGTAACTATAAAGATTGAGTGATTGACTTATTAGCTTTTCACACTTTTAATAGTAATTAAAATTAAGGTCGGTTGGATAACTGGATCCATGGGATAACTAAGCCATAGGCTATGCTTACCAATACCATAAGAGAATTTCAATGTTTTAGCAGTAAGAAGTATCGCAGGTTTGGTTTGGCTTGACTTTTACGCTCAACGACCTATTTTTGTGCACAATAACGGCTAATCAGGCTGGGAAGTACAGCTTAAAGTGTATTCCGAACCACAAGGAACATCCATGCCTAACTCAAGATTCGAATCCGGCACCTTTGGCATGCGAGGCCAGAGCGCTAACTACACAGCCATCAAGTTGACCTAAGTATCGCAGGAATGTTCCTTCTGCCTCAAAATACAATTCAAATCTCCCTTATGTCTTTGGTTGCTGTAAGAGAAAAACATAAAAAATTTTGCTAGTTTGGCCTTTTTTCTTTTTTTTTCTTGAAGCATTATCCTCATGAGGGACTATCATTTTCGTGATTTTTTTAAGTCGCAAGGTACACTGTCTACCAATAAGTAGTTGGACACCCATTCAAATGAGGATATCTTCTCAGTGGAGAAGCATAGACACATGAAATTCACATAGCAAAGACATCTTTATGTAACATATCTATAAGTAAAACAACTCAGTCGCAAATTGAAATGCAAAGTGTACTGTGGGGGCATATTCCAAAGAATGGAGTACCATTAGTGTGCTGTTGTACAGATGCATTTACTTTAAAAATCGCGCAAGTCATGGAATTGACTTTTAGTGTGAGATATAATCTCCCCTATCATCAGTGTTTACTTGGCACTGTATTCTCATACTTAGCATGAGTTTCTTGATGAATTCTAGTGACTAAATGGTTCGCAACATGTTTTGAACAGTTTTCAGGTCATAGAAAGTTCCCAATACATTAAATCTTTACTCAATGCATATCGTAGAAGCGTCCCACACATGCTTTCTGAAATTTAGATTAGAGGAGTAATCTGGCTTACTTATAGTCGCAATACTGATATATTTTAATAGTTTATACAAAGCAAAAGTGGAATAAAATGTACCATAAGTATCAATAAACATGGTTTAAAAACCGACATTTCACCATTAACGACTTGTCTAGATCAAGTTAACATAATTTCAGCGAAAGAGAACTTTTGAGCTCTTGGGGAACTTATTAAACCAATTCAACATATGGCATCCAAAGACCAAATCTTTTAAACATCAGATACTGTTTACAGAAAATAATTTTTTCAGTCTTATGAGTGATATTGGACATCAGATGATCTGTAGAAACGATGGGAACATGATATTTCATGGTAAATGCCAATTCAAGTTAACGATTTGGTGGGAAAAGAGTTTTGGTCTTTAGGTTCAATATTTTGAAATTGTTTAATAAGCTTCCCAACAGCGCAAAACATAATTAAATTCCACTTTTTCACTGTAAATGCGTTACCTTGATCTAGACAAGTCTTTCATTGTGAAATATCAGTTTTTAAATCGTGTTTATTGAAGGTTATGGCAAATTTAATCCCACTTTTGCTTTGGACAAATGATTACAAAATATTAATTAATATCACCCTTATAAGTAAACCAGATTACTCCTCTAATCCAAATTTTACCAAGCATGTGGGGGACGCTTCTACGATATGCATTGCGTAAAAATTTAATGTATTGGGAACTTTCCATCTCTTGAAAACAGTTCAAAAGGTGGGAAGAACAATTTAGCCATTGGAATTCATCAAGAAACTCATGTAAAGTTTAAGAATACAGTGCCAAGTAAACACTGATGACAGGGGAGATCATATCTCACACTAAAATTCAACTCCATGAGTTGCGTGATTTTTAATGTAAATGCATCTGTACAACTGCACACTAATGGTACTCCATTCTTTTGCATTTGCTCCAAATGAACACTTTGCATTTCAATATGCGACTGAGTTGTTTTACTTATAGATATTTGCATAAAGATGTCCTCTTGATGTGAATTTCAGGTGTCTATGCTGCTGCCCTGAGAAGATATCCTCATTTGAATGGGTGTCCAAATACTTATTGGTAGATAGTGTAAGTGGTTTTGTCATTGTTATTTCAGACATAATTACATAACAAGACATAATTAACAATGTCAATACTTTGTTTTGCACACGTATTCAGTAAGTTTTGAGGTTAGAATAAATGGTTCAGTTACCCCGTGAGCTTTTGCTTTTACGGGGTAAATGGACCATATATTAGGAGCAACAGGGCCAAGAACGTTATAGTATGTAGTTTCAAAGTATGAAAGTCAATATTTTCCTGGGATTCCTGGATATACGCAGACATCTTGGAAATCACCAGATAAAACTGACATGTGAAGTATGACTGAAATGGTGCAATTGAAGAACCAAAATTGATCTCTAAAAGAGTTTTCTTTATATTGAAGAATTCAAACATTAATGGGACCTCTTAGAAAAATGTGTATGCCAATATGTTTTTAGTTTTAACTCTTTATTCCTCTTTTGTTATTTGTATCAGAGCTTATTGACTCCTTTATCTTGTGATTTATCTTCCCAATACCTTAGAGAATTTCAATAGCAAAATTCTTTACTTTTTACATGATTTTGCCAAAATGTAACATTAAGTTTAATCTTTTACAAATAAAAGAGCAGTTACATGTGAATTGTGCTAGATATGTACATAAAATTCAACTTAGTCACTGCGAACGGTGCTCTTAGATTGATTCTAGCTTTAACATTGCTACATTTAAATGAACATTAGTGATTTTTCATAAAAGTATAAAGGTATTTTAGCAGATCCATTAAACTATTCAAGCTAATACGATATTTAGTGCCAGGTGGTCCAGTTACCCCAGTTTTCAATGGTAGCTGAGTCCACCGGACAAAAAATTTATTAATTTATTTTATTATTAAAAATAATGCCAACAATAAATAAAGTTTAATCAATATATTAAACCATCAATATACTTAAATACCATCAATTTCAGCTTATCAAGTCTTAGAGCTTAGAGAAAACTTATAGTTTGGCTATAGGTAATAAAATCAGAAATACTTAACCTCGTTGTAAAAACATGGTCCAGTTATCCCAACGGATCTCATATATGATTTTAAAAAAAATCACAGTAAATTAAAAATAGTTTCGTTGGTTGCATTTAAATTAAAATCACTTTAAAAAAAGTTAGAAATCTATAAATCGTGACAAAAATTGAAAGAAGAAACCTACTTATGTAATGCCATTAATCACTACAAAGATTTTACAATACAATATAAGAATATCACGTACCCAAATAGAGCCATGAGATAATATATACTGATTCCAACCATAATGGAAAAACTGCCAAAAGGCTCATCTCTAGAAAAGTTTAAAATATAGCTTTTATATACACAGAAACATTATTTTAAGCATTAAAAACTTAAATTTGTTTCCAGATGCGAAACTTTACGCCTTTAATTTGTTTTAACAAATTTATTATACAGCATATGAATAAGTAAACCAAAAAAAAAAATTTTTTTTTTTACTACGAAATTTTTTTTTTCAAATCATTTTGCAGTTTTATAAATAAAGTGGTGCTCTTTTCGTAATTATCTGATCTTCATTTTTTGGATAGAATGCAATGTTTAAAATTAAGGGCGAAATCCTTTTTCTAGAGCGACTTTTCCAAACTGTGAGACGTGAATCAATTTTTGGTGGGCCTGTACTAGTTTTTTAAATGTGTGAGGTTTTGAGATGGAAAGTGGAATTTACAAGAAATACCAAAATGGGAAAAAAAAAAAAAAATTAAGCACCAGCTAGATGGTCGTTTTTTGAGATATAATACACTATCTGGCCAAAAGTATCCGGACACCCCTTAAAAAAGTGGTTCTGGCGAGTGACGCAATTTGATATGTAATTGAAAGCTATAAAAGTGTTGGTAATGGTTTGTCAGATTGTATTTATGCGTTTGTGAGGCAATGAGTAAGTTAAAGGAGCTAAGTGAGTTTGATCGTGGCAGAATAGTGGGATGCCACCTTTGTGGGAAATCAGTTCGTGAGATTGGGGACATTCTACAGAAGCCTAAATCCACTGTGAGTGATGTAATTGTGAAGTGGAAACGTCGAGGCAGTGAAACGGCAGAAAAACGAACCGGTAGGCCGAAAACACTTGGTGAAAGCAGCCGCAGAACTCTGAAAAGGGTAGTGAAATAAAATCGCAAGTCCTCGTTGGTGGAAATTTCTCAGGAGTTCCAAAGTTCATCAGGCGTTAGTGTTAGCAGCAGGACTGTCCGTCGAGAGTTAAAAGACTTGGGATTCCATGGTCGTGCAGCCGCTCACAAGCCGAACATCACTCCACAGAATGCGAAGCATCGATTGCAATGGTGTAGAGCTCACCGTCATTGGACTGTGGACATGTGGAAAACAGTTCTTTGGAGTGATGAATCTCGCTTTACAGTCTGGCAGTCGGATAGATGCGTCTGGGTTTGGCGGATGCCCGGCGAACGTTTCTATAGTGACTGCATTGTGCCGACTGTTAAGTTTGGTGGTGGAAGCATAATGGTGTGGGGGTGTTTCTCGTGGTTTGGCCTGGGTCCGTTAGTTCCTGTGGTTGGAAACATGATCTCTGAGATGTATGTGGACATTCTGGACAATGCTGCACTCCCAACTCTATGGCAATATTTCGGGGAAGGCCCATTTCTCTTCCAGCAGGATAACTGCTCCATTCACACATCTAGGCTTGCACAGACGTGGTTTGACGAAATGGGTGTTCAAAAACTGGACTGGCCTTCTCAGAGCTCCGATCTAAATCCCATAGAACACACCTTTGGGACGAATTACAGAGCAGATTACGTAGTCAGCTAAATCGACCATCTTCACTGCAAGCACTCACTTCAGCTGTGATGGACGCCTGGAAGGCAATTCCTATGGTCACCTATCAAAAATTGGTGGAAAGTCTTCCCAAACGTGTGCAGGCTGTCATCGATGCGAAAGCGGGACCAACATCGTATTAATATGTGCCTCAGGACGCTCTAAGTCCATACCACTGGGTGTCCGGATACTTTTGGCCAGATAGTGTAGTTGCAATACTAAATTGTTTAAAGTGTTTTAAATTTCTAAGCTAAAAAATTATTTTAAAAAAAATATTACTTTAAATACTGGTATGTTTACATAGGGTACTGAAAGTATTGTTTTCGAACAAATTTTTTTTTTTGCATTTTTCCTCGTTTTGGAACATCCTGACTTTAAACTACGGGTATGAAACATCGCACATTTTTAAATTACACTATAATACTGGTTAATACATTTAAATTTTAAGTGGAATAGTGTTACTACCATTCCCCAATATTCATTCGCTTGAAAAAATGGCCAGTTTGGCGATATTTTTGAAGATAATTCTTACATGTGGAAAAAACACGGCCAAAATGGCGATATACTTTTCTAAACTTCTTACGTTATCCTTTCTTGTAAATGAAATACTGGAGAGAGGAAAAACGGTCCTTGACGAGCGATGTTCAAGGGAAGAGAACCCTGCGTTAAAGATATTCGTTTTTCAATTTTTTACACCTTTATAGCATTGTTACAGGAATTTTGGAGGTAGGTCTGTTTAGAACTCCTTAAGAGGCTTTACCGTAGCGATTTTGATCTAAATCGCTAGAGCCTTTTTTTAGCAATTTCTGAAAAACATGATTTTTTATGTTTTGGCAATTGCGACGAAAACCTTTATGACAGGTCCCATGGCCACCACTAATCTTTGCACCTAATTTGAACATCGTAGGTCAATTTGTTTGGGAGTTATACTGACCACGTTCACACAGACACACATTTTTTTAAACCACATTTTTGAAGTCAGGATGTTACCAAACGTGAAGAAATGCCAAAAACTCAACAAAAAAAAAATTACCGAAAACAATATTTTCATTTTCCTTTGCTTACACATGGCTAATTGAAAGTAAAAAGTGATGTATAGAAAAAATGTATATCTGTGTGTTTGTGTACGTGGTCAGCGTAACGCTCGAAAGAATTGACCTACGAGGTTTAAATTTGGTGTAGGGGTTAGTGGTGGCCATGGGACCTACCATTAACGTTTTCGTCAAAATATCGCATGCGTATAAGGTAGCTGTCATTGAAAAAATCATTTCTTATAGTAATTGCTAAAAAACGGCTCAAACGATTTTGATCAAAATCGCTGTGGTAATGCCTCTTAAGGAGTTCTAAATATCCTCACTTCCGAAATTTCCGTAAAAATTCTAGAAAGGTGCAAAAAGTTGAAAAACGAATATCTTCAACACTAAGTTCTCTTTCCTTGACAATCGCTCATCAACGACGAGAGGAAAATGTAAGAATTATCAAAAAGTATATCGCCATATTTTTTTTCAAAGTCCCATATAAGAATTATCTACAAAAATATTACAAAACTGGCCCTTTTTTTTTCTAAATGAATGATGGAAATATAAAAACGATAAATATCACCAATCCACGTCAGTATATTTGTGTAATTGAAAGTTGTGCGATGTTCCACACCTCTAGTTTTTTAGATACATTTAATAATGTTTACTAATTTTTTATTTTTAGTGATTTAGATACATTTTGTATTTTCTAATATAAATTGAATCAAGTTCTTTTATAGTTATTCAAAAGTAATGTTGAAAACAATTAAAAAATACTTGTTTAATGACGAGGAAGGCAGTGCAATAGAAAAAATGGGTTGTCGTTGATCAACTTTCTAAAAAGGTGGGTTTCGACCTTTGAAAGTTTGAAAATCTATTCTCCAAAGAAAGTTTGTTTTGCGGTTTATTCATTTAATTGTATCGAAACAAAGCATAAACACAATAAGTCAGATACAAAACCAAATAGACAAGACTTGTTCTAATGATGAACTTTCAAGTTTTTTGGTTTTATTTTTAAGTAAAAGTAGAGAAAAAATCATGAAAAACAATACCATTCTTTCAAAAATTTGAGCTCAGATAGATAGTTAAAAAAATATTTAGTTTTTCCCTTTCGATTTGGCGGGGAAAAGCTACTTTTACGTGTGACGTCAACACACAGATGATGAACCAGTCTAAAACCTGATTTAGACCAGGTTTCTCCTCGAATTTTCGACGGAATCTACGCGTAAGAACGTCACGGGTTTTTTTATGAGTTTTTGGTCACGGGACATTTGCTTTGATTTCAAACTAGATTTTTGATTGATTGAAAGCATAAAGATAAAAAATAATTGCACTGCTCAAATATATTCGTTGGATAACACTAGAAAATACAAAAAATATTCATTTTCCTCACTTGTGCAAGTTCCTCATTTTACAACCAGAAAAATGCGTAAATATAATAGTTGTATTATTTCTTGTTGCATTAAATAACTAAATTGAATACATTAAATTACTACAAATTAGAGACACAGATTATATGTTTTTCAAATCACGAAAAACTGCACATGAGCAATGATGTCTTCAGAGGGTAAGCGTCACCGTAAGGTGCAAATGCAATGTAATTATCAACGAAGTGGCTTATTAAGAAGTTCACAGAGACTTGTATATTGCTTAGCCAAAATAACTATCAAGTTTTAAAGATTCAACAACGTTAGTTACGGACTGGAAATGTTGACTTCTAAAAGAGCAATGCATTAAATTAGACACGTTAAACTACTGATTGGCGAAAGAGCTTGTCCAAAATATAGTAACTGTGGCACTTTATGAGAAATCTTTGAATAAAGAAATGACACATGAAGCTCTGAAGTAACAGTTTGAAGCTACACTTAAAGAAAACTTTAAGATTTGTACACTTTTTACTTTCAACTATCCATATGTATTATACATAGGGTAAGGAAAATATAGCATTCGGTCAAAAAGAAAATTTTGCATTTCTTCACGTTTTGGAATACCCTGATTTCAAAAAAGTTATCTGGAAAAAATGTCTGTCTGTATCTGTGTCTGTGGTCAGCATAACTCACGAACAAATTGATCTACGATGTTCAAATTTGGTATGCGGGTTGCTGGTGGCCATGGGATCTACCATTAAGGTTTTTGTCGAAATCGCGCATGCGCTTAAGGTAGCTGCTATTGAAAAAATCTTGTTTTTCAATAATTGGTAAAAAACGGCTTCAACGATTTTGATAAAAATCGCTGTGCTAATGCCTCTTAAGGTGTTCTAAACATCCCCACCTCCGAAATTCACGTAAAAATGCATTAATGGCGTAAAAAGTTGAAAAACGAATGACTTCAACACAGTTCTCTTTCCTTGAGCATACCTCATTAACTATCGTTTTTTCTTATCCCCCCTCAGTTTCACTTATAATAAAGGATAATAAAAGGATTATCGAAAAGTGCATCCCCAAAATCACAATTTCGGCAATGTTTTTTTTTTTTAAAAAAACATACAAGAATTATTGTAAAAAATAATATCGCCATACTGGCCTGTAATTGAAAGATGTGCGATGTTCCACACCCCTAGTTTTTCTTCTTTTCCCTCAGTTGTACACTAGACAATTATGTGTTGGCCTTCTGTATAGAAGGGAAACAAGTTTCCAGATTTCATACTAGTCCGAAAGTTTCCACAGACAATTTGTAAAGCATTCTAGTCTATAACTCTGTTACTTTTTAACAGAAGACTCAAGGTCACCAACTTTTCTTTCTACTCCTGTTTGTTACCATGGTAATGACTGATGCTTTCCGACAGGGTCTTTTTAGCCACCTCAGTCCAGAAAACTATAATTGCAAATATGCAGTTTTTTTTATTTCCAAGTTAGTGTTTGTCAGTAAAACTATTTGTAAAAAATAAACGTAAGAAAAAATTATTTTGACTTCAACAAAAACTGTCGGATTTTAATTTTTTTCCCTTAAGAATATACATAATTTTTGTGTTGTCACTTACACAGTTTGAATAAATTAAATTAAAGCTGTGTCAATGTAAATGTATTTTGGTGCAAATTTGACGAATACAATTAATATTATTTCAAGCGAATTCTATTGAATAATCAATTAAAGACTTGTTTCCCTTTTCATTTTAAATGTTTTACTGACGTTAAAAAAAAATTTTAGTGTAAATTTGACTAATTCAAATTTCACTGATATTTCAAAAAATGAATTCAAAAACCTAACTGATCTATATTCATATTAGAATTGTTGTCATTCTTTTCATTCAAATTTAAAAATGTAATTCAATTACTACAGAAAATAATTTGTAATATAATCAATAATATACTTTTATATGTAATGTTATATTTTTACTAGCAACATTGAACTTATTGTATTTTGAGAGGGACAGGATGGCAAAAATTTACCTCGAAATCCATTTTGAGGTTTTTAATGCATTACAGTATTTTAAATGCTATCTACAAAATGGTATAAATTGATGAACAAAGCATCATCTATAGTAAACATTTTTTTTTTTTCAGAAAAGCATATGTCAGTCTATTCAAAAGTTTTCTAATATTGTTGAGTAAAATTTAAACCAATGCTATGAGAAGTTTCTGAGAAAAAGGTACATAAAAAAGCGCTCTTTACCATGGATTACATTCAGGTCGCCCTTAAAATTAATTATATTTATACGAAGAGTCAAAACATTTGTCTCATTCCAAAATATGATATTTCAAATGGTATAAAAATACATCAATTTAAAAAAAGTACTTGCTCTTACTATTATTTATAATTTTCATTTCATATTTACCATTATTATTTTGCTATTTAAACCTCATCCTCGCTTTCATTCTCCCTGAAACTACTGTCACTGGTCATCTTGTAAATTTATTACAAATCGTTGGAACATCTCATCTCTCACGCCTTCTTTCACAAAGTTGGTTTCCTGCAATTTTTCTGAATGGTGAACGTATTTCTTCCAGTATTTCACAGTCAAACGACGCAAGTCCTCCTCCAGAAGAGTTCTTACATCTTTTATCTTAAAAGTAGTATTTTTCCTGGCTACTTCTCCTTTTACCTGAGTCCAAATAAGTTCAATTGGATTGTACTGGCAGTGATAGGGAGGGAGTCTCACAACTTCGTGTCCCATTTCGGATGCTATCTCATCCAATTCATACCCTTTGTATCTTTCTTTATTTTGCCTAACCATGAGCAACAGTTCAGCAACAGTATTACGTGGAGTATGGACAATTTGTTTGGTTTGTAACCATGCCACAATGTCCGCCTTTCTTGTTTTAGTCGTTGGTATTTTTTCTTTTTGAGTTGAGTGGTAGCTCGCATTGTCCATGACGATCACACTTGGCTCTTCTAGTCCTCTTAACAAGTTCACATACCATTCTTTAAATACTATACCTTCTTTTCTTGATGATAGTCACCCGAACCTTTGGAATGGAACACAAGCTGTGCTCCATTAATGAATCCTTGATGAGCTGATCCGGTGTGGCAAATTATCAGCCGAGAACCTTTCCCCACAGGCACTTTAAGGTACCCTTTTCGTGTGGAATCTTGCCATATGTATTTTATGGAATGATTTTGATTCATCCAAGTACACAACTGGCCGAGTTGAAATCTCCCTTCTTGTGTTGTGCATTTTTCTTAAGAATATAATGCATGCAGCCACAATATCAGTCCTTTCCATAAGAAAACTGCGTCCATCATTACACTTTCTATAATGGAAACTAAGTTCCTTAAGAATAAGCCACACCGATTTTTTGCTACCCGAAAAATCCATTTTTTACATTAAAACTTCTTTAATTTTGTGGCATGTGGGATACTCACCACGGTCATAAAACTCTTGAACTGTCCGACGTAATAAGTTTTTATTGAAATCGTCAAGATCCGTTGCAGGTTTCGCTCGTGGAACATTTTTCTTTGGGGATTCAAAAGATGACTCTGCTTCCATTACAACCACACTTCGGTCAACTTCACCGAAAATCCTCTGAATGGTACTGCGAGAGACGCCACACGCATCTGCCGTAGCTTTCTGAGTTTGTGAAAACAATTCCTTAATGGTTGCATCCGGTCTAGAAGCAACCAATTCTTTCAAATAGCAATATACACTATAGACAATTTTCTTGGACTGTTTTCTAACATCAGGACTCGACATCATCAAAATAAACATTGAAAACTCTATACAAATTGAAAATAAATAAAAGAAAGCAAAAAATCCGACTAAACACAAAAAGCACCAAAACTAAACTGGGGTGTAAAAAAAAGTCCCGAGCCGAGAGCGGTTGCGATACCATGGTAACGAGCAAGGGTAGAAAGGGGAATTGCTGACCTTGAGGCTTCTATGCAAGGGAATGAAGCGAACACAAGAAAAGGACTATAGAAAGTGGATTTTAAACAGGAGCACAAAGAAATCTAACATTATTAGTGAACACACATTAAATGTACTTTTTGATAACGGTATCAAGTTTGTATTTGAATTTCCTTCACTGCCCTTCAACCTCTGTATGTTCTTAGCCCTTTTCAATACTAAAACAAGCTCATTTCAATCCATTAAAATGTTTCCTCTTAAAATTTGGAATCAATTTATTAAGGGGCCTTAAGTTTTTAATTGGTTATAAGTGTGGTCCAGAGTCTGTACCCACTTAATGTTTGCGTAGGAAAGGCATTGTGGAAGCATGCGCCTGCTCTACCTGCCTGCATGAAAGGAGATGTATTCTGATGTTATTCAGTTGTACTGATGTTTTATAAAACTCAATTAAAAAAAGTTGTAATGGGCTTTGACTTAAGACCAGCGTAAACTGTACATCGGCATTAAGCCGATTATTTAAAGATTAGGATCTATCAAACCTACTTCATACTTAGCCATAGATAATTATTATTCCTTCCCACAGAATAAAATTTAATATCTAAACGAAACATGTCATAATCGCTATTATTAAAAGTTCACCCACAATAGAATACTGCCCTCTGTTCTCTATAGTTCTCTTTTTGTGTATAGAAAATAAGATCAAAAACTACATCCACTCTGGTTCCCTTATATACCAGTTGTATTAAAAAGTAATCCTATATCTCATCCATAAAATTTGACGCTTTATCAATGACCGTATACAATATTTTCTAGGTAATATTTGGAAAATTGAAGTCCACCATTTAAACTCACCAATTTAAAATGATTCTTCTTATCTAACCTGTCCTATCTAAATAGTGTGAATCCCTATATATCTAATGGAGCTATATCATCATTGTTATCAAACTTTTAATTATCCCAGTATGCAAATTGTTTTCTTGGCCACTAAATCTCGTCAATTTATTTCATTTTAGATACAGTGCACAATACTATATAGTACCGTAAATTGGATTTTTTTTTAAAGGATTTGCTTTAACCCTTTATAAAACAGTGGGAAGTATACTTCCCACCAGCTTCATTAATTTTTAAACGTCGATGAGAAGCTATTTTCCCACCTATGATTTATGCCGTCATCTGCTGATAATCATCGGTGACTTCGACTATACTAAACTTCAACTTAACTAGACATCACTTAGACGGTAGATCGTCACAGTGCTCATAGGTATTTAATACCATTTTGGCGGCTTGAAAACATAATGCTCGCCAAACCACAACCATATAGAGAACAAAAGGCTATAAGGTTTGGCGAGAATTATGTCTTCACTCCGCCAAAATGGATTAAATACCTATGAGCACTGTGACGATCTATCGTCTAAGTGATGTCTAGTTAAGTTGAAGTTTAGTATAGCACAACTCATTTCTGGATTTTTAAGTTGTAAACGCAAAGGATGACTCGTAAGTTTCCTGAGCAACAAGAAAACTGTTCCAGATTATGTACGATTGACTTAAGTTGGTGACCATATGCCAACTTTACAAAAAAGATATAGACGTTGCCGATTGTGCTTTACTAAATCACATGAGAAGAGAACAAGATACGTTTGTACAGATTGAAATGTAACACTATGTGTTGCTCCTTGTTTTCGGAAATTTCATGGAAAGTGATAGGTATAAATTCTAAAATTTTTGAAAACAAAATATATTTAATTTAGAATTTCTTTTGTGGATTATTTTACTTGCAAATTATATTTCATAAATATCATGTATAATGCGATATAAAAAGAAATGCAAGACGTAAGATGTTCTACCTTTGAATAGCTCCCATTGGACGATGAGAAACATACTTCCCACAAAAAAAAAATTTCGAAAATCAAATTAATTTTAGGTAATAAGCTAAATTAGTTTCTTTTTATAAATCAATCTCAATCGCAAAAATATTTTAACATAACATTCCTGGAAAAAATGGCCTTATAAAGGGTTAAGACATTTGCTATCCTATATTGCTAATACATGTGCTAATACACTTACCATTAACCCTTTGCACTCGAGCGGCGCCTCTCATGCTCCACACGATTGGATGCCGAAACACGAGAGGACCACTAGGTTTGATGCGGAAATTTGATGCAAGGCCAATGAGTGTGTTTAGTTTCTATGAAGCAAATCCATAAATGCCAACCGAACCTAAAATGTCACGAGTTGCTGGTCCCTTCGCGCGAAAAAGGCCTCGAATGCAAAGGGTTAACTCAGTAAAAGAATCAGTGGTTAATGGTAGGCAATCTTTCACATCATGATCTTTCATGACGTGATTTTTCATGCTCTTTACTGTCATTGTGTTTCCCCATTAACTGGCCCTTATAACAAAAAAAAACAAATTTAGTTTTTAGAAGCCGAACTATAAAAAATCACTTTTTTACCGATTTTTTTCGATGTCCTCCTCCACTGAGCCACTACGGCTTACCCAGTCCGTCTCTCTATTTTCTTCAAGAAAAAACTTACCTCCATTTCTTCACACAGCTGTTCAACAATAGAATGCATGAACTGGAAGCAGTTTTAGTACCTTTATGCATCTACAGTCTTCAGATGATAAAGTAAGGATCGTGAATCTTTTAAGCAGGTAGAGTAGGCAGACAAAAATCCTAACGATGGTTATATTTTCCAGTTCAAATAGTCTTTAAAAAAAGCTAATACTTACACTAATATGAATAGTATGCGACTTTTTACTCTTTTGTATAAAAATGTATTTCTTATGGAGTTATCAATGAGTATATTTGTGCCAAACCATACCAAATAATTGTTCATTTATATTCATTGAGTTCTTTTCTGTGCATAACAAAGCTTCGGTTGGTTATCAATATTATAATTCTTTGCTAAAAAGCTCAAATTAGTTTTTTAATGTACTCAATTTAGATATTTAGGGCAACATTTTTATGCAGGAGAAACTTTAAAGATTTGAACAAAAAAATGCTGTGGTAAATACATTCAAACTAAAGTAGAAAAAATTTTATTAATTTATTAAGTACGGTTTTAAAATGTGTTTACTAAGTAAAAAAAAATGCAAAAAATATAATAAATGTTATTATAAAATTGGATTTACTCGATCTTAAAATTCATGTTGTAATGAAAATCAAAGTTTCATCTGAGATAAATAATTTATAGTGTATTTTGAAAAGTAATAAAAAATGAAATCCCTTCAATATAAAATATAAAGTTGTTATTGATTAAACTTGCCCGTTTATTTCCAAATCACCATCCAAGAAACTCCTTCGAAATTGAATCCAAACATCAGTCATCCTGAAAAATTACGAAATAATCTAATACAGCACATATAATTGTTGGGGAACCATTTGAAAGATATTGGGAAATGTTTAGATTGATATGGGAAACATTAGTAAGGTTTTGTGTACATGCAGCCGACATAATGACCTTTTGGATACCTTTTAAATCCATCTTTATTGTATTCCTGAAGCTGAGCATTATTTGGTGCTTGATCAATCGTTCAAATTCGCGAAGGAACTATTACAATCGGAAATTTGAAAACTTAGCAAGCTCTAAAACATTTGAAAAAATATGCTTTACTTAAATTTAATAATTAATTATTTTGAAAACCTATATAATTAATGAAGAGTTAAGAGTTCGTACTATATAATTGGAGTCCGTTCTGATGCAAGAAGAGAATTGTTCAAGAGTTCTAGGATAAGGAAATAACGAAGTAAGCTTATTTGAAATACTATAGCTGAGTGGCACCGCGTTGCGGAGACCCACCATTGATGTATAGGTCTTAGCTTTTGGCACTTCGCTCGCAGAAAGGTTCATTGCTTAGCCAATCAAAACTTGTTTCACTCTCTAAAAGTTTCATTGTCACATAAACACAGTGTGCTTCACTAGCTGAAAAGTTTCATTGACACATAAGCACAGAGGCTTGCTTTACTCGTTAAAAGGTTAATTGCTACGCCAGCACAAGCTCGATAAAAAATTAATTGCTACACAAGTACATGCTCGTCTCACTAGCTAAAAATTAATTGCTAGGTAAACCCTTAATATTAAAATCTCCTCCCCTGACGAGAAACAAAAAAAAAAAAAAATGGTGTCCTGTTAATACAATAATACCCACCCCCCTGAGAATATTTTAACATGTGTTTAAGAAAAGCAAAATTAGAAAGCTAAAATTACTTACTTTGAAAAGGCCTTACTAGGCCTATTAGAAATCGCTTTTCAAAAATATTGACTAAAAAAATTAATTGTAAAACAAATTAAATATTAACATTATGTTTGTTAGACGGCCAAAACTACTTATGTGAACATTTCAAAACCCTATTCCTATTTGAGGTCACTTTGTAAAAAATTAATTAAAATTTTAACATTCTGTTTATCAAAAGTTCAATAAGAAGGCCAAAACTTCTTATGTTGAAATTTTCAGAGCTGTAGCTCTATTTGAAATCATTTTGTAATTTTTTTTTAATTAAAAAAGCCAATTAGAATATTAACATTCTGTTTTTGAAAAGTCGAATTAGAAGGCCAAAGCAACTTAAGTTGAAAATTTCAGAGCGGCACCCCTATTTAAAGTAGCTTTCTATAGATCCATAGACTCTGTGTTTTATTATTATAGATGATCATTGTCAAGATCAGACCAATGTTTTGATGCATAAACCATTAGAGAAAGAAAGTATTTGAAATATCGTTTAATTTTGCTTGAAGTGTATATACAGTGGCTCTCAAAAGTCTTCGTACACTTACAAATTTCAATCAATACTACATTCTCCATTTCGAAAATTAATATTTCAGAATAGGATTTTTTTTAATATCTCTAATTTCATCTTAATATAACTACATAAAATATTTTTAATACATAGTAAAACTTTTTTTATACAAATTCTTAACCTAAAGTAACACAAAAAATATCTCCCAAAAGTCTTCGTGCACTTAATTTTTTTTTTCTTATATATTAATATTTATTATAATATTTTGGTAAATTAGTATATCGTAGGATATCTTTAGCATTGCAACAACTTTTATGTGCCTGGGCATAAATTTTACTAATATTTTTGGTAATTCTGCATCAATGTTCCTCCATTCTTCGATCATTACTGTTTTTAGTTGGCTTTTCGTTTTAATGTCATGTCCTCTTACTTTGGCCTCCAATTCTCTCTAAATCTGTTCTTTTGGGTTCAAATCTGTTCACTGAGGTAGTGTCTTTATTAGAGGTCGGAAATATCGATCAAAATAAATATCGATTCTATATCGTTGCATAGAAAAAAATATCGATAAAATATCGATATATCGATTATTGATTTTTTTTATTTGATTTTCAATTTTGTCAGAAACAAAGTTTTTCGGGGCAAATTTCTACTTTTCATGATTGCTTTTTTGTAAGTTGACTACTTTTTCAACTGAAATGGATATATTACAAAAAAAAAGTTACATTTTTGCTTAATTTGTGCAGTGATTTAAAAAAAAATTTCAATAGCTTTTAAGTGTATGGAAAATATTGAATATTGGTGCCATTTTAACTGTCTCTCAGCCAAGTTCAAACTTTAGTTTTGAAGTTTTTGAAAAAGGAATAAAGAAAATCGAAAAAACACATGGAACTACAAAATTATCATCAAAAAACTAAAAATGTTTGAAAATATCGATATATCGGTGACTTGTATCGATACTTTCAATATCGATATTTTTTTAGAAATATCGATAAAAGTATCGTCGTATCGATACATCGCCGACCTCTAGTTTTTATACTTTGTGGGAAATTATAGAGACCACAAAAGCTATCATTGAATGCTATGTGCTCATTATAATTATCTTGATAATTATTTGTTATACCCAAATTTTAGGCTGATAAATTTAATTTATCATTCAAAAAATTCAAATCGAGTTCATGATTCATGATTCCATCATTAAACACCAATTTATCAAGTCCTAATGCTAACAAGCACCCATACACAAGGACACTTCCACTGCCATGCTCTACTGTTCCAACAAAGTTCTTGGATTTAGGTTCATCATTTTTCTTCTCCACACAATTGTGCGCCCATCGAAACCAAAAATATTACAATTGTTTTTATCTTCAAAGAAGACATGATTCCAATCCATTCTCTGGCTTATTTATCATTGACTTTGTAAAGAAACGGCGAAACTTTCTATTTTTAGCACTTACGAAATTTTTTCTTCGAGCAGAACACCCATGTTGTCCAGGCCGACCAAACGGTATAGTGATTAGCTTCTAGACCTCGAGGTTGCGGGTTCGAGTCCCGTGTTAGGTATGGGTGTTTGTAAATGTATGTTGGCTTGTCTAATGACGAATGTTTTGGCGCATTATAGCCCTTGTGTTGCTGACGGCGCCAGATAATCTGAAAACAACCAACCAACCCATGTTGTCCAGCTGATCTGACTACTTTTCAAATAGTTTCAAGTGAAATTGAAGTCAAATTTGTCTCCCTATATTCTACAGAAACTTTTATAGCACACAAGCATGGATTTTTCTCGAATTTTCTAACAGTAAATCCTTTTATACATTCAGATAACTATATAGGACAATCTCTTCTTGGCTGGTTTTGGATTCTATTTTCTTGTTTAAAACGTTTTATTACAAACTAAACAGTTAAATGGAATACATTTAATATATTAGCCATACATAGAATCATTTACTACTATTACGAGGAAATATGATCAATTATATACTGCTGTTTGCTGATTCTTTACGACCACGAACCATTTTAAAGAATAAATAGATTATAATAAATAGAAAAGGAAAATATTACAGGCAATCGATTTTTTAAGTGTCGCCACAATGAAACGATTAAAAAAAAGCTTAAAAAATCTTTTTATTTATGAAATTATTAGAAAATGTTATAGTGTAGGAACACTTTTTTTTTTCTCTCTCTTGTTCTATGAATCTATGAATTTATATTTTCATAAAAATAAAACGATTCAATACTTCTTTTAAAAATGCTTGGTTTCATTTAGAATTAAATAGACATTCTACAAAAAAAAAAAAAAAAAAAAAAAAAAAAAAAAAAATTGAAATTATTATTCGAATTCAATTCCGAACTAGAGTACTTTTTCTACACATTTTTAAGGTGTACGAAGACTTTTGGGAAACACTGGTATGTATTATCTTAGGGAAACTCTTTTTTAGAGAATTCCTAACTTGGCTATAACAAATTATAAATTTCTGTACGATCTCATTCCAGGAAAAACAGCCTATACCTCTTTTCCTGGTGACCAAATCGAAGTTATTCTGGTTATGTTTGTGCGGCATTTTATGCCACTCATCTTTAACTAAAACTTTTAAATAGCTCATAAGGGGCAGGGGCGTATTAGCTATAGGGTTTGTGTCCAGTGCAATCACCGGACCGGTCAGTGACTGCAAAAAATGGGCTGGTCCGGTACAGAAGGTTTTTTTTTTCAGTTTTTAAAAAAAAAAAATTAATATAAGTATTTGTAAAGTTTTTATGAAATCCCAATGCATTCAAATCCCAATCACTCACATCATAACTATTATTAAACTACAAGTTGCGTGGCCCTGGTCCCACGTTGCGGAGCCCGTCAATCAGGGGCGTACTGGCCATAGGGATGTCCGGTGCAATCACCGGGACGGTCAGTGTCTGTAAAAATGGGCCGGTCCGATACGAAGTTTTTTTTAAAATTATTTTTCAATATAAATAGCTGTATCCCTTAACGTTTTCGCTTGTATTATAGCTTTTATGATTAAATATGTATTATCAGTTCAGATGTCATTTTCTAATTAACATACTAGTTAAATTTTATTTTACAATTTATATTTTTTTCTTTTTGCAACAAACTATCAATGGCTTATGGAAACTAAGTTCACTCAAAGGACATATAAATACTAGAAACAGAGAAAATTTTATTTAATTAAACTAATTATTGTAACTTCAATTTTTAAAACTTATAAATAAAATAATTAATTATTAAAATCAATTATTAAATAAGAACACTTAAATAATAAAATATGTTAATTATTAAAACTATTTCATTATAAAAATTATTTATTTAATTATTGAAATTATTTTATTATTGATGATATTGAAAATTTAGGCCGACACAAATCTAAAATCACCTTTCCAATTTTATGACCCAGTACGCCCCTGCCCGTCATTATGTATAGGTTCTGCTTTTCAAAAGTACATTTAAATGGTTAAAATCTTTATGTTGAAAATTTCAGAGGCCTACGCATATTAGAAGTAGCTTTCTATAGAACGTCAGACACACACATGCACCAGAATCTTTGTTTTATAATTAAATATTACTGAGTTTGAGATATATAGTTTATACGCTAAAAGATTGTTTAAAATTTCGTATTAATTTAAGTAGATTATGTTGTGTAAGAAAAGAGATTCCTTGACATTATTTGCAACTTAGACTTCTGTTTTTTAGTTTTTGCGATTAACTATGAATTGTTTCTGGAAACTAAGTTCTTTCAAAGAAGGTATAAATAGTAGAGACAGAGAAAATTTCATGTAATTAAACTAATTATAAAACAATTCCAATTATTGAAATTAATCAATAAATTCTACTACGTATTTTTTAATATAAATATTTAAATAACAGAATATATTAATTAAAATATTTACTTATTAAAATTAATAAATATTGGAATTATTTTACTATTAACAATTAACTCCTTAAAATTTTATTATTTATTTAATGAAAATTTGGGTCGGCATAAATCTAAAATCACAGGGCCTATACGCCCCTAAAAAAGGGTTTCTGCTCTGTAGGCAAATTTAGTCAATTAAGTTGCCGTCATACTATACCATTTAATGCTCTGTAATAGATTGCCTTTAGTTACCAAAAGACCCTAACTAGTTTAGTGGAGAATTGTTGACATAGAACGCTATTGTGACTGCTAAGATTTCTATGGCCTCAAGTCAATCAGAGAGTATAAACTATTTAACAGAAGTTGTAATTAGAGATCAGTACTCTTTGCATGTGTCTAATTACCAATTCATCTGTAACCAACTAAGTGCTTAGATTTTAGTACGGTTAAAAAAATTGGGAATATAATTGGCTTGTAAATTACTTTTAATTTTAAATTATTGTTGTTATGACATTTAGTAAACACTGACCTGTTGCCAACTACCCAGTAGAAAATATATTTACGTTATTAATAATTAATATAAGTGAACTATAAATAATAATATTTAAATTTTCCTAACAATAGCATGACATCAACAACATATTTGTATCATTTAACGGGTTGCAGTCAATGCGAATCTCAGTTATAGTCATGGACGCCCCCAGGAATATTTTCAAGGGGGTGCAAAGACTAGATGTTTATCAAAATCATTAATTTTTTTAGAAATGTTATTTAATAATCATGCATTATAAATTATACTCTTTGAGAATAATTAAAATGCATGGTATATATTTTTGAAAGCTCAACCCTGATGTTAAAGAGAAAAAATACAAAAAATACAAAATAGTAAAAATATTAAAACATACATATATTTTTAACGATTTTTTTATCATCCAACTAGATCTCACGGCATTCAAGAGACAGTGTTTAGAATAGATGAACTCAAAGATGCAAAAATACAGAAGAGTAAATTTTTTTTATTTCTTCAAAGTTTCGGATATAATGAAAAAAAAAATCTAAATAAAACACGAAAGCAGTAATGGAAGTGTTCAATTGAATTCTAAAAATAGATTTCAAAATAGAATATCTGATGACTTAAAAAACAAAACATTTTCCTAGAATTTGGAGAACTACACAAGAAATGATTATACAATAAAAGGACTAAATACTTCTACTCATCAGCCTCTAATAATCATAGACATAAGCGCCAGAAAATCGTCACGGAAGTAGCTATAAAAAACGACATAGGAAAGAAACAAAAAACTAAATTGAAAAAAAAATGCTCATTATAACATAAAAGTATCAACGGCATATGTGCTTTTTTTTAACTTGGAATTTACATATTTCCCCTCATTTTTTAAAAAATTTCAAGAACCGGGGGGGGGGCGGTTGTGCAAGTGCACCTCCTTGCACCTTCCTGGGGGGCCCATGGTTATAATTATATTATACCGCGCACTCCTTTTTAAATTGTAGATTTATTCCAAATACGATACATATAAATTACACTCATACATGATCATTTAAGTATTTAAGTCATCTTATTATAAAACTTTGTAGACTTTTAATATCACGTTGTTCAATTACGGGATTCGATAATGGCATAGTAATTATATAAGTAATTTCAGCATTATTCTCGGATGGAAGATTATCAAAAATATTATCCTGATTGGTGTGAGGTTTTAGATAACTTTAAAACATTCCGTTTCTTACAAGAGTTCTTCCCGAATTTGTTTCAATCTTCTAAGATTTGGAGTCATTGGTTTTACATAATATAAAAGTAGTTTTCAAAAATAACATTCTGAACTAAAACTATTTTAAATTTGCACTATATTTGTCTTAGTAATGCTTTGGTACTTACCTTTAATAATTTTTGTCAACCTCCTTAAACAGTTCAGTTTTAAGTAGCTTATTATTAAAAAACAACTTAGTTAAAAATCATATATTGAAAAATAATTGTACAGGAAATAATTCTAACCTTGAAATAGATGAGTTGCGTTATTATAATACAACTCTCTACAATTATCCTTAAATGCTCTCTTTTTGATTCACTTATTCCCAACTGCCTTTTCAAGCATCAGATTACTTTACGATTATTGAGGAAATGTGAATACATTATTTCGAAATCCCATTCCGACTCAACATTCATGGAACATTACCATAAGTAATATTTTCTGATACCCCAATCCTGGGAAAAATGTATTTTAACTGACACTTCTATAGGTATCAATCAACTACTAGACTATCCACATTATGAAAATTCATGGAAGCAATTCCAATTCTCCGAAAAGGATGGATTAGTATCTCCTGTAGAATACGAGGTCATTTGCAATGAGAATTTTGAAGTTTTTTTCTCACACTATTATGAAACAAATTTTTCGATGTGTTGATTAATATTCTGACTTTACTTTTGCCGTTTTGAATACCTAAGTTTTGATTCAATAATAAAAAAATTTGTCTAAGAACATAAGGAATAAAAAAAAAATTTAAATTTAAAAATAGTACTAGTCTATCTACTCAAACAACATATTTTCTTAAGTCATAACAAGATATTTTCTCACAATCAGTTTTAAGTACTTTACTCTTTTCAGACCAACTGTTTAGAACGTAATAACATAGTAGTTTTAAAACTTTATCTTTCTCATTAGTTTTGAGGAATTGTTTAAGCAACCTACTCTCACTCATCGGCAACAGTTTAAATACACAATACACCATGTCCATCATTTTTTTATATCTATAATTTCCACTTTGACATACGCTTTGGACAAAGTACTAGCAACATATATTTTACTACTAACGGGCAAATATTTTACAGTAAAATTATATTTAAATAGCTTAAGAAGAATTCTCTATAATTTAGATGACAGCGTACTTAAAGAGCTATTTTCTCTTTTTTATCATTACTGCCATCTACTGAAGACTATCACAACTTCTGAAAACTTTTGGGCAACGTCTGATTTTGTTTTTAAATTCCATTTTCGAAAATCTACACAATGTGCAATGGACAATTCTCTCATTTTTTTTAAAAACGAGTGAAATTAGTTTATATTTATCAAGAATTTATTTCCGATTCCAAATATTTAAACAATGTTTTTTTTTTAAATTAGTTTTTTAAGTATTAAGAAAAGAAAATGCCCCAAAACCAAGCCAAAATCAGTTCGATCAAAACACTCAACAAAATCTGTGACGTCAAAAACACCTTCCGTTTCTATGGTTATCGTGAGGTTTCTGCCAAATAGTTGGCGTTGATTTGGTAGACCATATATCCATATCCCTTACAGGTTGGAGCGATTTGCGAGAAACTTGCAAAACTGGTTTTCACTGCTGCATTTCAAGCCAAGTTGTTTGGGAACTCTTGACGTCACATTCAATTCGAGTTGTCAATTCTCGCCAACGTTTAACAGAGAAACTTTGATGGGAAATTTTTTTTTTTTTTTTTTTTTTTTTTTTTTTTTTAAAGCGCATTGAGCAGAAATATTTGAGTTAATGGCCTTTTCGAAATATTTATAATTGAATATATAAAAAAAAAAAATTCGGGAATCGTCCATTTCAAATAAATTATTCGTCAGAAGCAGAGATCAAAGCTTTTTAGATAGGTACATCCTTTATCAATTGTGCTTTTGTCTAAAGCGAAGTAAAAGGTATAGTCAAAGAAAACCCCATCCAGATGTAATATTATAAGATGTGTCAGCTATATTGTTAATCAATAAGTCATTTAAAAGAATCGGTTTTCCTAATTTTTAAATTCATCTCAACATTTTTAAAATGTGTATCCAATTATATAGCTTATCTGGGTAAAAGCGTAAAGAGGTTCCTAATGGTCTTTAGATAAAATCATTTACAAAAATTTGCCAAATTAATGCAGTCCCTGTTCCCCCGTTGGTACGCTTCAACCTCTGTTTTTAAAAATGAGTAGACATGACTACGATTATGCCAGATAGTCATAGTTTCAGTTGTATCTGATACGAGTTTTTTTATTATTGGTTTTCTCTCATTCGAGATGCAAATGCATGGTAGTTTTTCTATCAAAGCCCTCGGAAATTCTTCCTTTAATCCTGTTATAAAGATATTCCGACACTGTATAGCCCTCGTGTAACTTTTGTATAAAGAAAAATTCAATATAAGTAACCGACCAAACCCAATTTTTTTTTTTCACTTTTAAGCCAAAAATAGTATTTTCAATCGTTAAAATTTTTTATGCATCTTCAATTCGAACGCTTGGTTCACCGAAACCTTATCTTATAATCTCACCGAAACCTTTAATTTGATATATAGCACATGGCTATAGCCTTTGTGGGGGATGAGCATGGGTGAGAGCAGGGATTTGCAGGAGGTTCAGACTGTAGAATATAATAGAAGGGAGAAGGGGGATCCTAAGCGACAACAGTTCTTGTTTATACTATGATTTTTTTTTTTTTTTAAATAGGAGTTGGATTTCTTATTTAAATGTTAGTTGTTATATGCGAATTTTCTGTTCAATTATATAATTTAATATCTATATTGTACCATTTCTTGTGAAACTTGTAATTTGTTTCCACTTTAATTGTCCAAAGTCAGCGGGTGGCAAAGAGATCTTTTACAGAAAAAGAGGAAATCCGACAAAAGGCGGAAAATTCTCATTCCTGCTAATAGGAATAGCTCTGACATTTTCCGAATAAGTAGTTTTGGCCTTTTAATTGGACTTTTGACAAACAGGATGTTAAAATCCTAGTTTTTTTATTTATTATTATTATTATTATTTTTACAAAGTGACTTCTAATTAACGTAGTTTTCTGAAATTTTAAACATAAGTAGTTCTGGTCTTCTAATTTTGCTTCTCACAAACAGAATGTTAAAATATTCTTAGAGAGGTGAGGGAGTATTATTATATAAACGGGATTTTTTTTTTCTCAATAAGGGAGGGTTCTCTAATATCAAGGGCTTACGTAGCAATTAACCTTTTAGCGAATGAAGCAAGTTTATGTTTGCGCAGCAATGAACCTTCCAGAGAGCGAAGCCGACCTGAGCTTGCGTAGCAATAAATTTTTCAGCGAGCAAAGCGAGCTTGTGCTTGCATAGCAATGAATCTTTCAGCGAGCGAAACGAAATTGGTTTTACGAAGAAATGCAGCTTGTATCCAAGAGGGTCAGCCTGATAATGTTGATTTTACGTTCGCTTAAAAATATTATTCCTTTTCAATTTGAATTGAAGCAAACAACAAAATTTCAAATTAAACTATAATCTACAAAACATAAAAAATCAGATTTGATGAAGGTTAAGAAACTGCAAATATATCGATGATATTTTGTGCCAAAATACGGGATGAGAAAGTTCTGCGTAGACACTTTATTGTAAACAAGAGCAAGCTTAGTGCTTAATTGAACCCCCTCCCCCCTCCCACTTACACAAACAATTTCTGGTTGCATCCCAGTAAGAAACAAAAACATTTATCCAAATTGAAAAAAAAAAAAAAGCAAAAGCATTTTTTCCATTATTTGGTAATTTATCTCAAATTATAAAACAAAAAATTGTGTTTTTAAAAATAGTAAGGGGGCTAAGTCGATTTTTCAAAACATTGGGAGGCTCCGACGCATTACAAGTTTAAGTCTCTTGGTGTCAGGGTCGTTGGAGGTTTAAAGCTTTGGTCAAAATAAAAAACACATCTAAATTAAACTCTCTATCAAGATAATTTTAAAACTTTATTTAGAGCAAATTCTATTCTTCCAAACATGACTCTGTATTTAACATTCATTAATCAGAGTGGCCACAAAATTCAGGAAAAAAGTTCCCTGACAGATTTCTAAAAAATTCCCTGATTTTAGAGCAAACTTTTTTTCAAATTTCCCAAATTTTCTTAGGTTTTCAAGATGTCTAGACACCCTGATCAAATAGAACATGTATGTTAAAGAGATAATATGCAATTATTAAAAAAATAGTTTTGCTCGTAATGAAAAGTTTAAATTATTCCGTAACATTAAACTTCTAATGGCTTACCACTACAAATCTCCATGTAAATAGCGCCAAAATATGGATGAACGTGCTTTACACAATACAAAATTTCCCTGATTTTCATGAAATGTTAAAAAGTTCGATGACATTTCCCTGATTTCCAGGTTTTCTCGGTTCTGTGGCCACTCTGTTAATCCTCAATCCTCACCTCGCAACACCAATCCTTAATTTCTAAATATCCCCTTTTGCTATCCTAAGCTACTCACCAGCTAGCTGCACGTTTCCAAAAAGTCCTAGATTTCTCTGACTCAGACAAAGAATCTGCAGAAATTATGACCGCCAGTTCCCAAAGAACATTCAGATGCAGCCTTTGATTTCATTAGCATAGCTTACTCATACAACTCAGACAGATTAATTACTCCCGGAGTACTTGACAGGGACTGGCTGGAATAGGAGCAGTATGGGTTGAAGGTCAAAATGAGTGCGCAAATCCAGATTTCGGCAAAATCGGTTGCGTATATCATACCTAGCTTTTACCAATTGCGTTCTTGTTTAAGCCACTTTTTGAATCGTGCGGACCGTTTGTGGTGAACGAATGCGCGCATCACTTTGCTAAAGGAAGAGGCTTCTGGAGTGTTTGTTGATGCTATTTGAAGATGTCGAACATTTAAGGTATTTTCAACTAATCCAAACTGTTATTGGTCAAGAATTTACTGAGAGGGAATGGTTAAAATTTCCCTGATGACTCTTTGAAAAGTGAGTGGAGCAATCAAAAATCGCTTCACTCCACTACGTTTCCATCAGTTGACTTTCATGGAGATGGTTAATGTTTATCAGGATGGTGATCGTCAAAGGTGAATTTCTAAAAAGGAGACTACAAAAGACTTCAACTGTTGAAGGTATTGTAATTTTAGATATATCTGAGGAGAGGAAATCAAGATCAATTTAAGTGCCAATATATCGAATGAAAAGAAAAGTTGCAAATTTATGATCGATTTCTTCTGCTATGAGCTACGAATTATCACAAGTACCAGATCACAACTAGCAGTTTATGTCGATCCCCAGCTCCACAAATACTACATACAAATTGGCTTTTTGGCACTTGGATGTTCCTTAATTTTCACTCCTCACTTGTTTGTGACAATATCATATTTTTGTATTCAAATTTGAAATTACTTTTCACAGTTTTACTCTCTGACATTTTATTCTACATAATTTGAAATGGTATTCATGTAAAAAAAAATTTGAATTTCTATACTTGTATTTGTTGAAGAGACAGGTTTAAAATTACTATTTTTTTCTGTTAAAAAATGTTCCATATTTAAACACGCTTGATATTAAATTTTATATTACGATTTTATTAAGTCTACGAAATTTGTATACTAATGATATAATAGAAAATTCTTGCCTCAAATATATTTAAACCCCTAAACCATGCTACCCCAGTACAACATTGTAAATCATTCGAAAAAAATTTGTACAGCTCACTAATTTTCTTCCATGTTTCAAATATGCATTAATATTTTTTAAATACACTATTCAAAATATTTTATTTAACTTTTTAAAAAAAAGCTTTTGGAGCTTAGCATACTATGGATTTTATACAGTTTTTGCACAAAATATTTTTTTAAAATTTTTTTCTAATTACTTAATTGAAAAATCATGAAGACTATTTTTGAAATGAATTACAAGAAGTAGTTTTATGCAAAAATGAAGTCACTTTTACAAAAAGTTTTTTAGATATTTCAAATTTAGGGAATATCAAAATTTTGAAGAAAATATTTTTAAAATTTGAACATTTAAAATAGTTTTTAAAGTTTTAAAACATCATACATTACTGCATAAAAAATTTCAGAAAAATAATTCTAAAAATATTTTAGAATTTTGAGCCCCAGACCCCCTTAAAATTATCAGAGGTATGGCTGAAAATATTTTCAAAATTTAGACAGAAAAAGTGTATCTTCAGTACCCCTCTCCAAGACAGCAAAGCATATTTTTAAAACAGAATTTGAAATTTATATACAAGATTTCCTTTTAACCAGATCTGCTAGGCATATATCTAAAACTTAAAGTTAAAAGGACATTTTAAAAACTTTATTAAAATGTCCTTATATCTCTAAGTTTTAGAAACTTAACCCGATTTTAAAAACTTTTTTAAACTAGTAGGGACCGTCCCCATATTGAGGAGAGGAGACTTCGTCATTCAAGTCAGTCTGAAAAATGACCGAAAAGCATAATTCAAATTTAAAATGCGAAATTTTAGCGATATAAAACACAAAAACCGTAATCTGTACATAAAATAATTAAGTTGTCCGATAGTTTATTAAATTTTATTTGATAAACACGTACGGGTAGTTAACATGGCTGAAATGAAGTCGAGTAAATTACGCTTGGACAGAACATAACCAGATTTTGTTTTACTTTGAACATAAATATAAAAATTTACTCACAGAAAACATATCGTGTTGATTTCTAACATTAACATTAAAAACAGTATGAGGATTGCAATTGATAACATGGCGGATTTTGTATGTCAATACCAAGGCAAGCTTAGAAATGAAAATCAGCCGGTCGAATGTGTCTCTACGTATGATGACGTATTTCAGTAATTTCGTAATGAGCAGACGAGTAATGAACTTTTTTTAATAGCTAAAAAAATTTTACGAATGGAAAGGTAAAGGCAAATGCTGGGTTGGGGTGGGGTAAGGGACAACTTGAGGGATAGGTAAGATTTTTTTAAGATAGAAAATTCGAAATTTTTTGTCTTCTGGATAAATTATTTTAATTCTTACAATGCATAAGAAGGCAACTAAATTTACAAAAAATATTTTTGGTATTTTGAAAGGGTTAAAAAAAATTACGAAATTTTTTGGTCTTTAGAAAATTAAATGGAAATTGATCAAAACTACTCGTAATTGTTTTTATTCATGCGGCGATTTAAGATTAAGTTTGCTAAAATTTTGCGACCGTTTTGAGGACGTTCTTAAAAGCAGTTGCAGAATCTAGAGTAAAGATTATTTTTTAGGGAAATTTAATTATAGGGTTTTAAATTTTTTTAAATAACGAAAATGTTAATTTTTCAAATTTTATCCCATAATGTGGTAAATATCTTTCTGAATAGTTGTGCAAAAATTTATACTTGTACCTTTGAAAGATAAAAAGTTATATTGTATTTTCTAAACCCTCTTACACTATCAAAGCTGAAAAAGATATCGTTAACACTGTTTTTCTCACTTCGTTATTTTTCAGTTTGAGTGTTGTTTAAATCCGTAAGGCTTTTTTTTTTTAAATTTAATTAGGATTGGGAAATTTTTATAGTGTATTTATATAAATATGATAAACAAAAGTTAGTATGGAATAAGGTGTGCTATGTTTGTTTTTTTTTAATTAAAAAGTTGAAAACTTGAAAAAAAAGCTTTTTGTTTTTCTGCGGTTTTTAGTGTAAAAACATAAAAAACCTTTTCCATAGCTTGCATCTTCAAATTCCTACTAACTATTGTTAACAATTTTAATACGAATAGATTGTAAAAATTTCATGAAAAATACTTAAAATTGTGGACGGAATAGCATTTCGAAATTTTTTTTAAATAATTTAAATAAATTGAATGAAATCAAAAATTATTTATTCAAAATATTTTTGTAGGTTAAATTATATTTATTTACCATCAACACAATGTAAAATTACTATAGTTTAAATTTTAGTGGCGCAATTTCTGAAAATAATTTTTTGGGTACCATATGTCCCCTTAAATTATTAAAGGCATTTTCATTAAAATATAGGGTTTTTTTTTTCTATTTCCTTATATAATGCGTCAACTCCTTTAGTCTCAGAGGAGAAACATACGCCTAGCATACGAGGGGACTCAGATTCGACTTTCAGCATCAGCTCTCGGCCAACTCTGATTTCGAAAAATGAGTAGACATGACAGCATTTGAGACAAATGGTCTCATTTCGATTATTGCTCATATATATCTATATGCTTTAGTGCTGTCACTTATTTTGCTATGTCCCCCAACTAAGCAGGTGTCTTGCAACACTTTAATTTAAGTAGAGTGTATGAGTCCTTCTATTTACCCCTTAATACGATTAGTAACGAGCATAATTTCTATCTGAGAAGGAAGGCGCCTTCTGGGAGGACTTTTAGAGAGAATTTTTTTGCATTCACAAATCAAGACTAGGAAAACTCAGAAAATTTCCTAGAAAAAAACCTGACAAAATATTCAGACAGTTCATATTCTGTAAACATCGTGTCTACTTACCCATGGTGTTTGCAGTGTGTGATGGAAACTCGAGACAACTGGATCTCAAGTCATGCATTGCGGCTTAGTATACCATTAACTCGTTGTGAACTTGATGCATTCAATGTCATAAAACAAGGCAAGAGATTTTTTATGGACTTTTTATTATTTGTGTGTTTTATTTCAATATGTTGATCACACAAAATCTTTCCAATTCAATTCAATTATTGAAAAATAATTAAATTAGTTTGAATAGACCTATGCTCAACAAATTTATTTAAATCCATTGAATATAAGTAGTATTACTAATCTTTGGTAACAAACGGTTGTCACAACTGAAATCATTATGTTCAACATGATGTTGTCGTTCAATAATAATGGTAATATTTAGAGTAACCATAAAGTTTTGCAAGGATTTAAAAAAATTCTGTGAAAACTACTATTCTGATTCATAAAAGACTTTTTGGAAATATTAGAAGTTGCACTTAAGTTCTTAATTAACACCAATTATCTTTCAAATTCAATGTGTTAACTATGTTAATCGGAGTTCATGAAGTTTGTAATCCAGCTTTTGCTTTGAACGTTGGCTAGGAAAACAAATGCAGTGTCATGTGTTACAAAGCATGTATTGGGAAAACTTATAATGAGGACTGGATTGTCAAATTTATGTATGCTGAGTTACAAAAGGGTGGGTTTGCCGCAATGGATATATTTTAACACAAGACTTACATTTTCGTTATATGGTATATGGAGACAGAATATTAAACCCCAAAACCTATCTGAATATCAAGGGGAATATCATCTGTGATTTTTTCACAGGAGAATATCTTTCAAGAGAGAACGTCTTTCGAGAGATTTTTAAAGGGGATTTTTTTGCATTTAAATCCCAAATGGGAGAAAACCTGGCATACTGCTGCCAAGCAGCCTGACAAACAATACAAGATTATCAGTGAAAATCAGTGTTGTATCTACTCATCTTTGAAATTAGAAGATTCAATTATGAATTTGCTATTTATTTAAACATACAAGTAAATGTGAATGAATAAATGGATATCTATTCTAAGAAGTAGAGGAAAGCTTTAAAGCTAAAGTGTTAATTTACTACTTTTTGAACTATTGATTTTGAATATTTAACGGGTTAAAATAATGATTAAAATTGTTTTCTAAGTTTGGTAGTTGGTTAGATACATAGCATTAAAAATAAAATTCCTGGTGCAAGAGCTACAATAGAGCCATATTGTGTCAAGATATGGATTGCTAAAAATTTCATTAAACCCTGATGATTAACTTATTTTGAGAATTCCCCTAACGCTAACTAGTTAAAAAGTTTGATACTTAAAAGAATTCCAGTTGTTGTTGGTTTAAAACTTAGTCAAATTATATTGGGGGCAGTGCAGATGCTTTCACCAACTTTCAATATCACAAAATCATTGTATTACAAAATCATAGCAGTAAATTCTTTTTAAATGCTCTAGTTGTTTTAATTTTTAACTTTTACACTTGATCATAGCACACATTTTGTAGCATTATTGAAATATTTATAGTAGAAAAAAAATTACTAAACATTTTAGTTTTATTCACTATGATATATTCTTTATCTTAATATATATAAATTACGTGTCACATTGTTTGTTCCCTATGGACTCCTAAAATACTTAACCGATTTTAATCAAATTTGCACACCGTGTGCAGTTTGATCTAACTTAAGAGATAGGATAGCTTACATCTCAATTTTTATAGCCGCAATATTATTTTATTGCAAATTATTTGCTTATTATTTGACAGTCACAATTATCTGTTAGCTCCAAATGATTCTAACAGATGGTGCTGTGTTGAAAGTACCAACGTTTCACATAAGCTACAATTTAATGGCATGTGATTTATTACCGCAACTGATTTATTACCGCAGTACTGAAAAATTTATTTTTGTGAAAGGGTTTAGTTCTTTATTTCAATATTAATACATGCTGCACCGAGGTAGTGAGCAATTTAATGGCATGTGATTTATTACCGCAGTACTGAAAAATGTATTTGTGAAAGGGTTTAGTTCTTTATTTCAATTCTGTCTGCCTGTCTGTGGCTCCCCCCCCCCCCCACCCCGGTGGATTAATAGAAACCTACTTAAAATTGGAATAGAGCTCTGAAATTTTCAACATAAGACAAATAGAGAAACAGCTCTGAAATTTTAAATATACATAGTTTTAGCCATCTATTTAGACTTTTGAAAAACAGAATGTTAAAATTTTAATTAGTTATTTTATAATCAATTTTCTTAATTAACAATTTTTTTTTACAAAACGATTTATAATAGGGCTACAGCTCTGAAATTTTCAACATAAGTAGTTTTAGTCTTCTAAATGGATTTTTGAAAAACAGAATTTTAAATTTTTTTTAGTCCTTTTTTAATTAATTTTTTTAATTAATTAATATTTTACAAAATGATTTCTAATAAGGCTACAGCTCTAAAATTTTCAACACAAATAGTTTTGGCCTTCTAATTTGACTTTTAACAAAAAGAACGTTCAAATTTTTATTTTGTTCTCTTTTGATTAATTTTTTAATTAATAAATATTTTACAAAACAATTTCTAATAGGGTTACAGCTCTGACATTTTGAACATAAGTAGTTTTGGACTTCTAATTAGACTTTTGAAAAACAGAATTTTTAAATTTTATTTGTTTTTTAATTAATTTAATTAATTAATTAACAAATATTTTACAACACGATTTCTAATTGGGCTACATTTCTGAAATTTTCAACACAAATAGTTTTGGCCTTCTGATTGGACTTTTGACAAAAAGAACGTTATAATTAAAAAAAAAATTTAATGAATTTTAATTAATATTTTCACAAAAAGTGACTTCTAATAGGCCTAGAGCTCTGAAAGTTTCAACATAAGTAGTTTTGACCTTCTAATTTTGCTTTTTACAAACATCACGTGTTAAAATATTCTTAAAGGAGTGTTGTGTTATAATTATTAAAGGAGCTTTTTTTTTTATTGTTTCTCGACAAGGGAGAAGCTTCTAATATTAAGGCTTTCCTTACAATTAGTTTTTAGTGTGTGAAGCAACCTTACGCTTACGCAGCAATGAAATCTTCAACCAAAATATATACATGTAAGTATTATCACATAGTTAATACCTGGAATGCCACCACATAATCTTTGATTAAAGATTGGTTCACCTATTATTCTCCTGCGTAATTTGAATCCACCTTGATTATGCAACGGTATTCGTTTGGTCATCAAAAAGATCACCGGAAATATACTTGAAGCTACCATTTTAACTGGAAAGTTTAAAGGAGAAGTGGTCCTGTTGCCACGTATTCCGATTATACCATCAGAATCTACGATACCCTTCAAGAGGTTACAGTTTCCAATTCGTTTAGCTTTTGCCATGTTTATAAATAAGTCTCGAGGCCAAACAATGTCTATTTGTGGTTTAGATTTGGAAAATCCATGTTTTTCTCATGGGTAACTATATGTTGCATGTTCACGTGTAGGAAGACCGTCGAATCTATTTGTGTTAGCTAAAGACAGATTAACCAAAAATATTTTGCACCGATTAGTGCTAAATTAAATTGAAATTAAAAGTATTTATAATTCAAAATAATAAACATTATTGTTACAGATTTAAAACTATCTGCCCTACCTACCTCATTTATAAGTTGAAGTGTCACGTGTTATTTACTAACAACTTTGTAATGTATTCATTTGTTACAAACTTGAATACAAAAAATTTAAATTTATTTCTTTTGTATTAATTTTTGTGCAATATTAACGGTAGTAGAAAATCAATCATGGAGGTTGCCTTGTTTTTTTACAAATGGCATCCGTGTAAAAAAGCATGGTGGTCCCCATGACTGGAGTTCTCCTACCGTTTCCCTTGAATAGTTTACTACTATGTAATATAACAAAAACCTTAGCCACAGCAACGCGTGGCCGGGTCTGCTAGTATATATATAAATAGATCTTGTGAAAAAAGAATACTCTCATAGTCTATTTGTGCACACAGTTGTAATGTCAAAGTTGTCAAAATAAACAAAGTGAGCAATAACATTATAACAAAACAACCTATTCCTAAATGTGTTTATGAAAATAATCAACTTCTTTCGTATATGGAATTTTACAAGACCCACTGAATGCTAATTGATAGCGAAAGAGTTTGCAGCTAAGTCAGAGAATTTATTGAGACTATTTACAAGCAAAGCTTCTTATATAGTTTGCTTTAGACAAATTAATAGCTCCAAGTTTTAATTTACTTAGTTTGTTTAAAAAAAAAAAAGGGCATTTCAACTTTCTGGCCCTCTTTAATCTCGAGTGTTTGAATACTTTTTGGCACTATGCTTAACATTTTGTAAAGACATTTCCATTTCGATATCGTATTTTAGTTCAAGTTCAATATGAAACAAATGATATTTTCCACAGAAGATTCAATTAATTTGTTTAAATATTTTTGTGAGCTCACAATTATTAACAGTACTAGTTACCATTAGTCATGCAGTAGTGGGAATAAAGAAAGGCGGGAAATTTTCAGCTCAAGAACTAATCAAGTGCTTTTCTGCGCCAAAACATTGTTATATCAATGCCAATGACGGGGTGGGAATGTCTTCCGGGAGGTCTTTTAATGTGAAATTTGTCCTGCATTTGTGTCTAGAATGACAGAAAAATACAATATAAGTAGACAACCGGTACAGGACTATCTATCATGATCCCTGTTGGGTCTACTAATTTTGAAGAAACTGCAGAGCATGGGTCACAGAGCAACTCAATCAGGAGACCACAGGAGGCATTCTGTCCAAGAGCTATAAATAGAGCTTGGAACTTTGAGTGTTATGGACAGTAAAATTGTTAAAATTTTATAGTATCCCTCCTCACCCCCCACTTCCCTTTTGACACTCAATTATGTACTACCATTGGGGGTATGTAAAACAAATTTGAGGTAAAAGCCATAGAAGTTAACTTTTTTCCTCTTCATATGAAATCTTTATAATTTTGAAAGAAATTTACCATTGTTATACACATCAATATTTACAGCTTAAAAAAAAAAATTTTTTTTTTTTACATATGTTCTAAAACTTTCTATACACTTACATTTTTGCACACTTATTTTCAATACTTACATTTTTGCACACCATTGAACCAATCCATATTATATGATATTAAAATGAAGCGAATTCTGTTGAAAACAATGAATATTAAGTTTTTCTGTTGAAACCAGTGAATATTAATAAATCATTCAACATGTTTTTTTGTATGCAGCGCAAAACAAATTTGCATGGCTCATCTCATGCATAATGTTTTAGAAAGCCAAATGGTTATCCTAACATAGACCCCCCCTCCCCTGCAATTTCAGACAAAAATAATCTAAATTTTTCTTTAAATATTGATTTTTGGGTCAAAACATTTAAAGTAGCTGTTTGCAAAATAAAACTTGCAATACACTTCTTCACATTTTTTGCACCTGAATTTCTTTCAATTGTTTATAGTTTGACGATATTATGTTGATTTAAATTATTGTCACATACTGAACAAAAATAGGTATTTTTGCACTGTAGAAAATAGAAATATTTAATAAGGAGTAATTTATTCCATAGTTATTTTGTTGCTGTTTTATGCAAACTTTAAACCTATGTTTATAATCTGTACTTATTCAATTGTTGTTTCTTACTCATTTAACATGCATTTACTGGAAAAATAACTGTAAATTCAAATTAAACAAGCAATACAATATCACACTCTAAATTAGGATGAATAAATTTAGTTTGTATTAGATAAAATCAGAAAAAATTCCATATGAATCAATATATTATCCTCTAAAGGATAATACAATGAATTCTTATTGAATTGTTCCTGTTTTCATCCTTCCTAATGAAAACTATCCACAATGTGTAAACTTTATTTTAGTTGTAGAATTATGGTATTTCATATACTATATTTAAAGATTCATAACTTTTTATTTAAAAGTTTTAAAATTGTTGTATTTAAAATAAGTTAGTTGATTGCATTGAATATTTTTTGGTGCAAAAGCTATTTGAGGGCTGTATTGCTAACTGTTGGATTAATATATGTAAAGGATTGCCTTTTGGAACTCTGTCCTGCAGTTGTTTCCAAATGGGGAAAATTTGGGAAATCACCTCAGTCTACTCTCTTTGACAAGCGAAACTGCAGAGCAGTTGTGAGGCTTGATTGCCTTAAAAAGGCTTCAGTAATATTCTCCACCAGTGGTTTGACACTTGCAAATATAGAATCAGGAAATCTAATTGTTTATGAATCACATGTGTTCCACTAAATACAAAAGACTCAAGTTTTCATATTAAACAGTATGTTTTTATCTAGCCAAATATTTTCTAGCATATGGTTATTGATAGTATAATTATTCTGATTTTATCACTGCACCTGTTAATAAGTATAGCTTTGTTGCTTCATACATGCCAGTAATAACTCTAATACTTCCATCAACTAATCATTTTGAATCGTCTTTTAAGTAGTAAAGCATACTTAAACATACATTTAACAATTGTGGAAAGGTTAGAACCATTGTCTACAGTTACGTTAAACTGTTCCCAGAAACAATGCCACTTTCCACTAAAATGTTCGAGTTTAATCGACAGTAGCTTTAAAATGAAGAAGCAGAAGTGCCCAGCATTGCCCAGGCATTTCATTTACCGGGCCAAGGCATAAATACCTGTGGTCCGGTATTGCTTGTTACAATGTGGTTAAAATTGGTTTGCGCCCTCTTTCACCTTTTATCTTTGATTCCCTCACTGTAAACACAAAGCATTGGAATGAAATTGTATGCTCAATAACCTGGATTAATTAAGAAACCTATAGAAAAAATGGTTTATATTGGTTTAATAGATCTCAAGTTATGAGCAAACCCTTTAATTTAAGGGGTTGGAAGGAAGAATGGGGTAATTTTTTTTAAAAAAGCTCATGCAGCCACTGGCATTCCTCTTATTTCAAAGATCAAGTGCACAAAATTTCCTCAAAATTGGAATAGCACTATATATTTCTATAAAGCACATACCCAAGGACACTCTTCTTATTATATGTATAAATAGGACACTGGTGAATCGGCATCATATTAAAAATAGATACTTCTGATGCTGTCCGAGTTGGTATCGCAGACTGACAAACAAAATCCAATTTTCAAAAATTGTATTACAATGAGAAAGTCAACTTAATTGGGTAAAATTTTTTATATTTAAATCTATACTCAAGTTGTTTTAACAAAACTTATTGAATTAATATTTAACAAAAGAAATTCTATTTAATTTAAGCTAAAACTTAAAATAAAATGTTTGCTGTGATGAAATGCCAATCCTAACAATAATATAAAACCTACCCCTGCTGAAAATTACAACTTTCAAATAAGGACATATCACTCACAGAAAATTATGAATAAATGTCTTGTCAAAACTGACCTATGCTTTTGACAAATTGGAAAAAATTCATACACACTTTTAAAGTTTTAAATAATTTGAATTGCCTCCTTTTGTCATTGTTTATCATATTATTAAAAAACTTCAATTTTCTTTATTCACTGTTTGGGCAATTTTGTGGTAACTAATCCTGATCACCTCAAAAATTAATTTTGGAATAATGAAAAAAATCAGGTGCCATCTCACTCAGTGTAAATGATATTTTGATATCTAATAGATATTTTTTTAAAAAGTAACTTCTTTATATGATTTTTTTAAACTATTAATGTAAAATTTAGATATTTTACTGTTGTGTAGAGGATATGTGACATGGATTTTTCTATTTTAAAGGTTATTTGGCAAGTTATTTAAAACTTAATCATAAGCAAAATTTTTACTGCATGAAACTAAACATATTTGAGTTAAAATTTATAACTAGACTCAAAAAAATATTTAAAAAATATATATTTGTTAAACAGGGTGGCTACAGAATTTGAGAAATAAAATTCCCTGACATTTCTTTGATTTCCAGAAAATTCTCTTAAAAATTCCCTGATGTGCATTTCTGCCGACATTATCGTTAAAAAAACGAAAAAGATAAAATGACAATTTAAAAATATATAAATTTAGTAAGTAAATATAATTTTAAATAGTCAAAGTATAATTGCACCAGAATATAAATTTACGCTAAAAAGCAAAACAAGCATCTTTAGAGCAAGAAAAAGAATGAAAAACATTCCTTAAAAATACAAAATTCACTTTAAACAATTCACAAACTACACTCGTACTTGTTGACTTCAAGGAAAAACAAAGCAAGTACAATACTTTTCTTTTTAATTTAAAAAATGACACAAATAAAACATGTTATTTTCGTTCATATATGTCATAGGTTGTATCCTGTTCATAGCATAAATTTAAAACACTATCCTAAATATTTACTAAACTTGGGCATGCATGAGAATGAAACTTAAATAATCTGCGTTTTGCTATTCGGTCACAAATTTCTCTAGGTACATATTAGGGCGTATCGAAAAAAACTTTTTTTGGAAATTCAAAATTTCAAGTTGATAAAAAGTTGTCATTATGCTCACATGTTTACCAAAAAAATTTTAGTTCAATCGAAAAATATTTAGGTCTCCAGGAATGGACCTGAAGTTTGATGTTTTTTGACAAAAAACAAAGATTTTTAATTTTTTTTTAAACATAAATATAAAACAAATTTTTATTTTCAAGAATAAAAATGTAGAGTTTATAATATTAATAAACAGTAATAAAAAAATTATATCTGCCATTTAATAATTAGGTCTCCCTGAACCTACATGAAAAACTTGGAACTTTTTTACAAAATAAAGAAATTTTTCAATTTTCAACCCATTCTTTTGGTTAGTTTCAATTATTTTATTCATAGTCTAGGTATAGTAGTACAGCATTTTGAAATATCAGGAATATCATTTTATGAAATGGCGTTTACTTAACTCAAGTATTAATTCATATCATTTCTGCACGACTCCACGTTGGCTGGAGTCACCAACCAACAAAGACTCACAACAAAGACAACCAACGAAAATTATTCAATGTCACAGGGTTCGAATGATGAAAGTGTACATGATAGTAAACTGCCTCTACCATGGAAAAGCCGGAAAGTTTAATTATTTCAGTGAAATAAGAACTGCCAGAAAATCTACTCTCTTTTTCTAGAGATTGTGACCGTAGAGTCAATCTCTATTAGAGTAAAAGCTCTATTAGCAAGTGCTCTTTCGAGGGATTTAAATGTTGTAACACTATAAAACCAAGCAATGGTAATAGATAAATCGAAAGTTTTTTTGTGAAAGAGTAAAATATCATTAAGGTATTAGTTCAACTATTTTTCACTCTTATTTTCATTTTTCACTATTTATATAATCGAAAGGATGAAGCAATAAGTATAAAAATTGTAAGTTGTAAATGTGGTCGCATAAATAAACGAGAAGAACATGTATTTTTGGTATAAGAACTATATTCAACATATTTTACCAACTGCAGACAGTGGCTCTGGGTGAAACGTAGTGTCATCATTACAACTTATGAAATAAAGCTGCACTGATAAGAAAACTATTCAAGGTCTTGGTTATGATGGTACTGAATGAAATACTGTCTCTAATTCATTAATTTCATTCTTTGTAAATACTTCAAAATAACCAGTACAAGCAGTTTGTTTATTTCATTTAAACGAATAGCCTCTTAGGAAAGTTATGATTACTCTTGATGGTTCAATTTATTAACGTACTTCTTTTACTGTCCATTAAGAAACCGTCTAACAAGTTGTCGAAATTTACCAGTTGTTCAATACAATAACATTGATAGTGTTTTTCCAAATGTTGATTTTATAAAGTTGAACACCGACCAGAAATATTGGAAAATATGTCAGGCAGTACTAGTAAGCAAATGCCCCCAAGGTTTAGCAAGCAGAAATTCTGGAAACATCTCCCATTCAAGATGATTAAAAATGGCAAATCGAATTTCACGTATATGTATTGTTATGAATTTTTCCACAGAGGCAATGATGGTACAGTTTTTACTAGATAAAAACTATTATTTATTCACTTCAGAAAACTCACACAATTTATTTAAAGACAACAGTGTAATCACTCTCAAGCTTCAGTAAGAACAACTTCGAATACAGCGATTATACAAGTTCACTCTAGTAGGTAAACAAAGAGATCAGCTTTCATCGAAATCCGAAGTCCAACTCAAAACTTTCCCGATCGGCAGTCTTATATATGCAGGGGCGTGAGAACATTCTTGAAATATCCAGCCAATTCGTCGAAAAAGAAGCATCTCGAAATTTCTCGATTGCTTTAGGTGTTGTCACCTTTTTCTAACCTGTATTATTGCTGTTAATAAATAAAATAAGATAAAATAAATTACAATAGAATTTTAAAATAATACGTCACTATTTACACTATATACAGACAATTTGTGCAACAGTATTGTATCACTTGATCCAACCTCCAAGTTGAAAAAAAATAGCTGAGTTTGTAACGAACATTTATACTCCCTTATGGTTTACAATATAACGTTATGTAATGATGATACTATGTTTCGTACAGAGCCACTGTCTGGAGTTGCGTGTCCAAAATATGTTGAATATAGTTCTTATACCAAAGATACATGTTCTTATTGTTTATTTAATAGAGTGAAAAATAGTTGAACTAATACCTTGATGATATTTTACCCTTTTACAAAAAACATTCGATTTATCTATTACCACTGCCTGGTTTTCTAGTGTTACAACATTTAAATTCCACAAAAGAGCACTTGCTAATTGAGCTTCTACTTTAATTGAGATTGGCTCTACGGTCACAATCTCTAGAAAAAGAGAATAGATTTTCTGGCAGTTCTTACTTCACTGAAATAATTCAACTTTCCGGCTTTCCCATGGTAGAAGCATTTTACTAGGATGTACACTTTCATCATTTGAACCCTGTGACATTGAATAATTTTTGATAACATTATCTTCATGTCTCAAACCTAGAGTCTTCGTTGGTTGGTTGTTTTCAGATTATCTGGCGCCGTCAGCAACACAAGGGCTATAATGCGCCGAAACATTCGTCATTTGACAAGCCAACATACATTTACAAACACCCTTGCCTAACATGGGACTCGAACCCGCAACCTCACGGTCTAGAAGCTAGTACGCTAACCACTATGCCGTTTGGTCGGCCCAACCAACCAACGTGGAGTCGTGCAGAAATTATATGAATTAATACTTGAGTTTAGTATAAGCCATTTCATAAAATGATATTCCCGATATTTCAAAATGATGTACTACTACTATACCTAGACTATGAATAAAATAATTGAAACTAACCAAAAGAATGGGTTGAAAATTGAGAAATATCCGTTTTTTGTAAAAAAGTTAAGTTTTTCGTGTAGATTCAGGGATATCTAATTATTAAATGGCAGATATAATTTTTTTATTACTCTTGGTTAGTATTATAAACTTTACATTTTTATTCATGAAAATAAAAATGTGCTTTATATTTATGTTTAAAAAAAAAAATTATAAATCTTTGTTTTTTGTCAAAAAACATCAAACTTCAGGTCCATTCCGGGAGACCTAAATATTTTTCTATTGAAAAAAAAAAATTTTGGTAAACATGTGAGCATAGTGACAACTTTTTATCAACTTGAAATTTTGAATTTCCAAAAAAAGTTTTTTTCGATACGCCCTAGTGCATATCTTTCATGAAATATGATGTCTTTTGGATTTTGTAGTTGACAAAAGATAAACATATATTGTGCAAAAGAAAAGGCCGAAAATTAACAGCTTCTAATAAAATTAACTACTCATAAATGCATAGAAATAAAATTTTGTACAATAACAATATTATCTTAAATCACAAAACTATATATTAGGTGAAGCAAAAAGCTTCAATACTTTTTTGTCAGAAAAAAAAATGCAAGGACTTTTTGAAAAAAATTTCCATGACCCTTTACCTGAATGTAGGCAGTAGCGCATTCAGATTTTTTTTTGAGGAGAATATTTCAATTCTTTATTTGATTTATATTAAAAATATAAATTAAATTCACATATCACTTTCAGTAAATAGTGTTTAATAAAATGTCAAAATGAAAATATATATTAAAAAAAAAAAAAAACAAGTACAGGATCTAAATTTTCTCACTTATCTAGAGTTGAACCTTGCACAAATTCCCAATGAGCTGAAATTTTACAGTGTCTCTATTTGATGCTCTGAACAACCCACAAAAATTTAAGGTGCTGGAGAAATGCTGGAGCAGCTGTCACGCACGAACGTCTAGTCGCATTGAGGTCAAATAGAGCTCAAATGAAAGGTAAATAAAGGGACTTTAATTTAAATATAAATTTGATTCATTCAGTAAATTACAAATTGATAAAAGCCTGTCAAAGACGAAAAACCATGCATTTTTCTCTACTTCTTCGATTTAAGCTTTTCCATTTTTAATAAATGATTTACACATTTGACATAAAACTATTCAACTCTTTTTCAGCTTTCTAGAGACAAAGAAAATTGCTTGTGTGATAAATAATTGCAGATATATGAGCATTTCAGTGAAACACTACCTCGTATTGGGAGTCTCATAATAAAACGTGTGTTGTTTCACCCTGAACAAACCAGACACAATGACCATTTTCCAACCCGTTACAAGGAGCATAATGTCTGTCTCATTTGGAGTTATAGCAACTAGCATTGTCAAAATATCACTATCTGAAGCAACAACTGTCACCTTTCGTTTACATTTAGATTTTTCCAAAGCAGAGACAACACTTAAAGCATCAGCATCTCCTACAGTTTCCTTCACATTCACTCCTTCCTTTTGAAGACGAATTTTTAGTTGTATGAGCATGGTTTAATTGCCACTATTGGGCAGGAAATTCTCTAGTTTACATGTAACCATTTGTGTCTTATACTATTATGTTCGAACATCCCTGTTTTCGTGCTCTTTGAATTTGTTCTTTAGTTTTAGAACCACCATAACCTCAAAATATTTACGTGTTGAACACAAGGTGGGAGTAGCAAAATAATGCTCATCACTATCGGAAATTGAGACTGTATTTTTTAAAGCTTTTCGAATACTAGTGGGGCAAATATAACTTTTCCTACAAGCTACATGAATAATGAGACCACTTTTGAAAATGTCCTTCCAACCATCACTTCGTTGTGAGCTTGTAGTCTGCAGCTTTACTCCAATAGTTACAGTACCAGTATTTTTCAACAGGAATCCACAGATTATGCAATTTTCACAGTCCATTATTGCCTTTCAGCATGAGTCTTTGAGCAGGGTGTAATCTTAAGTTCTATTTTAACAGAAAGCAGAAAAACCCAAATGAAAAAAGAAAAGACCTATACTTTTCAATAAGCAATCAATAAATTGTCACAACAAACAGCGATATCAACATTTAAACAAAACCGGACAATTGCAAAACTTCCTAAGTCAATGTGTTTCCCTAATTTCCGATCATAGGCTCTCCAGGGTTCTTTCAGATTCCACATGTTTTTTAGAAAGGTGGAAGCCAACTTTTGTAGCTAAACTAGTTAATGACCCTTTAATTCCAAATGGGAATAATCCCATTTAGTCTCAAACACTTGATGGTCAAATGAAGGGGGGAAAACTTGTATTGCGTCACTGAAACCCTTACATATCTGCAACAATTTATCACACAAGCAATATTTATATATTTCTAGAAAGCTGAAAAAGAGATGAATAGTTTTATGTCAAATGTGTAAATCATTTACTAAAAAGAGAAAAGCTCAAATCGGAAAAGTAGAGAAAAATGCATGGTTTTTCGACTGTGACAGACTTTTATCAATTTGTAAGTTACTGAATGATATCAAATTTATATTTAACTTAAAGCTAATTTATTTACCTTTCATTTAAGCTCTGTTTGAGCTCAATGCCATTAGCCGTTCGTGCGTAACAGCTACTCCCGCAATTCTCCAGCGCCCCAGCACCTAAAAACCAGGAAGCCGAAGGGGGAGAGTAGGGGACTTTTTGTGGGTTGCTCAGGGCATCAAATAGAGCCACTCTGCAAAATTTCAGCTTAATGGGAATTTGTGCAATGTTTGAAACATTTTTTGCCTAGAATGACTGGGGTAAATATATTTGTTACACATCTGTAACATAGCATTGTAAAGGGTTGATAAAAACAAAAAAATCTGAGGGAATCAATATTAAATAGTAAGGAATTTAGGGTTCTAATGTATTCTGTTGATAAAACGCACAAGGCAAAAAGAAAAATAATCATGTTTGTAAACAATGCAGTCAGATTGAAGTTGGAGGATTTCTTTTTAACACTAAGGGTGCCGATGGCCGAGCTTCTTAGTTATAAGATTTAGAGGATAACCAAAAATCTAACAGAAATATTTACAAACAATTGCATAACAATGATCCTAAACATTAAAAAAATAAAAAGCGGAACATCAACGGGGTTGAGAGAGGGCATTGGCCGGTTAGGCTAAACTGCCGAGAATAGAAAAAGGTCGGAATTGTAGTACTCCAAAATCGGCCACCTAGTCAGATATTGAGGGACTTTTACAAAAGCACTTGAATTTTTTTTGTTCAATGGCAACTGCATCAGGAATGCGAGAAAGAGCAAAAAAAAAAATTAATTCCCTGATTAAGGAGTAATTTTACGAAATTCCCCATTTTTCCAAAAGTGTGAAATTCCCCAATTTCCAGGTTCTGTAGCCACCCTTTTCAAAGTATGGTGTCCCCTCCACAACATTTTTTAAATACCTTTTTTTAATTTAAAATCATAAAAAAAAAGACCAGGGTGGCCACAAAATTCAGGAAAAAAAGTGCACTGAGAACTCCCTGATTTCCCTGACAGATTTCTAAAAAATTGGCTGATTTTACGGCAAACTTTTTTTTTCAATTTTCCCAGATGTGTCGACATTCTGATTAAATAGAACATGTATGCTTTAGCATAATAAGCCAATTAAAAAAAAAAAGTAGTTTTGGCATTAATCAAAAGTTTAAATTATTCCATAACATTAAACTTCTAACGATTATAGCCACAATTCTCAGGGTAAATGGCGCCAAAAAACGGATAAACGGGAAAACACGCCTTAAATAATAGAAAAGTTCCCTGACATTTCCCTGATTTTTTCCAGAATCAGAAAGCTCCCCGATATTTTCCTGATTTCCAAGTTTTGTGGACACTCTAATGACCAAACAAATTTATTTCTACTTTTAAAAAAGTATGTTGAGTTTTTAGCATGCAAATTTTTGCTTGAAATAATTTCTAATTAATTAAATATTTAATTTTCAAAAATTGTTGTGGAGGGGACATTTCATGTTGCAAAGGGGACATATTATTTGTTATTTATGATATGTGCATTCTTAAACCTACTAACAAAATGGAATTTTCTAATTTTAAATGAGTCTAATAGATAACAGCTACCAAGGGAACCTCCTGTTTTTACACTTGAAGATCCAAGTCACCACATTAGGTCATGGTTGTGAATAAAGGACATGGTAGTGACATGAAAAGTGAATAATGGACTATTTTCTAAAAATAATGATATATATTTTTTAATTTCTTAAAAATAGTTAATACTCAATCAAAGTATTAAATAACAGTCTTTTAAGTATGGGGGAAAACATCAAAAAAAGATCTCACAAGTTTAAAAAAAAAAAAAAAAAAACCTAAGTTAAATCCACAATTTCAAGAAGAACTGAAAATCAAGGAGCATTTAAGATGGAAAAAAAATCAGCTACTGCAAAAGCTAAAATTAAGACACTTTTAGAAATATCTATTAAAAAAGAAAGATTAAGAAAGGCAAACTGGAGAAAAGGGAAGCTTAATATTAAATGTTTAATTCAGCAAGAAAATTCTCCACTTTATTCCTCTTCATCAGCACTAGGAAAAGTTGTTGCTAAAGTAAAACTAAAATTACCAAAAGAATCGGAAAAGAAGGTAGAAGTAATAGCTAAAGTAATTGCAGATTTGTCCCCATCAAAGAAAGATCATTTAACTGCACCAGCTTTGAAAAAGTCAAATCTTTGCCAGAAACTTGATAGAAAGTACATTTTTTTAGAGAGATGACCATTACTGGACTGTGTTCTGGATGAAAAGATATTGTAATTATTTAAAATGATGGAGCCAAAACAAGGATGCAATAGCATATCATTATTTATTACAAAGGGCAAAAGAATACTTAATCGTGCAAAAGTCGATGGCAGAAATCTGTGTCTCGCACCTTTCATTATGTAAACCTTTGAATAAAGATAAATTAATAATTTTGATTAATTCGCCGTTTACACTTACAGAAGAAAAAAGAACCAAGTTTATGTGAACAAAAAGAAAAGATAATATAAGGTACGATTTACATCAAAATGATATCTGTAATAGAGCAATCTCATTAGGGAGTTTGGTTGTAATTGACCTTAAAAGTTTTAGAAATAAGGACAGATAATTTGTGGCACAAGTTATTGTAATTGAAAAAAAAAAAAAAAACTTTAAAGTTATATTTCTCAAAAAATGCAATGAATCAGGAATAATATTTGCTTTCTCTGAAAGAGAAGACCGTAGTTGGATCTACCATTCACAAATCATGCAAAATTAACTGAACCAACATTTGATGTAGAAAAAAAATTGAATTACAAATTTTCAGAATGTGTAACCAATATCTACAAATGAACCCTTTGAAGAAAAACTAACATTTTATAGTGCAAGTTGTAATTTTGCATGCTTTATGCAAAACAGCCACTATGTCTCCACTGCAATGCGGAAACATAATTTTAAAAAATAAATTACAAGTGAAATAGATTTCAGATTCTTTTCATACTTTTTTCAGTTTTGCAGCCAGTACAAAACTTTGATCGTTTTGGTTTTGTACAATCATGTGCAAAACATGTTGCATGGAAGCAGTTATAACAAAACATTTTGATTGAATACACTTTGATTTGGCAGTGTTTGTTTACTGTTAGCTTCTCGGAAAATGTAAGAGGAGATATTATATGGGTCTATTGATGAAAATAATGCTCACGTATTTCAAGAGTTTGCGCTTTCATTTCACTGATCATCAAGTTTTTTTAACTACTCGAAAGTTTTAATTTCAAGTACATTAGTCCATCCATTAAAATATGTTTCTAGCCCATGATAGTATTCCTTCCATGATTTTCTGTAACAATTTTCATGAAAATGAAGAGTTGCCAAGATTTTTCAGGACTTAGAATGTAAAATTTAAGCAGAAGAGATTTGACAGTCATGACTTTCTGACTGTTCTTCTGATTCTCTCATTATCATTTGAACAATGGCACTTGGTAGTTGGTTAATTAAGCATGCCATCTACAATGAATTTGACATTCATACTCTTTGCATAACTCTCCCAAAGTGGACTAAATAAAGGTTAATGTCTTTATTACCAGCAGAGAACTTTCTCAGTTGTAACTGCCAATCAACTTTAGGTGCAGACATATGATGTTATTTTCTTTTGTACCTAAAGTTCTAGCCGCCAAATCTAACTTCTTGAGTTCCAATGCATGTTCCTGTTTGGCGTGCTCTCAGGCTAATTTTCGTTCAGCTTAGGCCAGTTCTCGAGGTAGTTCTTGTTTTGGCTGTCTCTTGCTTCACATTTTGTCATTTGTCAATCAAAACTTCTATCATAACTTGACCCATATCTTCCTCGTAATTTTTAATTTTCAAAATAATTTTTCTCAATTAGGAAATTTTAAGTTTGTAGACGAAATATCTTCACCTAATTCATCAGCTACATAACGCAAATGATCTTTATGAATTTTTGATAAAAATGCTATCTTGGATTCCTAATAAAATAAAATAAAATTAACTTGCCTGTTCTATCCCATTTCTGATAATGTAAGTGATTATTAAAACATCATAAGAATAAAAAAAGAGGTTATTTTCTCCAAATGTTTCAAGAGAACTCCTATTCTAAAGACTTAAAGCAATCACACATATTTCACCCTGTGGCCACACAACTTGAACTAATTGTGTACAGATATCTGTATTGTTTTCATTTGCAAGTACTTTTTGAATCTCAAAAACTAGTTTTTCATAATTGAATCTCTTTTGGCAACTGACAAGTCAGATTTAAAATTAAGTAGCAAGAATTATAAAGGCAAAGCATGTGATAAAAAAGCAAAAATGTAAATGAGTAACTTGATCATTTTCATAGAATTGTGTAAAATTATACATGAATATATACATAACTAACACAACAATATTTGTTTCCACATACTTGGATTATGTTACCACAAAAATAACATGCAACAACATCAACGAGTAAATGAAATCTCATGAACACACTCTTCGGATTCCTTTTTGGACTTCTAATTAACTTAAAATAAAGTTATCCTTCAATAATATCCAAATATCTTGTATATTATTTCTGGGAAAAGTTTTTTTTTTTGTGATGATAATTTTTCTCCCTTTATACAAACCAAAATTTGATAAATGATATACCAATTTAGTGGCTAAGATCTCTGCTTTTGATAAATAGTTCATTTACAAGTGTCCATTGTGTTATTTGTTTGAAAATCAAAGTTAAAAACATCTGAAATATAATTTAATAAATAAGGAATTTTTTAACTACCATTTTTTTTATCAAAATCAATGTTGATTCAAATGTGAATACAGCTTTCATGCATATGACAGAATTGTAAAGGTTCTGCATTGGGGAGGAACAAGAGCTCTACCTTGGGTTGATCAGAGAGTTCAAAAATATCGAATCATTTATCACTATTGTGAAATGGATTAAAAGACTCTGCAATGGATTAAAAGATTTTAGTGAATTTTTCATTGATCACATCTAAGAAATAAATACTATTCTAAAAAATGAAAGTTGATTAGTTGGGACACTTTAAATGAATAATCAGATTATAATTAAAAGTTAGGCTTTGATAAATATATATAACAAAATTTTTAATATAACAAATTTTTTAATTTAATATAAAAAATAAAAAATTATATTAAATTTAAGTTAAGGTATATGAATACAGGTATCTCCTAAATTTAAAAGAAATAATAGCATTTTTACACATCATTTTTTTTTAAATTAGTGTTAATTTAAATATCTTTCCTTTAGCAACATTGTCATGCCCTTCACTAAATGTTCAGAATTTGCTTACATTTTATTAAAAATTGAGTTATTAAAACACATGAATTTTTTACTTACTGCCAAATACTTAATTCCACATAGGAACTAAATTAAAATTTTATCTGTACAATTATGCACTGTTCCAAATCAAGCTTGAACAACTATGCTTTGGAAAGGAATCAAAGTTTTCACTGGATTTATTACTTTCTTTTCATTAAAAAGAAATATAAAGACATCCTTTATTCTTATTGGTTTCTCAAAAAGCCTGACAAACATCTTATGTAATCACAACAAGCCGCAGTGGTTTTGTGACGGATTTGATCACTGATTTGTTTGTTGCTTCATCTCAGTTTGAAGAGTAAAAATAAAATTAACAGGGCAGCCACAAAATTCAGGAAAAAAAGTTCCCTGATAGATTTCTAAAAAATCCCCTGATTTTATGGCAAATTTTTGTTGAAATTTTCTCAACTTTTCCAGATGTGTAATCAAATAGAACATGTATACTAAAAAGATAAAATGCCAATTTTTTAAAAATAGTTTTGCAGTAATGAAAAGTTGAAATTATTCCATAACATTAAACTTCTAACGATTACTGCCACAATTTCTCAGGTAAATAACACAAAAATATTAATGATCAGGGAAACAAACCTTCAGAAGAAAGAAAAAAATTCTGATTTTCATGAAATTTTAAAAAGTTCCTTGACCTATTGCTGATTTTTTTCAGAATCAGAAGCTCCCTGACATTTCCCTAATTTCCAGGTTCTGTGGCCACTCTGAATTAATCTTTTTCATTTCATTTTAAATATATCCAGCTATTTAAAATAAAAGGAAAAACAACTTTTTTTTCCCAAGAGCACAGTTTCTTTTCCTTTTAGTTATTAAAACAAAATCATAAGGTTCTTCAAAATATTAAGAGAGAGGGAAGAACTCGGTTATATTTTTTAATTATTAGGGAAAAGCTCGGGCCTATGTGACCAATACACGTTTACATCTATGAAAGAGCACTGTCTGCATGAGACTCCTAAAGATGTAACTTGAGATCCACAGAATCAATTTTCACCATGTTTTTTTTCTATAGGTATACTGTTTAGTAATCTAGATAATCATAAAAACAATTTCCTTCAGATCTTTTGTTCATCAAGGTGATGAAATCTGGTATAGGGGATAATAGGGAGCATGTTCATAACTTGATTCAATACCCATTACAATCTAGTTCAAAATAACCAATTTGCACAGGATTGTAATGGGTGTTGTGGGTTAAAAGCTATTTGAGCTCGAGCAACACAGGACACTTCATCTAGTTTATAAATACATACCATTGCTATCTTTATCCCCAATTATCCTTTCGACTCTTATGTAATGTTTTAAACCAAATTTTAGTACTCAAATTTGAAAAAATACTCAAAATTTTAATTTTTTGATGTACATATAATTGCAAATATATTTTTAATTTTCAAAATTGAAAACTATATATATAAAGCTAGCTATATATAAATATATATAGTTTGCAATCTTCTTTTAGCATGTAAAACACTTACGAAAGATATACTTTCCAAGGTTATGCAAATGTTTACACAAAAATAATTACTTAAATCTAAGGTTTCAGAAAAAAGGCTAAAACAATTGAAAGAATGTCACTTACTAATGTTCAAACTTGGAAAGCTATAAGACTTGATACTTCACTCTTATACCAGCGACTGAGCCAAACAAGACAATAAAGGATTATAACTGTTTTCTGATTCCCACTTTGCCTATTTTCCGATACAGATATACGAATCATATCAAAAGAACATAAAATCATATAAAATATTAAAATATAAGAGTAAATGAAGTATCAAATCACAATGACATAAATATAATATTCAATCATTTAATAATAAGAACAATATAAACTATATAGAAAGATTAATGGGTTGTCCGCTATTCAAATCTAAGACCATTTATCCATTTTTATTATATTTTAGATATTCTTTAGGACACAAAAAAATATTTATGTCTGAAAATAACATTTATATTAAGTTTGAGGTAAAACAAATAATTCAATTTAATTAATAGTATTAATAGCCAGATAGCAACTGTTTGTTTATTTAGATAATAAAAATATTTTAAATTGTAAAGCAAATTATGCATGTAATGTCAATCCTGGTAATAATCATATTTTCAAGAACATGTTAATTTCTTTCCTATTAATTCAAATGTTTTAACATCGAATAAATCAAAGTAAACAAATTTATAAATAATTTCTAATAGGGCATCTTTTAATTATTTTTATTCTCTATACATAATATCTGTTTTACACAAGTATAAAAATTGCCTTTCAGAAAGATAAAAAAATTAGTGCATTAAATAAAGCCTTCCTACTTGTTCCAAGCACTTTATCTTACATTTAATTGCATATTTTTCTCAGAATAAAGCAAAACCTTTTAAGTCTTGATCTAAGTTTGGAAAAAATTCAATACACTTTGTACAAGTCTGTATATTTAGTTGTGAAATAAAAATTATTCCTCGGCCAAAAACAGTCAATCTTCTAGAATGACTTTTGAAGCTAAAAGAAGTTATAAAGGAAATCTGAAAGTACAAAATTAGCACAATTGCATAAATTTAGCGCATGTGACAAACCTATCTTCTATAAGACAACCCAGAATTTTTTAAACAGCAAAATGCCAAGCTATACACATAAGCTGATAGACTGAATTCTAAAATGAAGAAAGAAACTATAGAAAAAAAATTAAACTTCATGCATAAACTGATAAAAACGGCTGAATGACAAAAAAAAATTGAGCAGTAACAAGCCAGAAAACAATGAAACAGAAGCTGATAGTCTGTCTTCTAAATGGAAGCAAGACAAGTCAGACTCCACACAAATTGATAGACTGTAGTATGAAAGGGAGCAAGAATGAATTTCAGAAAAGCAAGCCAGTACCTGAATAAAAGTAGCTATTAGAAGTCATTCTTAAATAACAAATACTGATGTAAAATGTATCTATTGTATTGATTTAAACCATATGGAATTATATTATGTATCTAGAACGGAATTAAACCAAATATAAAATTACAAACACAATTCGAGAGTAAAGAAATGAATAACATACATTAGAACAACAGAGATGTGAAACACGCACACAACTTGTTTAAGAATGAACAAAAATGCTTGGCAATTGTTCACAACCACTGCAAAATATGATTGCAGATATAACAGTGAAGTATCCAAGACTTTGTCTATCTTACATATAATTAATAATTAGTCTAATGGGAACTAAGCACTACATTTAAAATAAATTATAAACTAATCTAAAATAAATTATAAACTAATTTAAAATAAAATATAAAACTAATTTAAAATAAATTATAAACTAGTTTAAAATAAATTATAAACAAAATTATTATAGTTTGCTTAAAAAGTTGAAGGTTAAAATACAACAATTTTCACCTTTCACTGTAAAACATGCCATCTTTCTCAAATTACTTTAACAATAAATCAGTTGTCTAGTAACAAACATAATACATGTTAAGAACTGCATTAGGGTTACTGGTAAAATTTTCGTATCATAGTTTGACTATGATAAAAATAATTCTCATAATTTGTACTTGTAAATGAAACAGTTAAGCCAAACATTTGTTTAAGAATCAATAGAAATACAGAGTGCCATTTTAAATAAACTGGAGAATTTTGTAAGCTTTTTTATGTAATTATAAATCAGAGGCAGCCTGTGGTAAAAATTTGTAGTGCTGCTGGAACAGGAACTCCCTCCCCTCCCCCTCCCCAATTCCTACAATCAATCATGAATGGAAATATGTTAATCTTAATTACACAAACTCAAAGTTTCCATTCAATATTTTCAAAATGATACGAGAAACAAAACAGAAAAAAACCTTATTTAAAACAGGGCTCCATGTTTCAAAATGGTTTAATTATAAGTTTTAGTATTAACTTAAGAAGTATCAAGAAAACACATGTATAATTTTATCTCGAAAACTATTTCCCTTTAGTGGAAAAAAATTTCAGAAATGCTCTTCCAACCCACACATCCTGACTCACTCACATGCGAGCCAATCAGTAAATTAAATTTACAAGTACAGCCAAAGTCACAAAATTTGTAAGAGCTGTATTTGGCACCACGTCATTTACATTTAACGTGGAGGGAGATTCCATTCTAGCAGTTGTTTCCATGGCAACAGTGCAGCCCTTTTTAGAACTTTTACTCTCTGGCTGTACTCGCTAAACCATCATCAAATTTAGTTGATATTAGGGGATTAGGGAATTTTTTTCCCTCAATTGTGGATTGTGCAACAGATTTGCCATTTATCGAAGTTTGTTTTAGTCACCATTCAAATTCCATCTTCATTTGCGATTCTAATCTACATTTCAGAAAATTAGTAAAATAATCAAAGTTGACTAGCAATTAGTAAATTTTAAACTAATAATTTAGATGCAGCCCGACTATACTTGCTGCACCCCGCGAGCTGCCACAGTTAAAAATGACAAAAGTAGTTAAATTGATAAGTTTTGTTGGTTAGGAACATATTATTTCCTCACAAAAAGTACATTTGTACTTTTTGTGAAGAAAGTACATACATCAAATAATAAAGCAAAATCACTGCCAAAATGATGGCTGTTAGTTGTAGGAGATTGGGGGAAAAAAAAACAATTAAGGAACAAGTATTTTTATTAAATAATACTGAGATATACAACTTTTTTTTAATTCATACATATAAAATTTATGAATATGTATAAAACATAGTTCTTCCTGTACATACTTTGAATTTTTATTTTACAAATGGTCAATACTCCAATATTCATATAACAACAGTTAAAAATAAGTTACACAAGATATTCACACATTAGGTTTCCTTGCAAACATACAAAGATAACCTATCTGTGCTTTTCTAAATATTTTTGACGAGCAGCATCAAGTAGCAATGCTTTGCGGTCACGATATGAAGCCATGCGTTCTTTAGGAGATTTCCCAAAAGTTTCTGCAGCAGTATTCATGGTAAGCTACAGGATTAGGAATAATGTAATAGCTATTATGACCAAAAACTAGTAAAGAATAAAGACTTTTATGAATTAAAACTTTTACCATTTGTTGAGAGCTTCTTTGTATACCTTGTGACTTCATAACATTCTTCGGCTCATCAATAACATGCTTATTGGACTGTGGACTGTTGGAAGCTAGACAAATTTATAAATATTTGTGTTACATGTAGGTATCCAACAAAGAATATAACAAAAGATATCAACATGAAATAATAAAAGAATTAGAAGTCATAATAAAATTACATGGAAAATCTACCATATCTATTATGATTTGTTTTATTCAATTAATGTTGGTATGTTTCAGGATGCAGTTAAAGAGAAATTTTGGGTAAAATTTCACTTTCTTGCTAATCAAATTTAAAATAAATCCGATTTCATTAAATGTACTACTATTAATATTTGGAGAAAAGTGCATTCTTCTTTGAAATGCTCAACTTTTGTAGAAATAAATGCAAAAAAAAAAAAAACTGATTAACTTTTATTCTTAAATGAATAATATGAAAACCAGAGAAAACTTATATTAAAACAGATATTGTATGTAAAAATGGCTGTAAACAAATGTATAATCACATTCGCATTTACTTTACCTACTTTAAATAATGATAGGTTGATTATAAAAATAGTGAAAATCTAATCACTGATGAAATAATAAGTATGAAATATAATATTCATTCGAGTTCCGAGATCAGATCAATACTCTTTTGAAACGACTAGTTTGGAAAAATGCTAATTTTAATTACTAATATACTTTAATGAAAATATGTTTATCAAACCTGATCAATGATGAATGGTCAAATTATATGAAATACATAGTGATTTCAATTAAAGCTTCTGAGATCAGTTCAATATTCTGTATTTAATGATATAGCAAATTACACTACCATAAAAGAAATATTGTTAATTTTAAATAAGAGAATTTAAAGATAAAAACATTGAAAGTCTGATCAATGATGACATGACCAGTATGATGTGTAATGATATCAAACTGACACTCTGAGATCAGATCAATAATATTCTGTATTTAATGATATGGCAAATTACAGTACCATAAATGAAATATTGTTAATTTTAATTAAGATGATTTTATGGTAAAAACATTGAAAGTCTGATCAATGACGGCAAACCTGTATGATGCGTAATGATGTAAAATGGGTACTCTGAGATCAGATCAATATTATTTACGAAAATATAGACTTTGTAATGTATAATAATCCTAAGGAATATTAGAATAACCAATGTACAAGTATTTCTTGCATTCAAATCAGTTAAAACTGACAGGTTTTTTTTAACAATTATGAATTATTTTCTATAAAGGAAAAATTATAGAAACAGCTTTGTTGGTATAAATAAAGAAGACTTTATAAGAAATTGAAATACTGATGAATGATGAAATGGAAACCTTTTGAAATACTGTGGGAGACAATAATCACACTCGGTGAAGTTTCAGTAATATTATATTATATACATTGTTTACAGATGATGAGCAGTGAAAGCTTAACACATTAAACAACAGACTTACGATTTCACAGTTCACTCTTTAGTTTACAGTACCGAGGCACTCCATTGATCGCAACCAAATCATACAGAAAGAAGTTTACTAGTCAAAAGCTAAATTCCATCACCTCCAAATTCAAATTTGATGTCAGAAGCTCGCGCAACGCAGACTGTCACAACATGAATCACGGCGCTCGCTCTCTCGCTCCCACAAACATCAAGCTCGCTCGCTCCCACACTTGGACGTCATGAAATCAGGACGGGCCAGCATGAAAATATCTCCAGGTTGATTTGACTACAATATAAACAAAAATCACCAGGAACCAAAAAATACAATTATTATGATCAATGCAATGAGTTCATCTTTGTTGCCCTAAATCTTCAGCCATGGTTGCTTGCACACTTGATTATACCAACCGTAGACACATCATCAAAGGTGACAAATCAGAGCCGTCTCCTCTGGTTTTTCACCTTATCCAATGGAAACTCAACTGCCTCAACATTTCCGAAATGTTGTAAACAGTTACGAACAACTGACTCTGTCATGTAGGATTCAATACCAACAACGAATATTTCTTGGATACCAGGCCTAACTTTGACTCTCCTAACTTTGGCTCTTTTGGCTTCAATTTGTTTACCTTTAATATTATGAGGTACATTTTGCAGAACAGAATTGACAGAATCTCGGCAAGCAAAAGTTACAAATGCAAAACCTCGAGATTTACCACTAGTAGAATCTGTTTTGATATTTACTTCTGTTACTTCACCAAATCTGCAAAAGTATTCCTTTAAATCCTTTTGGTTAGTGTCTCTTCTTATTCCTCCAATAAAAAGCTTTTTATCTTCTTCTGAAGACGATTTACTAGATGAAGCAGTATCCCCACTTGAGCTGCCCTGATCTTCCACATTGCTATTAGCTTGTCAGGATTGTCGTCCTTCATTAAAATCAGCGACAGTCTCCATACGTTTGATCTTCAGGAATAAAATTGTCTTTGGATTGCTGGTTTTCCATTTTTGTAACAAAATTGTGCGAGCTCTTGTCATTCCTGTAGTTAGATTTTGTAAAGGTATCTTTCTCGTCATTCATGATCATTCCAGTTTTCTTAATTTTTGGTTTACCCAAGGAGAGTAACTGAACTGTAATAACACTTTTCTTTTTGTTTGTGGGGCATTCGCACGATTTGTAGCTAAAGAGTTGACAAATTCTGCATTTTGATTCTTTATGGGGGCACTCAGAAATACGATGCTTTTCAAAACAATTTCTGCAAAAGTTCCTGTTTTTTGGTTCATCCGATCTATTATTACAACCCCTATTCGTTCTAGGTTTCCAAGAGTCTGGCTTGCTGTGATTGTGCCAGTTTTCTTTTGTTTCGGCTATAGGGGACCTTAAAATAAAAACAGGCCGCATCATGTTCATCAAGCTTTGAGGTTAATTCTTCTATTGTTTTGATTCTATGTAAATCGTCTATGAGGTGTTCGCGCACCTCCAGGAGAATTTTCCTTTTGATCTGTTTGCAAACAATCAAATCTTTTAATTCTAACTAATTTTTTTACATTAAGACTTGAAATCCTATTTTCAAAATAGTGGTTAGTTTCAAATGCAAAATCACACCAAGAAACAGAATTTTCTTTTTCACTCGTGTAAAATTTGTGGCGAAATTGTTCGCTAGTTAATTTGAACCGTTGCAGTAAAATTTTCTTAACATGTTCAAAATCGTTGGCAAGGTCATCTGGTTCCTTTGCAATAATACCTGCAATTTCCCATGGAACCAGGCCCAATAATTAGGAAACAAAATTATTCTTCCTGATCTTCCACGTTGCTATTAGCTTGTCCGGATTGTCGTCCTTCATTAAAATCAGCTACATAGTCTCCATATGTTTGATCTTCAGGAATAAATTGTCTTCGGATTGCTGGTCTTTCATTTTTGTAACAAAATTGTGCGAGCTCTTGTCATTCCAGTAGTTAGATTTTGTAAAGGTATCTTTCTACAATATAAACAAAAATCGCCAGGAACCAAAAAATACAATTATTATGATCAATGCAATGAGTTCATCTTTGTTGACCTAAATCTTCAGCCATGGTTGCTTGCACACTCGATTATACCAACCGTAGACACATCAAAGGTGACAAATCAGAACTGTCTCCTCTGATTTTTCACCTTATCCAATGGAAACTCAACTGCCTCAACCTTTCCGAAATGTTGTAAACAGTTACGAACAACTGACTCTGTCATGTAGGATTTAATACCAACAACGAATATTTTTTGGATACCAGGCCTAACTTTGACTCTCCTAACTTTGGCTCTTTTGGCTTCAATTTGTTTACCTTTAATATTATGAGGTACATTTTGCAGAACAGAATCGACAGAATCTTGGCAAGCAAAAGTTACAAATGCAAAACCTCGAGATCTACCACTAGTAGAATCTATTTTGATATTTACTTCTGTTACTTCACCAAATCTGCAAAAGTATTCCTTTAAATCCTTTTGGTTAGTGTCTCTTCTTATTCCTCCAATAAAAAGCTTTTTATCTTCTTCTGAAGACGATTTACTAGATGAAGCAGTATCCCCACTTGAGCTGCCCTGATCTTCCACGTTGCTATTAGCTTGTCCGGATTGTCGTCCTTCATTAAAATCAGCTACACAGTCTCCATACGTTTGATCTTCAGGAATAAAATTGTCTTTGGATTGCTGGTTTTCCATTTTTGTAACAAAATTGTGCGAGCTCTTGTCATTCCTGTAGTTAGATTTTGTAAAGGTATCTTTCTCGTCATTCATGATCATTCCAGTTTTCTTAATTTTTGGTTTACCCAAGGAGAGTAACTGAACTGTAATAACACTTTTCTTTTTGTTTGTGGGGCATTCGCATGATTTGTAGCTAAAGAGTTGACAAATTCTGCATTTTGATTCTTTATGGGGGCACTCAGAAATACGATGCTTTTCAAAACAATTTCTGCAAAAGTTCCTGTTTTTTGGTTCATCCGATCTATTATTACAACCCCTATTCGTTCTAGGTTTCCCAAAGTCTGGCTTGCTGTGATTGTGCCAGTTTTCTTTTGTTTCGGCTATAGGGGACCTTAAAATAAAAACAGGCCGCATCATGTTCATCTAGCTTTGAGGTTAATTCTTCTACTGTTTTGATTCTATATAAATCGTCTATGAGGTGTTCGCGCACCTCCAGGGGAATTTTCCTTTTGATCTGTTTGCAAACAATCAAATCTTTTAATTCTTCTATTTTTTTTACATTAAGACTTGAAATCCTATTTTCAAAATAGTGGTTTGTATCAAATGCAAAATCACACCAAGAAACAGAATTTTCTTTTTCAAACGTGTAAAATGTGTGGCGAAATTGTTTGGTAGTTAATTTGAACCGTTGCAGTAAAATTTTCTTAACATGTTCAAAATCGTTGGCTAGGTCATCTGGTTCCTTTGCAATAATACCTGCAATTTCCCATGGAACCAGGCCCAATAATTAGGAAACAAAATTATTCTTAGAAACTTTTAAACGGGTCAGTTGCCTTTCAAACAGTGTCAAATATATGCCAATAACTCCCGACATATCAAAATTTGGCAACACTTTTCTAACATCGAAACTTCTACTATGTGTTTTGTTTTCTGAAGAGTCATTAATTTCTTTATCCGCTCGCAAAAGTTCAAGGTTTTGGTTTTCCTCCCTTTCAAACACAATTTCAGTTAACGTATTTTGTGCCATTTCTGCATTAAAATTGTCAGATTCTGAAATTAATTTTATCAAACTAGCAATTTTTGGATTTGGCAGGATTTTTAGTTCCAACTCATCAGCTAAACGCATCAAATCGGCTTATCTAGTCTTTGAAATAAAATTAATGGCCATCTTCACTTTTCTGTTTCGCAAAACAAGCAATTTCTAACAGTCAATTCTTTTCTTGAAATTAACGAAAAATATTTACTCACCGTTTGTGTAGAGACGGTGGTTCTTCTTTCTATTCAAAGAAAAAGTTCCAGTTTTTACGCAGCAACAACTTATTATTTGACCACAGCCAAATATACAATTTAGAGTATCGTTATAAAAAGTAAACACTTAAAATAGTCCACAGTGATTGAAAACAAACAGTTCATAAATCTAGAATACAAACAATTCGATCGTAATTTTGTAGCTTTCGAAAAAAAAAATCCTTTGGGCTCAGTTCGAGGGTGATTTAGATATTCCAATCCCGGTCGAACCTCCAAGTTGTGGGACACAATAATGACACTCGGTGAGGTATCAGTAATATTATAATATACATTGTTTACAGATGATGAGCAGTGAAAGTTTAACACATTAAACAACAGTCCTACGATATCAGAGTTCACTCTTTAGTTTTCAATACTGCAGCACTCCATTGATTGCAACCAAATTATTATACAGTAAGAAGTTTACTTGACAAAAGCTAAATTCCATCATCTCCAAATTCAAAGTTGTTGTCTGAAGCTCGCGCAACACAGACAGTCTCAACATGAAGCATTGCGCTTGCTATATCGCTCCCACAATCATCACGCTCGCTCGCTCGCTCGCTCACTCCCACAGTACAATGATATAAAAGGTAGCTTCTGACAGCAGTGCAATACTGCATTGAAATATTATTTGTTTTTGAATTTTATTGATTTTGAGATTATTGTTTTCGAATTAAAATAAAAATGTTAGTTTCAATTGGAAGGTTTTTAAGAAAAAAAAATAGAAAATCTCATCGATGATGAAAGGAGATACTACAATTTGAAGTAAAATGATAACAGGTTGAGCTTCTGAGATCAGTTCAATAACAGTGTATTTAATGATATAGCAAATTATACTACCATGAATGAAATATTGTTAATTTTAATTAAGATGATTTTATGGTAAAAACATTGAAAGTCTGATCAATGACGATACTACCAGCATCATGTGTAATGATGTAAAATGGATATTCTGAGATCAGATCAATAATTAAAATATATGTAATGAAATTGAAATAGTAAATTTATACTACTATTAATAAAGTATGGCTACTTTAAAATATGATGGATTGATTATAAAACTAGTGACGATCTAATCTCTGATAAAATAACAAGTATGAAATATGATATTCATTCGAGTTCTGAGATCAGATCAATACTCTTTTGAAACGACTAATTTGGAAAAATGCTAATTTGAATTAATATACTTTAATGAAAATATGTATATCAAACCTGATCAATGATGAATGGTCAAATTATATGAAATACATAGTGATTTCAATTAAAGCTTCTGAGATCAGTTCAATATTCTGTATTTAATGATATAGCAAATTACACTACCATAAATGAAATATTGTTAATTTTAATTAAGAGAATTTAATGATAAAAACATTGAAAGTCTGATCATATATCAAACCTGATCAATGATGAATGGTCAAATTATATGAAATACATAGTGATTTCAATTGAAGCTTCTGAGATCAGTTCAATATTCTGTATTTAATGATATAGCAAATTACACTACCATAAATGAAATATTGTTAATTTTAATTAAGAGAATTTAAGGATAAAAACATTGAAAGTCTGATCATATATCAAACCTGATCAATGATGAATGGTCAAATTATATGAAATACATAGTGATTTCAAATGAAGCTTCTGAGATCAGTTCAATATTCTGTGTTTAATGATATAGCAAATTACACTACCATAAATGAAATATTGTTAATTTTAATTAAGAGATTTTAAGGATAAAAACATTGAAAGTCTGATCAATGATGACACTACTAGTATGACGTGTAATGATATAAAATGGATACTCTGAGATCAGATCAATATTATTTACCAAAATATAGACTTTGTAATGTGTAATAATCCTAAGGAATATTGGAATAACCAATGTACAAGTTTTTCTTCATTCGAATGATTTAAAAATGAAAGTTTTTTTTTAACAATTATAAAATTATTTTCTATAAAGGAAAAATTATAGAAACAGCTTTGCTGGTATCAATAAATAAGATTTTATAAGGCTGTGAAATACTGATGAATGATGAAATGGAAACCTTTTTGAAGTACAATGATATAAACTGCAGCTTCTGACATCAGTGCAATACTGCATTGAAATATTATTTGTTTTTGAATTTTATTGATTTTGAGATTATTGCTTTCGAATTAAAATAAAAATGTTAGTTTCAATTGGAAGGTTTTTAAGAAAAAAAAATAGAAAATCTCATCGATGATGAAAGGAGATACTACAATTTGAAGTAAAATGATAATAGGTTGAGCTTCTGAGATCAGTTCAATAACAGTGTATTTACTGATATAGCAAATTATACTACCATGAATGAAAAATTGTTAATTTTAATTAAGATGATTTTATGGTAAAAACATTGAAATTTTGATCAATGACGACACTACCAGCATCATGTGTAATGATGTAAAATGGATATTCTGAGATCAGTACAATAATTAAAATATATGTAATGAAATAGTAAATTTATACTACTATTAATAAAGTATGGCTACTTTAAAATATGATGGGTTGATTATAAAACTAGTGACGATCTAATCTCTGATGAAATAACCCAAGTATGAAATATGATATGAAATACTGATATTCATTAGAGTTCTGAGATCAGATCAATACTCTTTTGAAACGACTAATTTGGAAAAATGCTAATTTGAATTAATATACTTTAATGAAAATATGTATATCAAACCTGATCTATGATGAATGGTCAAATTATATGAAATACATAGTGATTTCAATTGAAGCTTCTGAGATCAGTTCAATATTTTGTATTTAATTATATAGCAAATTACACTACCATAAATGAAATATTGTTAATTTTAATTAAGAGAATTTAAGGATAAAAACATTGAAAGTCTGATCATATATCAAACCTGATCAATGATGAATGGTCAAATTATATGAAATACATAGTGATTTCAATTGAAGCTTCTGAGATCAGTTCAATAATCTGTATTTAATGATATAGCAAATTACACTACCATAAATGAAATATTGTTAATTTTAATTAAGAGAATTTAAGGATAAAAACATTGAAAGTCTGATCATATATCAAACCTGATCAATGATGAATGGTCAAATTATATGAAATACATAGTGATTTCAATTGAAGCTTCTGAGATCAGTTCAATAATCTGTATTTAATGATATAGCAAATTACACTACCATAAATGAAATATTGTTAATTTTAATTAAGAGAATTTAAGGATAAAAACATTGAAAGTCTGATCATATATCAAACCTGATCAATGATGAATGGTCAAAATTATATGAAATACATAGTGATTTCAAATGAAGCTTCTGAGATCAGTTCAATATTCTGTATTTAATGATATAGCAAATTACACTACCATAAATGAAATATTGTTAATTTTAATTAAGAGAATTTAAGGATAAAAACATTGAAAGTCTGATCATATATCAAACCTGATCAATGATGAATGGTCAAATTATATGAAATACATAGTGATTTCAAATGAAGCTTCTGAGATCAGTTCAATATTCTGTATTTAATGATATAGCAAATTACACTACCATAAATGAAATATTGTTAATTTTAATTAAGAGATTTTAAGGATAAAAACATTGAAAGTCTGATCAATGATGACACTACTAGTATGACGTGTAATGATATAAAATGGATACTCTGAGATCAGATCAATATTATTTACCAAAATATAGACTTTGTAATGTGTAATAATCCTAAGGAATATTGGAATAACCAATGTACAAGTTTTTCTTCATTCGAATGATTTAAAAATGAAAGTTTTTTTTTAACAATTATAAAATTATTTTCTATAAAGGAAAAATTATAGAAACAGCTTTGCTGGTATCAATAAATAAGATTTTATAAGGCTGTGAAATACTGATGAATGATGAAATGGAAACCTTTTTGAAGTACAATGATATAAACTGTAGCTTCTGACATCAGTGCAATACTGCATTGAAATATTATTTGTTTTTGAATTTTATTGATTTTGAGATTATTGCTTTCGAATTAAAATAAAAATGTTAGTTTCAATTGGAAGGTTTTTAAGAAAAAAAAATAGAAAATCTCATCGATGATGAAAGGAGATACTACAATTTGAAGTAAAATGATAACAGGTTGAGCTTCTGAGATCAGTTCAATAACAGTGTATTTACTGATATAACAAATTATACTACCATGAATGAAAAATTGTTAATTTTAATTAAGATGATTTTATGGTAAAAACATTGAAATTTTGATCAATGACGACACTACCAGCATCATGTGTAATGATGTAAAATGGATATTCTGAGATCAGTACAATAATTAAAATATATGTAATGAAATAGTAAATTTATACTACTATTAATAAAGTATGGCTACTTTAAAATATGATGGGTTGATTATAAAACTAGTGACGATCTAATCTCTGATGAAATAACCCAAGTATGAAATATGATATTCATTAGAGTTCTGAGATCAGATCAATACTCTTTTGAAACGACTAATTTGGAAAAATGCTAATTTGAATTAATATACTTTAATGAAAATATGTATATCAAACCTGATCGATGATGAATGGTCAAATTATATGAAATACATAGTGATTTCAATTGAAGCTTCTGAGATCAGTTCAATATTCTGTATTTAATTATATAGCAAATTACACTACCACAAATGAAATATTGTTAATTTTAATTAAGAGAATTTAAGGATAAAAACATTGAAAGTCTGATCATATATCAAACCTGATCAATGATGAATGGTCAAATTATATGAAATACATAGTGATTTCAATTGAAGCTTCTGAGATCAGTTGAGTATTCTGTATTTAATGATATAGCAAATTACACTACCATAAATGAAATATTGTTAATTTTAATTAAGAGAATTTAAGGATAAAAACATTGAAAGTCTGATCATATATCAAACCTGATCAATGATGAATGGTCAAATTATATGAAATACATAGTGATTTCAATTGAAGCTTCTGAGATCAGTTCAATATTCTGTATTTAATTATATAGCAAATTACACTACCATAAATGAAATATTGTTAATTTTAATTAAGAGAATTTAAGGATAAAAACATTGAAAGTCTGATCATATATCAAACCTGATCAATGATGAATGGTCAAATTATATGAAATACATAGTGATTTCAATTGAAGCTTCTGAGATCAGTTGAATATTCTGTATTTAATGATATAGCAAATTACACTACCATAAATGAAATATTGTTAATTTTAATAAAGAGAATTTAATGATAAAAACATTGAAAGTCTGATCATATATCAAACCTGATCAATGATGAATGGTCAAATTATATGAAATACATAGTGATTTCAAATGAAGCTTCTGAGATCAGTTCAATATTCTGTATTTAATGATATAGCAAATTACACTACCATAAATGAAATATTGTTAATTTTAATTAAGAGATTTTAAGGATAAAAACATTGAAAGTCTGATCAATGATGACACTACTAGTATGACGTGTAATGATATAAAATGGATACTCTGAGATCAGATCAATATTATTTACCAAAATATAGACTTTGTAATGTGTAATAATCCTAAGGAATATTGGAATAACCAATGTACAAGTTTTTCTTCATTCGAATGATTTAAAAATGAAAGTTTTTTTTTAACAATTATAAAATTATTTTCTATAAAGGAAAAATTATAGAAACAGCTTTGCTGGTATCAATAAATAAGATTTTATAAGGCTGTGAAATACTGATGAATGATGAAATGGAAACCTTTTTGAAGTACAATGATATAAACTGTAGCTTCTGACATCAGTGCAATACTGCATTGAAATATTATTTGTTTTTGAATTTTATTGATTTTGAGATTATTGCTTTCGAATTAAAATAAAAATGTTAGTTTCAATTGGAAGGTTTTTAAGAAAAAAAAATAGAAAATCTCATTGATGATGAAAGGAGATACTACAATTTGAAGTAAAATGATAACAGGTTGAGCTTCTGAGATCAGTTCAATAACAGTGTATTTACTGATATAACAAATTATACTACCATGAATGAAAAATTGTTAATTTTAATTAAGATGATTTTATGGTAAAAACATTGAAATTTTGATCAATGACGACACTACCAGCATCATGTGTAATGATGTAAAATGGATATTCTGAGATCAGTACAATAATTAAAATATATGTAATGAAATAGTAAATTTATACTACTATTAATAAAGTATGGCTACTTTAAAATATGATGGGTTGATTATAAAACTAGTGACGATCTAATCTCTGATGAAATAACCCAAGTATGAAATATGATATTCATTAGAGTTCTGAGATCAGATCAATACTCTTTTGAAACGACTAATTTGGAAAAATGCTAATTTGAATTAATATACTTTAATGAAAATATGTATATCAAACCTGATCGATGATGAATGGTCAAATTATATGAAATACATAGTGATTTCAATTGAAGCTTCTGAGATCAGTTCAATATTCTGTATTTAATTATATAGCAAATTACACTACCACAAATGAAATATTGTTAATTTTAATTAAGAGAATTTAAGGATAAAAACATTGGAAGTCTGATCATATATCAAACCTGATCAATGATGAATGGTCAAATTATATGAAATACATAGTGATTTCAATTGAAGCTTCTGAGATCAGTTCAATATTCTGTATTTAATTATATAGCAAATTACACTACCATAAATGAAATATTGTTAATTTTAATTAAGAGAATTTAAGGATAAAAACATTGAAAGTCTGATCATATATCAAACCTGATCAATGATGAATGGTCAAATTATATGAAATACATAGTGATTTCAATTGAAGCTTCTGAGATCAGTTGAATATTCTGTATTTAATGATATAGCAAATTACACTACCATAAATGAAATATTGTTAATTTTAATAAAGAGAATTTAATGATAAAAACATTGAAAGTCTGATCATATATCAAACCTGATTAATGATGAATGGTCAAATTATATGAAATACATAGTGATTTCAATTGAAGCTTCTGAGATCAGTTCAATATTCTGTATCTAATGATATAGCAAATTACACTACCATAAATGAAATATTGTTAATTTTAATTAAGAGAATTTAAGGATAAAAACATTGAAAGTCTGATCATATATCAAACCTGATCAATGATGAATGGTCAAATTATATGAAATACATAGTGATTTCAATTGAAGCTTCTGAGATCAGTTCAATATTCTGTATTTAATGATATAGCAAATTACACTACCATAAATGAAATATTGTTAATTTTAATTAAGAGAATTTAAGGATAAAAACATTGAAAGTCTGATCATATATCAAACCTGATCAATGATGAATGGTCAAATTATATGAAATACATAGTGATTTCAATTGAAGCTTCTGAGATCAGTTCAATATTCTGTATTTAATTATATAGCAAATTACACTACCGTAAATGAAATATTGTTAATTTTAATTAAGAGATTTTAAGGATAAAAACATTGAAAGTCTGATCAATGATGACACTACTAGTATGACGTGTAATGATATAAAATGGATACTCTGAGATCAGATCAATATTATTTACCAAAATATAGACTTTGTAATGTGTAATAATCCTAAGGAATATTGGAATAACCAATGTACAAGTTTTTCTTCATTCGAATGATTTAAAAATGAAAGTTTTTTTTTAACAATTATAAAATTATTTTCTATAAAGGAAAAATTATAGAAACAGCTTTGCTGGTATCAATAAATAAAATTTTATAAGGCTGTGAAATACTGATGAATGATGAAATGGAAACCTTTTTGAAGTACAATGATATAAACTGTAGCTTCTGACATCAGTGCAATACTGCATTGAAATATTATTTGTTTTTGAATTTTATTGATTTTGAGACTATTGCTTTCGAATTAAAATAAAAATGTTAGTTTCAATTGGAAGGTTTTTAAGAAGAAAAAATAGAAAATCTCATCGATGATGAAAGGAGATACTACAATTTGAAGTAAAATGATAACAGGTTGAGCTTCTGAGATCAGTTCAATAACAGTGTATTTACTGATATAGCAAATTATACTACCATGAATGAAAAATTGTTAATTTTAATTAAGATGATTTTATGGTAAAAACATTGAAATTTTGATCAATGACGACACTACCAGCATCATGTGTAATGATGTAAAATGGATATTCTGAGATCAGTACAATAATTAAAATATATGTAATGAAATAGTAAATTTATACTACTATTAATAAAGTATGGCTACTTTAAAATATGATGGGTTGATTATAAAACTAGTGACGATCTAATCTCTGATGAAATAACCCAAGTATGAAATATGATATTCATTAGAGTTCTGAGATCAGATCAATACTCTTTTGAAACGACTAATTTGGAAAAATGCTAATTTGAATTAATATACTTTAATGAAAATATGTATATCAAACCTGATCGATGATGAATGGTCAAATTATATGAAATACATAGTGATTTCAATTGAAGCTTCTGAGATCAGTTCAATATTCTGTATTTAATTATATAGCAAATTACACTACCACAAATGAAATATTGTTAATTTTAATTAAGAGAATTTAAGGATAAAAACATTGAAAGTCTGATCATATATCAAACCTGATCAATGATGAATGGTCAAATTATATGAAATACATAGTGATTTCAATTGAAGCTTCTGAGATCAGTTGAGTATTCTGTATTTAATGATATAGCAAATTACACTACCATAAATGAAATATTGTTAATTTTAATTAAGAGAATTTAAGGATAAAAACATTGAAAGTCTGATCATATATCAAACCTGATCAATGATGAATGGTCAAATTATATGAAATACATAGTGATTTCAATTGAAGCTTCTGAGATCAGTTCAATATTCTGTATTTAATGATATAGCAAATTACACTACCATAAATGAAATATTGTTAATTTTAATAAAGAGAATTTAATGATAAAAACATTGAAAGTCTGATCATATATCAAACCTGATTAATGATGAATGGTCAAATTATATGAAATACATAGTGATTTCAAATGAAGCTTCTGAGATCAGTTCAATATTCTGTATTTAATGATATAGCAAATTACACTACCATAAATGAAATATTGTTAATTTTAATTAAGAGATTTTAAGGATAAAAACATTGAAAGTCTGATCAATGATGACACTACTAGTATGACGTGTAATGATATAAAATGGATACTCTGAGATCAGATCAATATTATTTACCAAAATATAGACTTTGTAATGTGTAATAATCCTAAGGAATATTGGAATAACCAATGTACAAGTTTTTCTTCATTCGAATGATTTAAAAATGAAAGTTTTTTTTTAACAATTATAAAATTATTTTCTATAAAGGAAAAATTATAGAAACAGCTTTGCTGGTATCAATAAATAAGATTTTATAAGGCTGTGAAATACTGATGAATGATGAAATGGAAACCTTTTTGAAGTACAATGATATAAACTGTAGCTTCTGACATCAGTGCAATACTGCATTGAAATATTATTTGTTTTTGAATTTTATTGATTTTGAGATTATTGCTTTCGAATTAAAATAAAAATGTTAGTTTCAATTGGAAGGTTTTTAAGAAAAAAAAATAGAAAATCTCATTGATGATGAAAGGAGATACTACAATTTGAAGTAAAATGATAACAGGTTGAGCTTCTGAGATCAGTTCAATAACAGTGTATTTACTGATATAACAAATTATACTACCATGAATGAAAAATTGTTAATTTTAATTAAGATGATTTTATGGTAAAAACATTGAAATTTTGATCAATGACGACACTACCAGCATCATGTGTAATGATGTAAAATGGATATTCTGAGATCAGTACAATAATTAAAATATATGTAATGAAATAGTAAATTTATACTACTATTAATAAAGTATGGCTACTTTAAAATATGATGGGTTGATTATAAAACTAGTGACGATCTAATCTCTGATGAAATAACCCAAGTATGAAATATGATATTCATTAGAGTTCTGAGATCAGATCAATACTCTTTTGAAACGACTAATTTGGAAAAATGCTAATTTGAATTAATATACTTTAATGAAAATATGTATATCAAACCTGATCGATGATGAATGGTCAAATTATATGAAATACATAGTGATTTCAATTGAAGCTTCTGAGATCAGTTCAATATTCTGTATTTAATTATATAGCAAATTACACTACCACAAATGAAATATTGTTAATTTTAATTAAGAGAATTTAAGGATAAAAACATTGGAAGTCTGATCATATATCAAACCTGATCAATGATGAATGGTCAAATTATATGAAATACATAGTGATTTCAATTGAAGCTTCTGAGATCAGTTCAATATTCTGTATTTAATTATATAGCAAATTACACTACCATAAATGAAATATTGTTAATTTTAATTAAGAGAATTTAAGGATAAAAACATTGAAAGTCTGATCATATATCAAACCTGATCAATGATGAATGGTCAAATTATATGAAATACATAGTGATTTCAATTGAAGCTTCTGAGATCAGTTGAATATTCTGTATTTAATGATATAGCAAATTACACTACCATAAATGAAATATTGTTAATTTTAATAAAGAGAATTTAATGATAAAAACATTGAAAGTCTGATCATATATCAAACCTGATTAATGATGAATGGTCAAATTATATGAAATACATAGTGATTTCAATTGAAGCTTCTGAGATCAGTTCAATATTCTGTATCTAATGATATAGCAAATTACACTACCATAAATGAAATATTGTTAATTTTAATTAAGAGAATTTAAGGATAAAAACATTGAAAGTCTGATCATATATCAAACCTGATCAATGATGAATGGTCAAATTATATGAAATACATAGTGATTTCAATTGAAGCTTCTGAGATCAGTTCAATATTCTGTATTTAATGATATAGCAAATTACACTACCATAAATGAAATATTGTTAATTTTAATTAAGAGAATTTAAGGATAAAAACATTGAAAGTCTGATCATATATCAAACCTGATCAATGATGAATGGTCAAATTATATGAAATACATAGTGATTTCAATTGAAGCTTCTGAGATCAGTTCAATATTCTGTATTTAATTATATAGCAAATTACACTACCGTAAATGAAATATTGTTAATTTTAATTAAGAGATTTTAAGGATAAAAACATTGAAAGTCTGATCAATGATGACACTACTAGTATGACGTGTAATGATATAAAATGGATACTCTGAGATCAGATCAATATTATTTACCAAAATATAGACTTTGTAATGTGTAATAATCCTAAGGAATATTGGAATAACCAATGTACAAGTTTTTCTTCATTCGAATGATTTAAAAATGAAAGTTTTTTTTTAACAATTATAAAATTATTTTCTATAAAGGAAAAATTATAGAAACAGCTTTGCTGGTATCAATAAATAAAATTTTATAAGGCTGTGAAATACTGATGAATGATGAAATGGAAACCTTTTTGAAGTACAATGATATAAACTGTAGCTTCTGACATCAGTGCAATACTGCATTGAAATATTATTTGTTTTTGAATTTTATTGATTTTGAGACTATTGCTTTCGAATTAAAATAAAAATGTTAGTTTCAATTGGAAGGTTTTTAAGAAGAAAAAATAGAAAATCTCATCGATGATGAAAGGAGATACTACAATTTGAAGTAAAATGATAACAGGTTGAGCTTCTGAGATCAGTTCAATAACAGTGTATTTACTGATATAGCAAATTATACTACCATGAATGAAAAATTGTTAATTTTAATTAAGATGATTTTATGGTAAAAACATTGAAATTTTGATCAATGACGACACTACCAGCATCATGTGTAATGATGTAAAATGGATATTCTGAGATCAGTACAATAATTAAAATATATGTAATGAAATAGTAAATTTATACTACTATTAATAAAGTATGGCTACTTTAAAATATGATGGGTTGATTATAAAACTAGTGACGATCTAATCTCTGATGAAATAACCCAAGTATGAAATATGATATTCATTAGAGTTCTGAGATCAGATCAATACTCTTTTGAAACGACTAATTTGGAAAAATGCTAATTTGAATTAATATACTTTAATGAAAATATGTATATCAAACCTGATCGATGATGAATGGTCAAATTATATGAAATACATAGTGATTTCAATTGAAGCTTCTGAGATCAGTTCAATATTCTGTATTTAATTATATAGCAAATTACACTACCACAAATGAAATATTGTTAATTTTAATTAAGAGAATTTAAGGATAAAAACATTGAAAGTCTGATCATATATCAAACCTGATCAATGATGAATGGTCAAATTATATGAAATACATAGTGATTTCAATTGAAGCTTCTGAGATCAGTTGAGTATTCTGTATTTAATGATATAGCAAATTACACTACCATAAATGAAATATTGTTAATTTTAATTAAGAGAATTTAAGGATAAAAACATTGAAAGTCTGATCATATATCAAACCTGATCAATGATGAATGGTCAAATTATATGAAATACATAGTGATTTCAATTGAAGCTTCTGAGATCAGTTCAATATTCTGTATTTAATGATATAGCAAATTACACTACCATAAATGAAATATTGTTAATTTTAATAAAGAGAATTTAATGATAAAAACATTGAAAGTCTGATCATATATCAAACCTGATTAATGATGAATGGTCAAATTATATGAAATACATAGTGATTTCAATTGAAGCTTCTGAGATCAGTTCAATATTCTGTATCTAATGATATAGCAAATTACACTACCATAAATGAAATATTGTTAATTTTAATTAAGAGAATTTAAGGATAAAAACATTGAAAGTCTGATCATATATCAAACCTGATCAATGATGAATGGTCAAATTATATGAAATACATAGTGATTTCAATTGAAGCTTCTGAGATCAGTTCAATATTCTGTATTTAATGATATAGCAAATTACACTACCATAAATGAAATATTGTTAATTTTAATTAAGAGAATTTAAGGATAAAAACATTGAAAGTCTGATCATATATCAAACCTGATCAATGATGAATGGTCAAATTATATGAAATACATAGTGATTTCAATTGAAGCTTCTGAGATCAGTTCAATATTCTGTATTTAATTATATAGCAAATTACACTACCGTAAATGAAATATTGTTAATTTTAATTAAGAGATTTTAAGGATAAAAACATTGAAAGTCTGATCAATGATGACACTACTAGTATGACGTGTAATGATATAAAATGGATACTCTGAGATCAGATCAATATTATTTACCAAAATATAGACTTTGTAATGTGTAATAATCCTAAGGAATATTGGAATAACCAATGTACAAGTTTTTCTTCATTCGAATGATTTAAAAATGAAAGTTTTTTTTTAACAATTATAAAATTATTTTCTATAAAGGAAAAATTATAGAAACAGCTTTGCTGGTATCAATAAATAAAATTTTATAAGGCTGTGAAATACTGATGAATGATGAAATGGAAACCTTTTTGAAGTACAATGATATAAACTGTAGCTTCTGACATCAGTGCAATACTGCATTGAAATATTATTTGTTTTTGAATTTTATTGATTTTGAGACTATTGCTTTCGAATTAAAATAAAAATGTTAGTTTCAATTGGAAGGTTTTTAAGAAGAAAAAATAGAAAATCTCATCGATGATGAAAGGAGATACTACAATTTGAAGTAAAATGATAACAGGTTGAGCTTCTGAGATCAGTTCAATAACAGTGTATTTACTGATATAGCAAATTATACTACCATGAATGAAAAATTGTTAATTTTAATTAAGATGATTTTATGGTAAAAACATTGAAATTTTGATCAATGACGACACTACCAGCATCATGTGTAATGATGTAAAATGGATATTCTGAGATCAGTACAATAATTAAAATATATGTAATGAAATAGTAAATTTATACTACTATTAATAAAGTATGGCTACTTTAAAATATGATGGGTTGATTATAAAACTAGTGACGATCTAATCTCTGATGAAATAACCCAAGTATGAAATATGATATTCATTAGAGTTCTGAGATCAGATCAATACTCTTTTGAAACGACTAATTTGGAAAAATGCTAATTTGAATTAATATACTTTAATGAAAATATGTATATCAAACCTGATCGATGATGAATGGTCAAATTATATGAAATACATAGTGATTTCAATTGAAGCTTCTGAGATCAGTTCAATATTCTGTATTTAATTATATAGCAAATTACACTACCACAAATGAAATATTGTTAATTTTAATTAAGAGAATTTAAGGATAAAAACATTGGAAGTCTGATCATATATCAAACCTGATCAATGATGAATGGTCAAATTATATGAAATACATAGTGATTTCAATTGAAGCTTCTGAGATCAGTTCAATATTCTGTATTTAATTATATAGCAAATTACACTACCATAAATGAAATATTGTTAATTTTAATTAAGAGAATTTAAGGATAAAAACATTGAAAGTCTGATCATATATCAAACCTGATCAATGATGAATGGTCAAATTATATGAAATACATAGTGATTTCAATTGAAGCTTCTGAGATCAGTTGAATATTCTGTATTTAATGATATAGCAAATTACACTACCATAAATGAAATATTGTTAATTTTAATAAAGAGAATTTAATGATAAAAACATTGAAAGTCTGATCATATATCAAACCTGATTAATGATGAATGGTCAAATTATATGAAATACATAGTGATTTCAATTGAAGCTTCTGAGATCAGTTCAATATTCTGTATCTAATGATATAGCAAATTACACTACCATAAATGAAATATTGTTAATTTTAATTAAGAGAATTTAAGGATAAAAACATTGAAAGTCTGATCATATATCAAACCTGATCAATGATGAATGGTCAAATTATATGAAATACATAGTGATTTCAATTGAAGCTTCTGAGATCAGTTCAATATTCTGTATTTAATGATATAGCAAATTACACTACCATAAATGAAATATTGTTAATTTTAATTAAGAGAATTTAAGGATAAAAACATTGAAAGTCTGATCATATATCAAACCTGATCAATGATGAATGGTCAAATTATATGAAATACATAGTGATTTCAATTGAAGCTTCTGAGATCAGTTCAATATTCTGTATTTAATTATATAGCAAATTACACTACCGTAAATGAAATATTGTTAATTTTAATTAAGAGATTTTAAGGATAAAAACATTGAAAGTCTGATCAATGATGACACTACTAGTATGACGTGTAATGATATAAAATGGATACTCTGAGATCAGATCAATATTATTTACCAAAATATAGACTTTGTAATGTGTAATAATCCTAAGGAATATTGGAATAACCAATGTACAAGTTTTTCTTCATTCGAATGATTTAAAAATGAAAGTTTTTTTTTAACAATTATAAAATTATTTTCTATAAAGGAAAAATTATAGAAACAGCTTTGCTGGTATCAATAAATAAAATTTTATAAGGCTGTGAAATACTGATGAATGATGAAATGGAAACCTTTTTGAAGTACAATGATATAAACTGTAGCTTCTGACATCAGTGCAATACTGCATTGAAATATTATTTGTTTTTGAATTTTATTGATTTTGAGACTATTGCTTTCGAATTAAAATAAAAATGTTAGTTTCAATTGGAAGGTTTTTAAGAAAAAAAAATAGAAAATCTCATCGATGATGAAAGGAGATACTACAATTTGAAGTAAAATGATAATAGGTTGAGCTTCTGAGATCAGTTCAATAACAGTGTATTTACTGATATAGCAAATTATACTACCATGAATGAAAAATTGTTAATTTTAATTAAGATGATTTTATGGTAAAAACATTGAAATTTTGATCAATGACGACACTACCAGCATCATGTGTAATGATGTAAAATGGATATTCTGAGATCAGTACAATAATTAAAATATATGTAATGAAATAGTAAATTTATACTACTATTAATAAAGTATGGCTACTTTAAAATATGATGGGTTGATTATAAAACTAGTGACGATCTAATCTCTGATGAAATAACCCAAGTATGAAATATTATATTCATTAGAGTTCTGAGATCAGATCAATACTCTTTTGAAACGACTAATTTGGAAAAATGCTAATTTGAATTAATATACTTTAATGAAAATATGTATATCAAACCTGATCAATGATGAATGGTCAAATTATATGAAATACATAGTGATTTCAATTGAAGCTTCTGAGATCAGTTCAATATTCTGTATTTAATGATATAGCAAATTACACTACCATAAATGAAATATTGTTAATTTTAATTAAGAGATTTTAAGGATAAAAACATTGAAAGTCTGATCAATGATGACACTACTAGTATGACGTGCAATGATATAAAATTTATACTCTGAGATCAGATCAATATTATTTACCAAAATATAGACTTTGTAATGTGTAATAATCCTAAAGAATATTGGAATAACCAATGTGATTTCTTTAATGAAAAGTAAAATATCACAAGCAGTTTCAGCCTTATTGGATAGCTCACCCAGTCTTTTTTGTACTGGAAATGTCACCTTCTAAGCGAACTCTCTTCGTTGTTTTCAGATTATCTGGCGCCGTCAGCAACATTATAGCTTATAATGCGCCAAAACATTCGTCATTAGACAAGCCAACATACATTTACAAACGCCCATGCCTAAGACGGGACTCGAACCCGCAACCTCGCGGTCTAGAAGCTAGCACGCTAACCACTATACCGTTTGGTCGGCGAACTCTCTTCGATTGTAAATTGTTTATCTCATCAACTTTCTGCTTTCTTTTGCATTCATTTTAAGGTTATTCTTCTGGTTTTAAAGGTGTATCATGTGTTTTTTGTCTCGAAGAAGAAACAAATGTCCCCATTTCCTTTGTAATAACTACATTATGGGTTCCAATTTGATTTGGGGAGTTTTCATAAATTAATCTCTGTGCAATATGTGTTTCCTGTTTAAGATTTTCTACTTCTAATGACCTATTTACACTGGAGGTCGGAAAAATCAATAATAGAAATATATCGATACAGCATCGTTGCAATGAATAAAATTTCGATATCCTACATATTTCATGATATTTTATTTTGCCAGAAACGAAGTTTTTTTAGGTCAATTTCTACATAGGGTAATAAAAGTATAGCATTCAGTCACAAAAACAAATTCCAATTTTTTTTTTTTTTTTTTGCTCTCTTCCACATTTTGGAACATCCTGATTTCAAAAAAGTAGTCCAGAAAATATGTCTGTCTGTGTGTAATTGGTCAGCCACAACTCCCGAAAAAATTTACCTACGATGTTAAAATTTTGGTGAGCGGGTTAGTGGCGGCCATGGAACCACCATTACGGTTTTCGTCAAAATCGCGCTTGGCATAAGTAGAAATCAAGAAAAAATCATGATTTTCAGCAATTACTAAAATACGACTAACGATTTTAACTAAAATCTCTTTGCTAATGCTTCTTAATGTGTCCTAATCCTCCCATGCTCCAAAATTCTCGTAGAAATGCGTATAAGAGTAAAAAAATGAGTGCCTTTAACTCGGAGCTCTCTGTCTTAGAGCATTGCTCATCAACGATAGATTTTTTTTTCCTGTTTCATGCACAAGAAAGAACAATGTAAGGTCTATCAAATAACATCGCCAATTTCACCATTTTTGCTGTGTTCTTTTTCCCATAAAAGCACTACTGCCAAAGTATCGTCAAATTGGCCATTTTTATTTAAATGTGTGAGCATATGTAACCGGTAAATAACGGTAATATCAAATTTTAATGCAATAACCAATATTAAAGTGTAATTGAAAGTTGTGCGATGGTCCACACCCCTAGTTCCAAATGAAGTAGATTTTTTTAAAAATGAGTAGTTACAAAAAAGTTATATTTTCGTTTAATTCTTGCAGTGATTTTAATAAAAATTTAGACTTTAATGGAAACGCTGAATACTCAGCATAATATTTTTACAATGTACATAATTGAAAAATTAACAGAGGGATGAATATATATAAACAAAATTGTATAGGAATCATTCTATTTGAAACGTGACTTTTACTTCAGCTGAGTTAATACTTGCAAATGTAACATACAAAATATAAAACTTGATTATGAAGTGTATGGCAAATTGTTGAATGTTGGTAAAATAATTGTTTATTTTTGAAAAAATCAAGGCATGGGTACAGTGGTGCAATGCCTGCTCCATGTACTAATCTTATGTATTTTTAAAGGAAGTCTGCTTATTTTTATACAAATTAAATTCATATTTTTAGAAAGTATGTAATATGAACTGCATAATATTCATAACTTGCACCTAGGCTAGCCCAGTGCAGAGGCGAATTTAGAATTTCACAGCCCATATGAGGCTAAATCCGTTCCACTTAGAATTTTCGTTTCTGTCTCAGGCATTAACATTTTTAATGAATAATTTCTTCTTTTCGAATTTAACTATAGGGAGTTTTTGATTAATGACATCTTCTCATTTTACATAGTTGAAACTAAGAAAGTGGTTATGTTTAGGGAAAATTTTGGAAGAGCAGTACAACTTCCTACTTCTTACAAAATGCATAGTAATTTTATGAAAAACCATAACACAGAAAATTAAGCCATTCATCCCTTGATCAGGTTTGTATTTATTCTCAACTAAAAATTACAAAAGAGCTGAATGCAATACAAACCCAAACACAATAGCTTAATACTAATATATGATATTAGTTTTCATAACATTATGTTTTATCTTCAAACGAATCCACCTGTTCGTGGTATTCCTCGGAGTTTTATATATTTTGAAACAATAACTATACATTAATGTAGTCATTTTAGTTGGCTCATTTTGTTGCTTGGTGAAGTCGCCATACCCAAGACTTTACTTTTTGTTTGGGGTGCTACTTTTAACTGCCTCTCAGTCAAGTCCTAATTTTAGTTCTGAAGTTTTTGAAAAGGGAATAAAGAAAATCGAAAAAACATATGGAACTACAAAACGATCATCAAAAACGATAAAAAAAACTAAAAATGTTTGCAAATATTTTTATATCGGTAACTTTTATCGATATTTTTTTTATTGATATATATATATATATATATTTTTTAAATATTGATAAAAATATTGTTGTATCGATATATCACCGACCTCTAATTTACACTGAAACCTCGCTCTACAGATACCTGGCCGAGAGATAGAATTAGGATTGCTTTCATGCAATGCCATAATTTGCTTTTCTGGGTATCGTTAGAAACAAACGTCTGTTAAAAAGCAGTCTAAACGCTTTCTATTTGGATCGAAATTGCGGAAACATTATTTGAAACTGTATTTTCAATAAAATTCTTATATTGAAGTAATATTTCATCACACTCTTTATCTATGACTATAACTTTTTTGGGTTGAGGACAATAAGTATGTTTTTAATAATGAATGTAAGTTTTTGCTTTGATCTTTTACCATTTGGGTAGGATCTAGACATGATGAATTACGAACAATTTTATAGTTTAATGGTGATTTAATCATGAGAGTTTGCAGCATTTTTACAGTATATAAAACTATGACAGTCTCTTTTTCCAAATACGTTAGCCAAATAAAAAAATTATGTAATTAATAAATTTCTTTATTGGTATAAAATAATAATTTCTTTGTAATTTAATGAAGTTTCGTTCCGATTCACTCCATTTTAAGGTAACGCAAACAGGGGCATACTGGGACATAAAATCGGCCATGTGATTTTCGAATTAAGCTGGCCCAAATTTTTAAATAGAACCATTAACAAAATTTTAACAATTTTTGTTAATAATAAAATAATTCCAATTGTTTTTTAGATAAAATTTTAATAATTAATTATTTTATTATTTAAATATTTTTATTTAATAACTTATTTTAATAATTAGTTTTATTTATGAATCAATTTTAATAATTGAATTGTTTTAATAATTATTTTAATTGAGTCAAATTTTTTTGTCTCCACTATTTATATCTCCTTTGAATGAACTTGGTTTCAATAAACCTCTGATAGTTTATAGCAAAAACTAAAAAACAAAAATGCAAAAAAAAAAATTCAGATATATAACTAGTATGTTTATTAGAGAATGATATCCAAATTGAAAAATATTACAAATTATAAGGTAAAAGTCAAAAAACAATAGTATATAAATCTTCTAAACTAATAGTATATTATTAGTATATAATCTATTTTCTAAACACAACTTAATCTATAAAATTAAAATAATGTGAAATTTTAAGCAATCTATAATAATCAAACAAAGAGTCTATTTGTGGCTCTGACGTTGTGGCTTGATAGAAAGTGACTTTCAATATGCATAGAAATCTGAAATTTTAAACGTAAGTAGTTTTGACCTTTTAATTATGCGTTTGACAAATCGTGTTCAATTTTTATTATTTTTTTTTTATTTAATTTTAAGTATTTTTACAAAGCAACTAGTAGGCATAGAGCTCTGAAATTTACAACATAAGTAGTTGTGGCCTTCGGATTTGATTAACGCAAATAGAATGTTAAAATTTTAATACGTTTTTAAAATAATTTTCTTAAACATTTGCCCTTTTTTTCCAGCACGTCGGAGTAGCAGGAAGTCAGAAACAGATAAAACGTTCAAATTTTGATTTTACTTACCGTTTTTAATTTTTTTACAAAGCATTTTCTAAAAGCTTAAGTTTCTGAAATTTTAAACAAAAATAATTTTGGCCTTCTAATTGTACTTTTTACAAACAGAATTTTAACATTTTAATTAGGTTTTTTTCTGATTTCTTTAACTTTTTTTACAATGTGACTTCCAATAAGCATATAACTCTTAAATTTTAAACATAAGTACCTTTGACTTTCTAAATTTGCTATTCTAAAAAAAAAATTTCAAATATTTTCAGATGGGGAGGGGGAAGGTTAATTGTATTAACGGAGATTTTTTTGTTTTTGTTTCTGGTCAGTGGGGTTGGATATTCTCATAATAAAGGTTTGTGTAGTAATTAACTTTTAAACGAGCAAAGTCAGTTTATGCTTGTACAACAATGAATCTTTCAGCAAACCTGTGCTTGGTTAGCAATGAACATTTTAGCAAGTAAAGTGAGCTTGGACTTGCGTATTAAGGAACTTTTTAGTAAGCAAAGCAAGCCATGTTCGCGAAGAATACAAAAGTTAGAACTCTAGAATCTATACAGAATGGCGGGTATCCGCAACGTGGGGCCGCGCATCTAGTTGTTAATTAATAGTTCTGGTTTGAGTGATAGGGATTTGAATGCATTGGAATTTAAAAAAATTAAATAAAGACAACTACTTATATTAAAATAAAAATCTGTTCCAGATCGGCTTATTTTTTTACAGACACTGACCGGCCCGGTGATTACACCGGACAACCCTATGGCCAGTATGCCCCTCAATGCAAAACAAAAACAGCATGATGAAATAGGTTTAGGATGATCAGCAGAGTCATGAATCGGATCGAATTAGTTCAATAATTCAGAATGTTCTTGGAAGAAAAGAAAGAAACGAACAACCTTTTATCTTGGACAATACCGGCTTTGACGATGTGTCCTCACGTTTAAACATCCCTCAGTTGGTGCTGGGGGTTTTAGTTTAGAAGAGGGGTTCAGTGTTTGGATCACTATATTTTGAGTTATAACAACTAATTGGATTACTTATCATTTCGCTGACAGTTTCGAAAACCAGCAGAAAATTGCGATCTCGGACAATTTTAGGGGAAAATTAAGGAGTTTTTAAGGTCCTGATTTATCAAAAATAAGGAGTTCTTAAGGGCCCTTAAAAATGGAAACCAAAATTAAGGAGTTCTTAAGGACTTTTAAGTATAAATAAAGAAGACTTTAGGAGTAAGAAATTAAAATACTTAAAAATGATGAAATGGAAACCTTTTGAAATACAATGATATAAACTGTAGCTTCTGACATCAGTTCAATTCTGTTTTGAAATTTTTTTTAATTTTATTGATTTTGTGATTAATGCTAAGGATTAAAATAAAAAAGTTAATTTCAATTAGTAGGTTTTTAAGGGAAAAAAAATGGAAAACCTGACTGATGGTGAAATGAGATACTACAATTTGAAGTACAATGATATGAAGTGGAACTTCTGAGATCAGTTTAATAATATTCTGTATTTAATTTAATGATATGGCAAATTATGCTACCATAAATGAAATATTATTAATTTTAATTAAGATGATTTTAAGATAAAAAAAAAATTAAAAGTCTGATGAATGATTATATAACAAATTTGAAATAATGATATAAATTGGAGCTATTAAAATCAGATCATTACTATTTTGAAATTTTTTATTGTATAAATTGTACAACTATTGGAAAAATGCTTATTCATTTAAAGAGGCTTTAGTGAAAATATTGTATCTATTATGTTGACATAGATTATACCTGACATACCCTTTTTCGACCCCTCACAGATCAGCTTATATTATATCTAGATCCCTTATTTTTGTTACAGTTTTGACACGGGTGAGTAGACGAAAATAACAATGTAATTTGTTAAAATTGAATAAAGGAACACAGCAAAAGAAATCCTTTGAAAATCCCTGAAGAAACAGTAATTTTGTTCTTATTTCGATACTTTTTTTTTTTTTTTTTTTTTTGGTGATCATAATTTTAGCCAGGGCAACAACCAAAACTATTTAATGATTTTTTTTTTCATTCCTTTTTACTTTCTCTCATTTTTACTAGAGGAAGATGATTAAATGCATACAAGGGCTTTAATTTTTAAAGGGATTTGTGATAAAAGAAAGTATGGTCAAAACTAATTGAATTATAAGAAGAATTGGAGCTTCTGAGATAAGATTATCACCATTTTACAAAGTAATGCTACTTAAAGTACATGGTAATTAAACATTTTTATTTGTAAGTTATTTTACTAATCATATGGAACTTAAGACATCAGAATTACATTGCTTTTCAAAATGAACTATATATAGTTACAGTTATTAGTTTCCCCAAACCAGAATTCTACCAGCAAGCAGCCTATCAATCTAAGTTAGACAATAAGTAATAAACAAGTATTGTGAACAACAATGACTGTAAGGCACCACCTAGAGTTCAAGTACAAATACTAGACAAATGGTTTACAAGTAAGTCCACCAGTGAGCTGTCAGTTAAGCTATTTCTTGCAGATGTACAGTACACACACAAAATCCAAACAATGGCTATATCTTCAGTTATAATTATCATAGAATCTTAAGGTTTGCAACAAAATGTTTTATTTACATTTTTCTATATGTCTGGTTCAAATTATTTTCTTAGGTGGCTGTATACTAAGTAAATTTAACTCAACCTTTGAAAATGTCAATACGAACCCCAATTTTTTTTTGTTTATATTTGATTTAAAATACTTCGTTTACCCTAGATACAAATTTCAGTTCATGTTGAGGAACACGTCACTTATGAGCAAAAATGTTTTGGACAATCTTGATGGCAAATTTCTTTAAAACGAGGAAGAAGCAAACGTTTTGCATGCTTCAAGACGTAATATACACGGTCCCTTAAAGTGAGCTTTTTTACATTTTTGCTAAAATATCGAGACCAAAAGTCAAAATGGAATAAAAAAAATTCTGGAAGGGTTTTCAGCCATGATAATTCTAATGGTAGCAAAAAAAAAAAATATATGTTTTAATTTAAAAAATTTTAAAACTTGTTTTATTAATTAATAATTAATTATTAAAAAACTGTTTACTACAAAAGTTGCATGTTATTTATGTTTGGTCTTAAACAAATTATCCAGTGAAACAAAAATTGCTAAAATATATTAACTATTTAAGAATTTATGGCTAAAAAAACAAATTTCTTTTTAACATTAATTTGCTATTTTTTTAACATTTAAATTACTAACCACTCTTTAAAAAAATTATGAAATTTGATGTTTGGATGTTTTTTGGGATTCTAAATCTAAATATGGTATAATATTATGGGGTTTCCATTGAACTTTTTAAAGTTTGGTTTAGTTTTAATATGTAGATGACTCCTCATGATAAAAAAAAGTATATACAAATAATAAAGCTTCTCCACGATTTACAACAGTACTTGATTTTTGTTGTTTCATCAATTAGAATACAAGATATAGCCATCGTTCGGATTGATTTTTTTGCATACTGTACGTGTTGTAAGCAGGCTTGGGTTCAGTAGGTCATTCAGGATGTACACCGAAGGTTTCCAAATCGTATATTTTTGTACAAACACGTCAATTAAATTATAGATAGTAATTACTTCATTAGCTGAAGAGTAGCATGTTTAAAAAACTGTTTTGGAATATTGAATAACAGATTACTTTAAAATGGGTTTTCAGACAAATACCTTATTTAACTTGTTATAAATATTTTCAGTACTATTATTTTACGTGCACATTTTTAAAAAAAAATAATTAATTTGAATACCTTCAGTATCTAAGAACAGTGAAAATAAAAAAAAAATAAAAACTGATAAAAACATCAGAAAAACTCTATAGAACTTTTGCTTACCAAATGGAACTGAAGCTTGTAAGCACTTAGACAATTCTACTTTATCTGATGATGTAAAATTCGTAGGTTTTAAGTTCATAGCAGAAGCCATTGCCACTTGAACTCTTTTGCTGAAGTCCTCTGCAGACTCATCTTGAAATTTTACCATACAAGGTAAAGTTCTAGAATAACATACTATACAAAATTAGTATTAAACAAAATACACAATTAAGAATGCATAAAAATCATATAAAAAGTCAAAAGATAATTAAAAAGGCTGGGGACACAGCGAGTTTCTAAAAAAATTAAGTAGGAATTTTAGGGATAGTTTCAAAAATTTCAGTAACATTTTAGGGATAATTCAAAAACCTTTCGGAATATTTATTTTGAAACTAAAATAGGATTTTAACATAGACATTTTCTTTCTAAAGCTTGTTTAGATAATTGCAAAAAAATTTAACTTCAATCAACTTTTTAGCAAAATGACAGTTATATAATTAAATAATTATACTATTCTGACAAAAAGAATTATACTATTTTGGCAACTTTAATCAGGGATGAGAGTGATCAGAGAGCAAAAAGGAGAAAATCCAAAAATTCGTTGCGGCAAAGCAAGCGGAAGGAATACACAAAAATTCAACAAAAAAGTATGCAGGAAGGATGATTCAATAATTTTAAAGATACAATAAAATTTCCCATATTATATAATAATTACATTTCAAATATTAGGAGCTTATGAAGTAATCTGTGAGGAAAGGACAGTTAAGAGGGAAAATCTTTTGTTTTGGCATAAGGAAAAGTATACTTTTTGTAGGAAAAACTGGTTCAGATCAGAAAAATGAGGATTCTCGAAACAGGGACAAAGAGAAGGAAAATGTTCAATAACAAACAAAAAAGGAGGAAATCCTCCAAAAGGAGGAAAACTCTCATCCCTATTTAATTAAATTCACTTTTCTCATCTGTAGGAATATTGGGGCTTTTTTGGGGTTTTGAAGGAAAATCAGGGAATTTTCTGGAGGTTTAATTTTTTTTAATGAAGTATCGAAAAATTTAAGTACTTTTAGAAATTTTAAGGAGAAACAAAAATTTAAGGAATATTAGGAATTTTAAGGCAAATGCAACCCTAGGAAAGGATAACAAAGACAAAAAATATTTTATTACAAATCAGATTTTTAAAGAAAAGAATAGTATGTATAGAATTCGTTAAATTTACTACCAAACGTCAAAAGGAAACAGGGAATATCAGCTGTATCACTTTGAAAAAATTTTAATGATGCCTTCGGCAATCATTTAAAGTGTCATATGAATTGGAAATTATTCCCTATTTTTTTTAAAAAGCAAGATTGGAAATCTGTGTTTTGCATTTTTTTTTTTTTTTCTAAATATAAAACAAAATGTAAAATTATCTACCTCACTTCATAAAATATCTTTTCAAATAAGATTTTTGCAATTGTTTTGATGAGGTCTGCAATTTTAAATAAACTCAAAATAAATTTGCACCTTTGGGATACCATTGAGTGTACTCCTGTCAAAAACAGACATAGTTTATAAATAAAATAAGTATAAAATTCATTGATTTTTTTTTTCATTCGAAATGCGTGTGTGTTACCATTAATTTTATGAATGCTATTTCACTGAAATGACTCGCAAAACAGTCTAAAAATAAATAATTTTAATAATAAACTCACTTTAATTTGTAATAAGTTGAAGGGAGAATAAGGGTCCAAAATACATCAGCCCAAACGGTGCTGCCCAAAACAGTCTAAATATTAAAAAGCACACATTAGCAAACAAAAATCCACAAATTCAATTTATTAACAATTAGATTACACATAGCAGTAATTGACGTTTACCATGATAATAGTGGTATAAAAGATACAAAACCTTTGTGAAAAGTTCTACTACAAGACTAAACCTTTTTGATTGAATATGCTGGACGAAACCTTTATTTACTTATCTTGTTGGGGAATAAACTTTTTTTTAATGAATAGTTTTGGAGTAAAGCTACTAACTTGGAGGAGAGCTTTTGAACTGTTAAATTGAAATAGCATTTACTAAAGAAAAACATAGTTTTGAAACGAAAAAGTGATCAATTATTTTGCACAAGTTAAGATCAAGTATTTTGCCAGTCAAGATCAAGTATTTTACCTGTCAAGATCAAGTATTTTACCAGTCAAGATCAAGTATTTTATACCATGAAACTGTTATTATAAGATCTATAATTCAAATGATTATAGTTTACAAGAAGTTTTTAAAATAATAAATTAAAATTTCTTGAGTCAGCAAAGGAGTAGGTTTTTTTGTATATTGGAAACATGCACTCCACAATTTTTATTAAAAGATTTTACAGCTTAAATTACACTTACATTTTATCAAGGAACTAATCACCTTTTAAATAGCTTATCCCCCACCCAATTCAAGGCTGCTATCACAATCGCAATCCCATTTTTTTCTTCTGAAGATATTTTTGATAGTTTGATACAGGACCCAGTTCTTTCCCAATGCTCACATAACACCCTTACTAATTGATAAATATTAATGTACTCTAATAATATTATATGTGAACTCAACAATTCAAAATTCCCAAAACCCTTGAAATATCAGAATATATTATCAGATGGCAGAAATCTGTGTCTCCATACAATAAATTAAATTTGTAATAGTATTTTACTTTCACTTCTTAATAAAGCAACTTGTCAAATCCTGTTGCAATTCAACTTGTGCACAGATATCAGTATTAAATAAAATGCGGCAGAATCCCTTCAAATGAATTATAATACAAGCTTAATAACTATTTTAATAGTTGTGACTATTTCTTTATCAATGTCTAGGGAAAATAGGTTTCTATTACACAGCCTCATAGAAACGATCCTTTTATAATAAACTTACTTTGATATATGCTTCTTTATTAAAAACCCAATCTTGACTAAGCCTTTTTTTAAATAACACCCAAACTTCCCGAGTTTAATAACATAAAATTAACTACATAAGACTTTTCTCTCATATAGGATTCTCATGATACACGCAAAACACAAATTCAATTTTTTAATTTTCATGATGAAACCTTTATTGAATGCCTCTTTCTCATACATACATCTTTGTTCAAGCTACATTATAATGTAATCGAAAAGCATTGCAAAAAAGTATATTTACGAATATAAATAAAATAAGAAATCTATCATTCCTCATGCATCTATTAAGTGTACAGGCTAGATGTACATAAAAAAGAATATAATGATTCATAGATACATCACAATCAACAACTTATTTCATGTGCATCGTAAAAAAAAACATAATTGTATATTGAAACTTATAATTAAGAGTCCTTGGATATTTCAGTAAGCATTATCACAAATTTAAGTTGAGATACTTGTTAATCCAACATCAATCATTAAGACCCTATCAGATGAACCAAATATCCCTGATTGGATCGCAGACCTGATCCTAGCAGTGACTACTTCGGTGACTAGGGTTGCTAGAATTGAAAGAGAAGTTTCCACTAATTCTTTTGTCACAAAACAAGTTTATCGGTGTTGGCGCTTCTCTGTAATCGGAAAAAAAATTTCCCTCGCTTTAGAAATAGAAAATTCGTAAAAGAAAAATCTATCGCCTTGGCATTAATACGTAATATATTAAAGCAGAAAATATATTTTTAAAATACATTGGTTTCTGTAACCACTGATATAAAAAAAAAATCTTACTTGATATTTAAAGATGCTTCACACATTTTTTTTTTTAATTTTTAATATTTATTGTACAGTAAAATGTAAAATTATACAGTAAAATGTCTAGTCTTTAAAAATTATTTTAAATCAATAGATAATAATTTTCATTTATATAAGATTTGAATTATGACTTTCTTCTACATATAAATATGTTAAATTTATTTTCATAAAAGGCTGAGCAATTTATATTTAAACAATATTTTCGTGTAGCAATTGGGTGTTAATTATACATTTCTTTTTTTTCTTAATTAGTTTTTTATTAACATTACTATTTTGGTACTAATAATATTGCTGTGCTTCAAATAGACACTTCGGTCATCTACATTAGACGAATATTCTGGTGTTCGAAAGATTATATTTATATATTTTTAGATGTATTGATTATAGGTAAAAAAAATAAAAAAAAAATAACGATAATCAAGGGAAATAATAAATTCCAGTATCCTCCCGCCAAAAAAATATTAATAAAATAGCGATAATCAAGTAAAATAATAAATTATAGTTCTAGTTTCAAATTCCTATGCCTAATGGGGAATCGAACCCGGCAATACAGCATTATCTTGCGATAGTGGTAAAAAATAAGTTCCTTAAACAACTTTACATAACTTTTTCGTACTTTCGTTATTTCTTGTTAACTTCTTTCTTTTAAATTTTGAAAGCACCTAAAAAAAAATATTTCTATTCGTTTGATAAGGCGAAATCTTTAGTTAGTTTTTTTTTCAGTGGCACTAAATACGATGTACAGTTTTTTTATGATACATCATAACTAAATAACATTTTGGTGGTTGGATTACAAATGTTATGTCCAAAAAAATATAAAAGGAAATCTTGTAATAATATTTTCACATTATTGAGTACGAAATAATTTTGGTGAATCATAGACTAAGATGATTTTAAACGAATTCAGCAGTGATTATATGCAGTCTAGACATAATTGTTCATCAGACACTGTGATGCCTTCTCCACAAAAATATTACTTTTATCTTATTGCTTAGGTATTTCACTAATCACATGCCTACTTTTCTTGAAGTTTTTTTAACTTTTATTTTCCTATCTATTTTTCGCTAAAATGTCCATTAACTTGCTTGGTGCGGTGAAAAAAATTCATGCCAATGGTTGGCGAAAACAGAAAGCATCTGATTGGTTCCCAACTACGTTGGCTGAAATTATCCTCAACTGCTTTGTTCACCATCGAAGCAGTCATGGATTGGGCAAATACAGGTTTTGCCCCTGGAAATGGGCTTTTTGAGTCAACGATAGAACTGAGTCAGAATCAGGGTTGAGGATAACTAGGCCGTCTGATAGTGCTTTTAGTGACAAAAGCAACTGGCTTGTAATGTGCAGAATTAAAAAAAAATACAGGTACCACACTAATGTTAGAAATTAAAATACCTCTAAAGCTCACAATAATAATTGTGTTTATTCAGAAAACTATGACTTCTGATAAACAAAGTATGATACATCAGACTTGCAAATCATTTAAAAATAAATTCTAAACAGAATTCTTATCAGACTTGCAAATCATTTAAAAAGTAATTTCAATACCAAATCTTGAGAAAAGATTCCATAAACAATGTTAAATGCATAAAAAATACAAGCTTATAAAAATATGAGTCATTTTTTAACCCTATTCATATTGAAAACTTCCCTTTATTTGTTTTCAGTCGTCTTATACAACTTGATGTACCTATTTATTCTTGAAGAATTGCAAAACATCATCTCCGATCACAACATTAGAAAAAACAAAAGTAATTTGTAGGTGTAAGAATTTATCTAATAATCTCACAAGTGTGCTTTATTTTTCTACATGTTGTCACACTTTAAAGCTTACCTAATGATCTTTTAACAAATGCTTCTGGGTGGAATTAAAGCATGTTTTGCATAAAATTCATTACTTAAAATTAAGATAACAAAGTACACATTCAAGTGCAAATACTTTCACACAGAGTGGGCCAATAAGCAGGCATTGAGTGCAGTAGCCATTATTATTATATCTGTGTCCCGGAGGTAAAGGACACCATGACCATATTTTTTATTAAATTGACTTTACACCATGTCCTTAATGTGGATTTTTCGATCTCTATAATGGTATAGGGCACTGTTCCAATAAATAAGGAAGATAAGAAATGGAAAATTGACTCTCCTGAACAAATACAAAAATGTTACATGGTGTCCTTTGCCTCCAGGATACAGATATGATGAATAAAGTGCCTGCATTGCCTTCGTTTGAATAGCTGTACTCTGGCATTGTCATTCTGGTTCAAGTTTATTCAGTCCATTTCAAGTTAAAAACATGTCGCATTTCAACCCATCTACCTGATTTCACCATCCTAATCACAAAACATCAGAATAAAATTTTATTCGGAAATAAAAAAATATCGGATAAAAAAATAAAAATTGGATTGATACCAAGAGAAAGAAAACCCAATACAAATAGGTTCAGTAGAGTTCATGTTACCTTTCTAAGGGTGGGAAAGAAAGACAATGTAATTATTTAAATTCATTTTAAAAATTAGAATAAATCACTGTGGCACAAAGAGCATTTTCTACTATACAAAAAAGTTTTGAATAATAAATATTATCTGATACATCGACCAGAGCCCATTAATTAAATTTTTTAACTAACCTCATTAATACCCTTAATGTCTTCAATGCAGTTTTAAATTAAACACAAGATTACTTACAAGAAATTTAAAAAGGCAAAATTCCACTTTTTTTTTTTTTTTACTATTTTATGCCTTCAAGGCATGTTAATAAAAGATAAGTGTTTAATATGGCACTAGATCATTTTTAACATCCTTTTGCTTGTCTTTTTAATGGTTAATCATTTTTAATTGAAAAAGCAATACTGTTACATTAAAAAGGCAAGACAAACAAAGAGTTAAATTTTTCATTCTAATATTTATGCTTGGTTGTTTTTCCAATATATTTTTCAAAACATTTTAATCATTATGAAGATCTCAATTGCAAATTTCTTGAACTAAATATACTGAAATTAAAGTGTTGTGAACAGTTGTTTAAAAAAACACTTTGAAGTACACTTCTGCATATCTATGAGTTTGCAAAATATTGTTAAAAGTAAATAGCAGGGAGGGGTTAACCCAGTAAAAATGTGGAAGCCTCAACAAATGCTAGTACAGCAAAGAATAACAGGCTAACTAGTTTAGTGAGAATATAAGACAAGGTGAAAATAATGAAAGATACTATTTTTGAACAAGTGGACCAGATTGTTAAAAAAGCAAAATGCAACAAAAGCAAAAACTGTTATCAAATAGCATATTCAAGAGAAGATCAGAAAATCAAACAAGAACAAAGAGTTATACAAAAAAACAATTTTATGAGGTAAATATTTTAAATAAACGAATAAAACCCCCAAAATTAAACTAAGAGAGGCAGTAAGGGAATTGTCACAAAGAATAATCATAGTATTAGGTAATTAATTATGAAATTCAGTAATAAAGATAAGTGAAGAAACGAAAACATGTTATATAAACTATGACCTATTTAAGCCTTTTCCACCAGCCTCTAACTGATGTAAAAAAAATCTCATGTTTCAAGCAATGCAGAGCTTTAATTCTGATCCAAGTAAAAATGGTGCATCCTTTTCGCACAAAATATGTACTTTGTTAGGTAGAGAATCTAATGGTCATTGTAACCTTAATCATTTTAGTATTTCAATACAACTTTTTTTTTTAGTAAGGATGTTCTAGAATTTAAAGCAAATTTTAAACTTTGGGATTAGGTGTTTTATTCACAGCCTTGTTCAGCTATTAGTTACATGAAATAAGGCCTAGTAAAATAATTAGAAAAAAGAATTGTGGAAATAAGAATTGTTACTTTGGAAGTCAGTTGTTGTGCAGTATAAATACAAATTAATTTAAAGATCTTTCATTGTTAATCAGGGTTGATACAACTTTTAAAAAGTAAAAAATAAGTAGTTTTTAAGGACTTTTTAAATTTTTAAAGGCCTCTTTTTAATTTTGCAGTGACCAAAACCAACCTTTTTATAGCCATAAACTCAAAAAGTTACATTATTAAGAATCAAAATATGCAAACATTAAAATAAAAGAATTTTATTTAACTTGGGTTAATTCCATAATAAAATCTCAATTTTAAAACTTCAAAATCAGAAGAAAAACACACAAGGAACAGAAAGGATATTTTTTACTAAATTACGCTTCTGGATGGAAAAATTTTCCATTAAAATCAAGCAGTCTGCTAGGTGTTTTTATTATCTCTGATAACTGTCTGATATATATCGACTAAGACTCAAAGGACAACTATAAATCAAGAAAAACACTTTAAAGAATTTTCCATATCCAGAAATGAGAGAAATGTTAGGCAAACTAGTGATTTTTATGAAAATGTGCCTGCACTGTTTGTAAGTTTATGCCCCAATGTTTGTTGCAAACATAATCAAATCCAAGAGAGGCAAAGAAGTAGTGCAATGGTAAAATACTTAGAACATGAAATATCTTGCGATATAATAGGGGGGAAAAATCAGTGGACAATCAGTGTCATCTTAATATCAATAACATTTAACAAAAGCTATGATTTAGCAAAAATAAAAAGGTGATTGGTTAAGATCATTCAAGTTTTTAGTGGCAAGAAATATGAGATTCTCATAAAAAAAAAAAAAAAAAACGAAGTTTGAACAATTTAATGAGCTAATCCCTATGAATTTGCAGGTTTGAAAATATGTTATTAAATTAATCTGCACTTAACTTTCACTGCAAATTATCCCAACCTCTCAACTTTATAGCATAAACTTTTTTTGCATTGTGAAGGTTATTTACAGATAAAAGCCATCATTTATATGAATCTTTACTTAACCACAAGACATAAACAATGCAGGCATACTCTCTTCCAAATGAACCATACATAACACAAGTTTAAATATAATGTGCTTCTGGCTACAAGTGTAACATTGATTAAATGGAACTCAGTTAACACCACTACAGTTTACAATATCAATCTACCAAGGGCAAACTATTCACACTTAAAGTAAAAAGAAAAAATATATTATTTGCATCAATGCTGCTTACAAAAATAGTTACATTTCATGCCTCCAAACCTAGTCATAATACTGGGTAAATAATTTATTTCCGATTGCCAACAAATTAGAATATTAATTATATAATTCATAGCCAGAAGCAAATGTAAAAAAGAAAACTTAACTATGGAGGCAAATTGTAAGCAGAGACTAGGCGCAACAATATATTTAAATTGCAACACTGTAAAATAACGAAAAACATTGAATTGAAACATGCACATAATAAATAAGGGGTTAATAGGAGTACTCACAGGAGAAACTGTCATGAAGGATGAAAATGATACTTGTATCAACACCTGCAAGTAAACAAAAAGTTTTGAGGAAATTATTAAAGTTATCAGTAAAAAACTTATTTAATAAACAATACATTTAACCAAATAAACAGAAATATAATTCAAAAAGAAAATAAACTTAAAAGGAAATCAGAAAACACCAAAACTTTGATAAGAAATATTCAGTAATTTTTTACTAGATAATTTGCTAGCGAGGCAGACTTAATAACAGTTCCTCAGTTTTGGAGCACTTAACACAGGGTTTCTTAACCTGTGGTTCATGGACCCCTTGGGGGTCCATGGGTCATATTTTGGGGGTCCGCCGACTGATCCTAATTTTTAATATGTTTGCATCAATATTTAGCCAGCAGTGGTAACCCGGACCTACTTCATCCTTAGCGCGCTCTGTATGGCAACCCTGTTTCTTTTTCCGCTCCTCCGGAGAAGAGAATTTGAGACGCTTTTTCGCGCATGCTCATTTATTTCTCTTTTGTTTTAGCCTTTTCATTGGTCTACAATTTGTTTGAGTTTGAAATAGCGGTATAATTTTAAACTTGATTCACGATTTTAATTCCGTTGGATCTGCCCTGGAGGCAAGACGCACATGAACGATATATGTCTTTCAATTCAAAGGTTTGATACAACAATTATAGATGCCACTGAGAAACTACAGGCATTTTTATTGAAAATGTCACTTTGGAAAATTAGAATTCAAAATGGGATTTATGCAAACTTTCAAATGTTGGACGAAGTGCTTTTTGAAAATGGATCGTGGCAAGATAGTTTGTTATTGAATAACTTGAAAAATGAAATCTGTGAACACCTGGAAGTACTTCAAGTTTCATTTGAAAAATATTTCAATTCGGATGGAATAAATATAAAAGATGAGTTGTGGATTCGTAATCCTTTTCTTTGTGATATTGACTGTATCAATGACATGAACCTTGCCAAAGATGAGCTAATTGATTTGAAAACAAAGTCCTTGTTAAAAATGGATTTCGATTAAACTCTTGGAGAGTTTTGGTCTTTAAGAGAAGCCTACCCATTGCTTGTAAAACGAGCTATGGCAGCCATTATTCCGTTTGCTACAGTATATCTTTGCGAAGCGGGATTTTCCACACTTGTCACAATAAAAACAAAACATCGAAATCGACTGAATGTCGAACATGATATGCGCGTTGCTTTGTCGAAAACCATCCCTCAATTCAATCTGTTAATCAAGGAAAAGCAGCAACAACCTTCACATTAAAAATTTTAATTTCTTCAAATTTTTTATACTATTGAAATAAAAATATTAAAATAATTAAATAATAAAACAGAATATATTTTGTAATAAATTATGTTTAAGCAATTTTTTTTTTCACAGAGGGGTCCGTGACATATTTAAAATTTTTAAAGTGATCCATTGTGCCAAAAAGGTTAAGAAACCCTGACTTAACAGAACAAATTATCAGAGAAAATACCAAATTTGTAATATTTATACTATTTAATGGATGGTGAACAAATTGCAAAATATTGCACAAAATTATATTAGTGGAAAATAGATGCACAGGACATGTCTGATAAACAAGACAAATGGGGAATGTTCAATTCTTTACCTTTTCCTGGAGCATACTGCCTATTGTGCAAAATTTTTATTCAGTATTTCTTTAACTGAATCCTGCTATGTAACCATAAAGTAATTAGTGTTTCAAACAGAAGAGCTCTAACTGTAGCCAACAGCAACTTAGTTTGTGAAATGAAAAAATAAGTAATAAACAAACATTGATTTAAGCAATAAATTAAGAATCAGAATATAATCGGATGTTAATTTTGGCTTTGAAAATGATTTAAAAAAATTCTTTCAAGGAGGTTCTGTATAACTGTAAAAAGAGGGAAATCATTTTGTTTCTAGGTTGAAAGGAGGGGGAATGTACTTCACCTCCTTATCAGTAATTTCTTTTTTGTAGTAATAACGAGAAAAATATTTTAAAAAATTGTTTCTTGGAGGGGTAGCATTTGTATTTCTGTATAAACACGGGACATTTTTTGTTTCTTGACGGGCATTAATGTGGGTTTGCATAGCAATGAATCTTTTAGCGAGCAAAGCTAGCTTGTGCTTAAATAGTAATGAATAATTTAAAAAACAAAGCATGCTCAAATTTGTACAGAACGTTTTAGCGAGCAGAACAATCCTGTGTAGCAATGAAGTTTTTTCGGAGTGAAGTGTTCCACGATTTGTGAAGTGTCAAAAGCTAGAATCCATACATAATTGTTGGTCCGCCACAACACGGAGTCATGCAGCTACCACTCTCCATTATCAAAATAATAAAAAAATCAAGTTTTAGGTAACAAAATTACTTTTAGTTTTTAGCTCTTTCTTGGAAGTGCCCTTCCAGTAATGATCAGGGAATGTCTGAACCACTTAAGGGAGCACTATAATACATTAGGCAACTCTCATCACAGCAGGGGGGACATCAAGGATTTTTGTTAACATTATCAGCTACACAAACATCTTCTGACGTGGTGGTCGAAGTATTGCAATACAAATTTTGAGTGCCACCACAGTTGGTTCGTTTTCTGATTATTCTGCAGGATATTTTTTAATAGCGAAATATGCCTTCTAGTAGAAAGAGAGAATAGACTCAAGCAGATATATACATATTTTCTTCTTCTGACGACAACTGTTTCAGCAGTATTTTGAAATATACTACTATTATTTCATAATTTTGGAAAATTTGAATCTTAGAAATTAAAAAGACCAAGGTGCTATTTTCCAAAAATGGGAAACACTAAGCCTGCATGGCTAATTGTAGAAATTTTTATAATAAAGTTTTCTGCCATTATTTCTATATTGTGTTGTCAATGCCTAAGTAGATGTGTTCTCCAAAAAGAACTTGAGAATTACGAGATTTTCTGAAACACATGATGCTTTTTTACTTCCTTAAGATATTTTAAACATGGTTCGTAAACTTGAAGGAGAAAAAAATTTAAGGACTTTTCAAGGATGAGTTATCAACACAAATACATTAAAAAAAAATCAAAAAATTTTTATTGTCAAACGGGACATGTTCAAATCGATAATTACAATATATATATTATAACACAATCTGAAACCTATATCTTTTTTTACTTAAATACTGCCTTTTTTTTTTAAAAAAAATGGTAACACAATTTTTGCTATTGAGTGGATAAGACCTTAACTTCACAGAGAGCATTTTGTTATTCATGTAGCTCTAAAATGCAAGCAAGAAATTTGCTTGGGTGTTATCTCCTTTATCCACAGATATAATGTATTTTTAATATTACCTGAAAGAAGATTTATAGCAAAATTACTAGCAGGCCATTTTAAGCCATCTGTGTTGTACAAAATTTTTAGGTAATTCTCCTTCTGACACTTTCAGAACATCTTCTCTGTGTGCAGGTAAACTTTTCAATAAATTAAAAGTTTATCTGCAAGGCAGTCAAAAAATTCTCAATTCCCTACATGCTTGCAACACAACCAGCTTTAAATCATTATTCATGATATGAATTTCTCAACTCCCATTATTAATCAAGGATTTACGGCAATTGGCAAAATAATGAGTTTGTAACATATTGTAAAATTTTCAATTTAATAACATTAGGACCGTCCATGGAAATTTGTGCAATTTTTGAAAATTTTAAAGTTGCAATAGAAAAAAAACCTTCCGAGTATATCAGAAGCAGTACAATGTCCTATAAAAACAGACTTGCTTGAGATATCGACGACAACGTTGATTGTTGCGGACAATATCCATTTTCGAAGCTTATTTTCATCATTAGAAATGTTTCTAACAATGCTCATCGAACTTCTTATGGAAACTAATTCTATAAGCTTTTTGCTTTTTGCATGACTTTTTTAAACACTTTCTCTCATCAATGATATGCTGAAATTTTATGCACACAAAGTATATCGAGCAGAATGCGGATCCAACACGTAAGCTTGCAACCATGAATCATATTCTGGCTTTTCTAACCAGCCTGAACATAAAATTAATTTCCCTGCCATTTTTAAACAGTGAGCAAAAAACTAGGAGACAACACATACCAAACAAAAGATCACGTGATTTGATTAGAGTAAACCAAATTTCCACCTAAGTTGCGCTGGTGTATTGACGCGCAGCTCACAGACATTCTGTAGAGGATTATTCGCAGTGTTGTGTTTCAATTATGAAGTAGAAGACCAATATGTTCAAACAATCTTTATTCGATGCAACTCAGTCTGAGTAGGCATTTCTTAAACTAAAAAACCAATATAACTTAAACATACCAAACTGGCCATAATCATACTTTAGAAACATATTTCAATCCACCGTGTAGCATAGCGTGGTTCAGCGATCTTCGGACCTCCGCACGGACTTCATTAGTATCCGTTTATATATATACAAGCAAGGCCGTAATGAAGTCGAAAAGTGTTGTCACTCATATAAGTAATGAAGATTAATATCTCCATTACGGCACTTGCTTGTGGTATGGAAGTATGATTGTATTTCAACAAACGACCGACCTTTAAAATTTTACTAACAATCGGCCCCATCGGTCACTGTGTTGCATAAGAAAAATCATACGAAGTAATTCAAAATACAATGCCTAACCAAATATATTGGTTATGAAAAATCTTAATCTATCTTTTGAAATCGGCTTTGTTTAAAAAGTCTGCTAAGTTAGTTTTGGAATTTACAAACTTCAAAATAAATTTCTCTTCATTTAAAATTTGCCAAATAAATTCCAGTTTTATATCAATATGTTTGGTTTTGGCATTTTCTACATTATTTTTACAAAAATAAATTGCAGACTGATTGTCGCAATATTGAACTGGTTTTACAAAATTAATTACATTCAATTCCTTAACAATATTTGAAAACCATAAAAGTTCTTTTACACTTTCTGTAAGAGATACAAATTCTGCTTCCATAGAGCTTAGTGCAATCATCTTTTGCTTAGTTGCTTTCCAAGCAATAGGTATTCGACAAAATGAAATTATGTATCCTCCAGTTGAGTGTCTGTTAACTCACTTCCCCAGTTTGCATCGGAGAATGCCACCAATCCTGAGTCATCAACAGATGTTAGATTTATCCTGTAATCTTTAGTATTGCAAACATAATTAAAAATATTTACAACCGTTTCCCAATGCACTTGCGTATAACAATTATTAAATTGTGACATAGTATTTACAGCATACTCAATATCTGGTCTACTTCTTGATGCTATAAATGAAAGACATCCTATTAGAGTTCTGTAAGGAAACTTTTTCATTAACTCAGTCTCTTCAATTTTAAATTCTTTAACCCCAATAGGTAATTTTAATCCAACCTTAAGAGGCAAGTTTGCATAACTTTTTGGGAGTTCATCGAACCTTTTGATTAACTTATCAATGTAGGTTCTTTGGTTTAAGTATGTAATACTATTAAGAGTTTCAAAATTTACACCCAATAAATATTGAACCTTTCCTAACACTTTGACATCCAATTTACTCTTTAACAATTCAACTGTATTCTTAATAACAAATTCAGTTTTGCCAAATACAATAATATCGTCTACATAAACTAACAGAACAGTGTTTTTCATTTTATATACACAATTACACCATTGAATATTATGAAAACCAATGTCGTTTAAAACACAATCCAATTCAAAATTCCAATTTTTAGAAGATTGGTGAAGTCCATAAATGGATTTTTTTAACAAACATACCTTACCAGGATTGTCAGTTTGAAATCCCTTTGGTTGGAACATATATATTTCCTCATCTAAATTACCATAAAGATAAGCAGCTTTAACATCAAGCTGTAAATGCTCCCAACAAAGTACAGACACCAGTAACACAAAAAGAAATCTTATTACAGAAAAGTTCACCACTGGTGAAAAAATATCGGTATAATCTATACCACTTATTTGCCTATAGCCTTGGGCAACCAATCTAGCTTTATACCGTTTAACTTCATTTTTGTCATCAGTCTTTACTGTGTATACCCACCTATTTCCTATTACTCTAGCATTTAATGGTTTATCAACCAATTCCCATACTTTTCTATCATTAATAGTTTTTAGTTCGTCAGCCATGGCTTTTTGCCACTCGTCCTTTTCAGGAACTCGTAAAGTGTCCTCAAAAGTTTTGGGAATTTCGATGTTATATACCTCTTGTTGATACATATCGCTTAGAGAGTCAACTAAATTATTTTCCTCACTATTAAAATTGTCGTTTTTAACATTAGAATTCATGCTAAGAGGTTTAAAACAAAATTGTTTGGGATCATATTCAATTTTATTTTTCTCACAGTACTTTTTTGCTTCATTGTTTGATCGCAATCTAGTATTATCTGACGGGGGATAATAGTAAACGTCGATTCTATCACTAAGATTACGAGGTTTTTCAATCCTTTGCCAATCGGAAATATTAAGAGGTTTAAGCACCGGAGACGGCACTTCACTTTTCGCGTCCTCACATTTCGAATTTTCAATTTCCGTTTCAACAGGAGTGGTCAAATCAGAGTTAATATCAAATAAAACGACTTGGGATTTGCTTCTACCAAATAACACGTTCACACCGTTTTTATTTTCGTCTATTTTCACATGAATTGTTTCATCTGTACGTCGGTAATTAGGTAACCATATGCGATAACCTTTAGTTTTTGCAGCATACCCAACCATTATACCCATTTCAGCATTAACTTGTAATTTGGTACGTTTTACTTTAGGAATATTGACATAAGCTATTGAGCCAAAAACTCGCAAGTGACGTACTGAAGGTTTATAACCTGTCCATATTTCATAAGGCGTTTTATTTTTTGTTAAAGTATGCTCGGATCGATTTTTTACATACACAAAGCAATGCAAGGCTTCCGCCCAGAATCTTGCTTGTAAGCCACTATCGTGAAGCATAGCTCGAATCCCTTCTACCGCTGTTCGGTTAAAACGCTCGGCAACCCCGTTTTGTTCGGGTGTATACTTAGATGATCGTTGCATTTTAACCCCAATGCTTTTAAGATAACTTTCGAACTCATTACTACAGAATTCAAGGGCATTATCAGATTTCACAATTTTAAGTTTAACTCCTAATTGCCTTTATTTCTTGTTAAGTATTCTTTAAACTTAGAAAATACTTCAGATTTGTTTTTAATTGTAAACACTTCTATATACCTAGAATAATCGTCGATTATTGACAAAAAATACTGAGCACCTCCCAATGAGTTTACTGGACTTTTACCCCATAAATCCATATGTACTTTTTCAAGAATAGTTTTTGTGGTTATTCCATAATTTGCTTTTAGGCTAGTTCTAGTAGATTTTGTTACATTACACACATTACACGATTCTAGTTTGCCCTTTAACTTTTCTAAACCTTTTACAACATTATTGTCACTCATGTGTTTTAACAAAGATGTATTAATATGACAAAAGCGTTTATGAACTAATTCAGGACTTATGTTAGCATTATATGCACTTTCATTACAAAACTTTTTGTGAACAATTTCTGCATAACCTGATACAATATACAACTTATCTACTCTATTTACAGTATAAAAATAAGTACCATCTGATCTATAAACGACCATTTTATTTTTACCCCATTTAACAGTTAATCCTGCAATATCCATTTTGGCCCCGCTCATCAAATTTCTTCTCATATTAGGTGCATAGAGAACATTTAATAACTCAACTTTAATAATTCTAGGACCATTTTTAATATTAAAATGTATAGTTCCTACCCCTGTAACTTCAGATAGGCTGTCCTTGTCTCCAACCAGCACTTGAGTCGTCGCAATAGTTTTAAATGAGCTAAACCAGTCTCGTCGGTTACAGAAGTGTGAAGTAGTGGCGGTGTCTATCAACCATTCACCCGAGAGGTTTTGTAGAGTTGTGGATAGTGCTTCGTCGATGTGGAATTCAGCGGTTGATGTTCGCTGTGTGCCGGATGAGGTGGTTTCACTGTAATACGAGGAAGGAATTTTCTGTACACTTTAAAGTTTCCCGCGTTTTATAGGTTTTCCAAAGTTTCTTCCATCAGTTTGGGTTATATTCTTTTTATGGTCCAGTTCGCATCCGTTGCGTCTGCTAGTATTCTTGAAACTGGCTTTTGAAGGATTAGAGTTCTTTTGGAAGGAAGTTGCATATGCATCAACAACTGTATCTTGACAGACATCCTTCATTTTCTGTTGTATTCGTCCATGTTCTATAATTAGTTCTTCCTCAACCTTCTTAGTCCTAAAGCTTACATCGTCCAGACGATATAACTGCTGTACAACATGGTCATATTCTCTAGGAAGATTTCTTATTAGTTGAAAACACACCAGCATGTCAGGCATATCGAAACCTGCGTCTCCAATTTGTCTCCGTTTCTCAAAGACTCGTTTGCAAAACAGTCCAACTTGTTCAATATCTGGTTGAAACTCGATTTCGTAAAATTCGTCTATAAGACCAGCAAGTCTCGATCTAGAAGAAGGCTCGAAGTTAGTCTTCAGAATGTCCCAGGCAGTTTTTCCGTCTTCTGTATTGCTAATCAAGGTTTGTAGTTGATCTTCTACACCTTGAAATATTGTAGTATAGGCACGAGCTTTCCTCCATCTGTACGCTCGTTTATCATGCTCGGCTGCTTCCGCTGGATATGGTGTCGTTTCTCCCGAAATGAACTCCCACGATCCGCGGTCAATTAACAAGACCTTCATGTTAATTTTCCAGCTACAGTAGTTGAAAGCGTTTAACTTTTGGAATCCAATAGAAAGGTTGGTTTCAAGCTCTGCCATTTTGATAAAAGGCGAATACAACAACTTCCAGGCCAGGTTAGAGTTCTAAGTCCTCGTTTTCAACGGCCCCAGACAAATAAGGTCTTCTACTTACAGAAACACAAAGAGCATGGACGGCCCATAACCATGTAGAGGATTATTCGCAGTGTTATGTTTCAATTATGAAGTAGAAGACCAATATGTTCAAACAATCTTTATTCGATGCAGCTCAGTCTGAGTAGGCATTTTTTAAACTGTTTGATTCTTAGAAAAATGTTATTTTAACGTTATGTTTCTATTTAACTCACTAGGTGGCGGTACTGGTGTATTTTCTATTTTCTATTTTTAAAAAGCTTCTAGTACAGTCTAGACGGCAGATGTGTTTTTGTACCGAGTCGTAAACGGTGAAGAATAAAGTTAAGTGTTTTTGTAACTTGTGGAGTTTCTTTTTGTGCAAACATTAGCGTTTTGAAAGCAACCGTATTGTGTGAGTTTTGTGAGATACAGTCCGCTTAGGAAAACCAACATAATTGGTCCGTCGAGCCGGAGAAGTGTGTGTTTGAGTTTGTTGGTTTCGGCAGTTTGGAGTGTCATTGCGAATTGGTAACGAAATTTCTGTGGCGTCGTGATTCTGGTATTGGATTCTTCAACGTGGCAGAGGTGTACAGTTTGAGGTGGGTTTTTGGTTTGTAGTGTTGGGAAATAATTTGTGTTGTAACGATATTTTTGTAATGTCAGTGATGCTGTGTATAGTGGATTTATTGTATGGGTTTTAATGTTGATATTTAAATTTAAGGTCTTGTATTAGATATTTTACTGGTGATTTTTACGTGTTGTGTTTTAGAGTTTAGAATACGCTACAAATTATTGGATTATTTATTGGGTAATTATGGAGTTTAAGAATTTGTTAAACAAAAAGAAAGCAGCTAAATCCTCTCTGACTCGGTTGAAAAATAAAACTTTAGATGACTTTGAGAATTTGAAGTTGGCCGAGCTTGGTGTTAGAAAAAATCGTTTTGTTAAAATTGTGGATGAGTTGGCAATAATTTTTGATGAAATTGTTGTGCGGTGTGGGGATGAGGAAATAGAAAGTTTTGTTGAAGAACGAGAGGGGCTTTTGGAAACTGTTGATGAAATGTTTGCTAAAATTGACACCAAGGTATGGAGCTGTAGTAATAGCGCGTCTGTAAAGAAAGTTATGCCAGCGGTATCTGAATGTGCCGAGATTAAACTTCCTGTATTATCCTTACCAACATTTTCTGGGGTGTTGGATGAATTTATAACCTTTTCGGATTTGTTCAGAGCAGCTGTGATCAACAATGCAAATTTATCAGATGCTCAGCGTCTACAGTATTTGAAGGGTGTACTTAAAGGCGACGCTCATAAAATTGTGCAGTCACTTTCAATTTCAGATGGTAATTTTAAAATTGCGTGGGACTTATTAACAGAGAGATATTTTCACAAACGGGATATCATGAGCTCAGTTATGAGTAAATTAGTAAATTTGCCGTCTTTGAATTCAGAGTCGCATAATAATATTTTGCAATTAGTGGATTCTATTAAAGAATATGTGAGATTGTTGGAAACTCTAGAGTTGAAAATTGAGGGTGCTGCAGATACAATTCTTATGTTTTCAGTTCAATTTAAACTTGATTCTTCTACAAGGAGTTGGTGGGAGCGGTCTCTTGATGGGGACAAAATCCCTACTCTTAATGAACTTTTGCAATTTCTTACAAATCACTCTAGATCACTTGTGTCAAAAAATCAAGGAGTTCAAAAGAGTGTTAGTAGGAAAGTCACTCTAGTGGCTTCAGAAACCCGTTCTCAGTGTACTTTGTGTCAGGGATATCACCACTTAAGCAAATGTGATGCATTTTTAAAAATGTCTGTACATAAACGTGTCGAATTTGTAAAGGGTGTCGGGATATGCTTTAATTGTTTCTGTCAGTTTCATCGTAGTTTTAATTGAAGAGTGCTTATAAATGTCGCAAATGTCAAAAGTCTCATAATACACTGCTACACTTTGAAAACAGGCGGTCCTCGGGAGTGGAATCGCAGGGTGGAGTTAGTGATTCGACTTCATTCTCTGTTACTGCGTCGGAGGTTGTGTCACATGGTTCTGTGCCTAGTAATGGGAATTCCGGTCGGGGTGCTGTCGAAAGTGGTGGGTCTGGAATTGTTTCCTGCTGTTCAGACTTTGGTTCGAGTGCTCAGGTACTGTTGTGCACTGCTGTTGTGAAAGTAAGGGATGCATTTGGGGAAGTACAGTTGTGTCGCGTCTTGTTGGATCCGGGTAGTCAAGCTAGTTTAATTACAAATAAATGTTTGGATAAACTAAGATTACCAAAAAAGAGAGCAAATGTTGTAATTTCTTGTCTGGGTTCAACAGATGCATGTACTAGTGGTGTTTGTAGAATTAGCTTTTCTCCTCATTTTGATTCGAATTCCTCCTTTGTAACGTCAATGTACGTTGTGAAAAAAATTGTTGGTCAGCTTCCACATTGTAGTTTGGATCCATCGTGTCTGGGTACTTTTGGTGATATGCAGTTGGCAGATCCCACATTTTTCAGAAGTGGTCCAGTGGATATTCTTCTTGGTGTGGATATAGCACTTCCAATGCTGCAAGGGCAGTCATTTTCGTTGGGTGAAGGTAAACCTATGGCTGTTCGATCGGACTTGGGGTGGATAGTAGCAGGTTCGATTTCTGGTGTAGAGGCACACTCGTCTATCCACGTAAATAATATTCAGTTGCTAAGTGACCGAGTAGTAGAGAAGTTTTGGGAACTTGACTCTGTGCCAATGGTTAAATTGCAGTCAAGGGAAGATAGGTTATGTGAAGAATATTATGTGAATAACCATATCAGAGAAGAGGATGGACGATATATAGTGAGACTTCCGTTTCATACGGACACGTCGAAAATTGGTGAGTCTAAACAGATTGCACTTAAGAGGCTAAAGTGCGTTGAACGTTCCTTATCATCAAAACCAGATTATATAGTCAATATAGAGAGTTTATGCGAGAATATCATGCCTTGGGTCATATGGAGGTTATTCCTAAATCCGAATATGAAAAATCTGAGGTATATTATCTCCCGCATCAGGCTGTGATTAAAGAGTCCAGCTCAACAACAAAGTTAAGAGTGGTGTTTGATGGTTCGAGCAAGTCTTCTACTGGGTATTCTTTGAATGACTTACTAATGGTTGGTCCACGTGTTCAACCAGAATTATATCCGATTCTTCTTCGCTTCAGAACTTTTGAATTCGTTGTCTGTGCGGACATTGAGAAAATGTACAGGCAAATAAAAGTCCATAGAGATGATTGTGACTGGCAAAGGATATTATGGCGAGAATCGCCAGAGGAACCGGTAAGAGAATTTAGATTGGTTACGGTGACATATGGTACAACAAGTGCGCCATATCTTAGTACCAGAACCTTAAAGCAACTGGCTCTGGATGAAAAAGATGAATATCCTCTTGCTTCCTTTGCAACGCTAGAACATTTCTATGTTGACGATCTCTTGAGTGGAGCTGCTTCAGAATCAGAAGCGATTGAGCTTGTGCGACAGTTGAAGGGAATGATGGAAAAAGGTGGCTTCAATCTTCGCAAATGGAATTCCAACTCTCCATCTGTGCTGAGTGAAGTACCAGATGAGGCAAGAGACGAGAATTTTCTTCTCAGTGATACAGATGGTAATGTGAAAATTCTTGGTATCAGGTGGAGCCCAAAGTCTGACTGTATAAGATTTACAGTGGCTCCAATGGAAGACAAGTCCAGGTTTTCTAAAAGAGAGATATTATCTGACATATCCCGTGTGTTTGATCCTTTGGGACTCCTTGCTCCGTGTGTCATATTTATGAAAATTCTAATCCAACAACTGTGGAAATGTGATCTTACTTGGGATCAAGCAGTGCCAGATGAAATGAATGAAAAGTGGATTCTGTTGCGAAGAGAGCTACATTTAATCCAGCAGTTGAAAATACCTAGATTTGTTCTTCATTCTCTATGCACTGAGGTTGAGTTTCATGCTTTTTGTGATGCATCTGAGAAAGCTTATTGTGCAGCGATTTACCTACGATGTCTTACTTCAAATTCAGAAGTTTATGTGTCGTTGTTTACTTCGAAAACAAGGGTTTCGCCCTTGAAGGTGCAATCGTTACCTCGACTAGAATTGTGTGCAGCATTGTTGCTATCCGAACTGGTGGACTCTGTTAAAAAAAACATTAACTTATCTGTTAGTGAAATAATAGCCTGGTCAGATTCCACTATAGCACTCACATGGTTGAAGTCAGAGCCATATCGTTGGCAAACCTTTGTTGCCAACAGGGTATCCAAAATTCAATCAATGATTCCATTCGTGAAATGGTGTCATGTACGTGGAATTGAAAATCCATCTGATTTTGGGACGCGAGGTCTTCTTCCATCAGAGCTGGTGAATTGTGATCAATGGTTTTATGGACCATACTGGTTAAGACAACCTATTGTTGAATTTACGGAATATGAAATTCCTTCAGGTTCGGCATGTCTTGAAGATGTGTTAAGAGAGGAAAAGAAATTGACAACTTGTGTGGCCAAGGTACATTCCTTACCAAAATTCATTGAAGACATTTCCTCTTACATGCGATTGATTCGAGTTTGTGCTTGGATTCTTCGGTTTATAAGAAATTGCCGTTCTCCAGGATCTAGAAGTTCTAGCTATTTGACTTCTAAAGAGCTTCAAGATGCCATTATTATCATAGTTCGTTTAATTCAGGAGGTATACTTTTCGACTGAACGAAAGTATCTCAGCGAGGCAACGCCCTTGCCTAGGAATAGTAAGCTATTGTGCCTAAATATATTTCTGGATTCTAACAAGATTCTTCGTGTGGGTGGAAGACTTTCAAGGCATGCTTTGTTATCGTATGATCAGAAGCACCCCATGATGTTGCCAAAGAATCATGAGTTTACAAAGAGGGTAATTGATTATTATCATAGGTCTAATTTTCATGCTGGGCCTCAGCTCACATTAGCTTTAATCCGTCAAAAGTTTTGGTTTGTAGACGGACGATCAGTTGTTCGTAACCAGCTTAAAAAGTGTGTACAGTGTTTTAGACTTAATCTTAGGTCTTCTCCACAGTTAATGGGAGATCTTCCGGTTCATCGAATCACACAGACTAGACCATTTGGAAGTACAGGTTTGGACTTTGCAGGTCCATTCTACACTAAATGTGCACATAAGCGAAGTGTGACTAAGTTCAAATCTTACATATGCGTGTTCATTTGTACTGTAACAAAGGGAGTGCATCTTGAACTGGTGTCAGAGCTCTCAACGACAGCATTCATCGCTGCACTGCGTAGATTCATATCTAGAAGGAGTTGCCCAAGTCGGATTGCCTCTGATAACGGCTCAAATTTTAAAGGTGCATCACGGTACCTTCGAGATCTATTTCTCTTGTGTAGGCAAGCTGATGTCCAGAATTTCTGTTCCGAGAAAGGAATTGAATGGGTCTTCATTCCTCCATATACTCCACATTTTGGAGGGTTGTGGGAGGCTGCTGTGAAGAGTGCTAAGAGACTTATGGTTAAAACAGCGAGTTCTGCTCTACTGAATTTTGAGGAGTTTTGTACTCTTCTCTATCAGGTTGAAGCTTGCTTAAATAGCAGACCTCTAACAGAGATGTCTCATAATCCATCTGACTTAACAGCATTAACACCAGCTCACTTCCTTATGGGTGGTCCAGTTCTTGGTTTTCCTGAACCAGTTGATCAATCCAGATCTCTAGGTCTTTGGGAGAGATGGAGACTGATCCAGAGACTCCGCGATCAATTTTGGAGTAGATGGTCCACTGAGTATCTTCAAGGATTACAGCCTTGCTCTAAGTGGTGGACTAGTAAACCCAATTTGAAAAATGGAGACATGGTTATTGTTCAGAAAGAGAATACTCCTCCGTTGGAATGGCCACTGGGCAGGATTGTGAAATTGTTTGCTGGTGCTGATTCAAGGGTGCGAGTAGTGACTGTTAACACTAACCAGGGACAGCTGAAGAGAAGCGTCAATAAGGTTTATATATTACCGGGTTTTGATACATAATGTTATATTGGTGGTGGAGCAGTTTGTTATATTTATTGTTCTTTTTAAATTAACTGTGTAAGTTTTAAAACCCCTTTTGGGCTTTCAAAGGGGGCGGCATGTTTGATTCTTAGAAAAATGTTATTTTAACGTTATGTTTCTATTTAACTCACTAGGTGGCGGTACTGGTGTATTTTCTATTTTTAAAAAGCTTCTAGTACAGTCTAGACGGCAGATGTGTTTTTGTACCGAGTCGTAAACGTTGAAGAATAAAGTTAAGTGTTTTTGTAACTTGTGGAGTTTCTTTTTGTGCAAACATTAGCGTTTTGAAAGCAACCGTATTGTGTGAGTTTTGTGAGATACAGTCCGCTTAGGAAAACCAACATAAACTAAAAAACCAATATAACTTAAACATACCAAACTGGCCATAATCATACTTTAGAAACATATTTCAATCCACCGTGTAGCATAGCGTGGTTCAGCGATCCTCGGACCTCCGCACGGACTTCATTAGTATCCGTTTATATATATACAAGCAAGGCCATAATGAAGTCGAAAAGTGTTGCCACTCATATAAGTAATGAAGATTAATATCTCCATTACGGCACTTGCTTGTGGTATGGAAGTATGATTGTATTTCAACAAACGACTGACCTTTAAAATTTTACTAACACATTCAAGACAAGTGGCGGGAAGAATGACAATCTCGTATGTACAATCGCACTATTTTTCTAGTTGCTGACTGGCTTAACTAAATTCCAAGGATTTTGCACATTTTGTTGACCAAAATTTCTTTAAGGGGCCGTATATTTGAGAAAATAAAATAAAATTCAAGCACTCAAAACACATTTTTAAAAAATTCAAGGTTTTCAAGCAACTGAAAATGAAAGGTTTTTCTTTTTTTTTTCAAAGTGTTTTAAAAACATACTAACTGTGTTAAAAGAATTTGCAATCAAATTACGGCACACAAACATCTAGTGGATTAAAAAATATTAGTTTTAAAGATGATTTGAATGATCTTGTTTTGTAATAGGTTAGGAGAAGAGTTGAAACACGTTCAAACCATCGATATAGATAAACAACTGGATAGACTGCTCCATTGTCAATGTAAAGAGAAAAACGAGCCGGGGATTGCGAAGCTGGTGGGAAGATTAACCAATCACAGTTCACTTTTATAGTTGGATGGAAATGCAAAAAACTTTGTAAAATGCTAGAGTATATATTTTTTTGCATATTATTAATAATTAAGGTCTACTATTGACATTTCTGCTGTGTACAACCCAAAATTTTATTTTCAATCCTCGGCAATCCATATTTTTTATCCCACCAACGACATCTGGCAACGGCTTCATTTTCCCAGCGTTAAGCAGTCTATCCAGTTGTTTATTTATATTGATGGTTCAAACATATGATTTGTTTTGACAATTATTTACACAAAAAATATTTCTTGTCTGTAATATTAAAGGATTTTTTATGATAATCTTGTGTTCCTATTCACTCCAATACATTATTACTTGTTTTCTTTCAATCTGCAAATGTTTAAATAATAAAAAAAGACATAAACTATATCAAGTTTCAGATTCACACCTTTCTGCCGAATGAATTGAAACACCATGAAAAAAAATCACAATGAATGCCAGCCATATTTTTTTTTGTTTTTTCTTCCCCAACATTTTTGGGGATGATCCTCAAAGAGGATAATGCTCAAGTTTCAAAGAAAAAGATATGTTCTTAAACAATATTATAACACCAAATTTTTAAGTTGAAAGTTGAAAAGTGTTCCAATTCACACCATATTATGGTACTTCAAATACTTTTTTAATGTGCCAGCATTTTTTATTATAAAGGTAGATGATTTTCTTTAGTGAAAAGCCTCCACATATTTTTGTAGATGTACAAGCTTCTGTTTCCAGCCTGATGTTGACTTTTTCAAAGATTTTTTTTTTATACTTACAAACTGCATAATCTCACAGAAATAAAAATTTAATAACTATGGTGCAATATATTTATAAAATGCATGAGCAGTTTTAATAAAAGGTACAATGCAAGCACACCTTATATTTTAAATCTGTATAGACAGACTCATATTTCAATAAAATAACTTCTATAAAAAAAAAACTTTAAAAAGCCATGAAAAGGCAAACATAATTTACTTACAGGCTGTACAGCAACATTCAAAGAAAAGACACCAGGATGAAATTTAAGAAGGCCTATTTTGCCATTTGTGCTTGCACCTTCAGGAAAATGCAGGAGAGGTATAGGTGAATCTATATAAAAATAAGACTCAAATTTTCATAATTTGAATTGAGTTAATTGGGCAATTTCAAATAATTGTCTCCTAAATATGTTTTGAATTTATAATCTATTTGATGTCACCCAGTGAATGTATGTATAATGAAAACAGCAAAAATACTATATTATACAGGGTTTCTGCCAAGATAAAATGTCACAAATTTAAGACTTTTCATGATTTTCCAAGACTGTAGCAAATAATTTTCTACGACTCAAGAAATTGCAAAAGAACAAATTAAACCTCTATGAATTTTACTAGCATGAACATAGTAAGTAAATTATTGAACCATAAAATGATTTCTATTAAGTTTTATATTTAGAAACCTTTTATATTTAGAAAGCTTTGTTTCAGTAAACCTATTTAATAAACAACAAGTTTCAAAATTAAACTTCAAAACTTTAGAAAATGAAAACATAAAAGCATCAAAAACATTTTTTCTTAAGAAAAAATTAGCATCTCTATTATAACTGTACATACCTTCCTTTCTATAAATTTTAAAAAACATTTTACTCATAATTGAATAATTTTGAAAAACTGCCACCTTTTTCAGATATGTACACAAAGAACCATATAATTAATGCAACATTTTAAAATTCAATAATAAGAAAATTCATAGCAAAAAAATCCTTGCCAAAGACACACAAAAACTTACTTTCAATGATTAAAAAACATATCAAGACCCATTCACTCAATCTTGAAATAAAATGCCTTAAAAAATAAGAGTAACATGTTTATACACACTGATCATGAATATCCTTACTATCTGTTAGAGGGGTTGTTAAATTTCTCATATAAAAAACGCTTACTCTTTCACTTCCTATATCATTTCATCTTTTACTTCCAATATAACACTTATTCAAAACTTGCAAATAAAATCCTTTACGTTTTACCAAAGAGTTAAGAAAACATTACTGCAGTCAAGATAAAACACATAACATGTTGTAAAGAAATATACACTTTTTATACTTTAGTGTATGCGAATCATTTTTTTTTTATTAAAATAAATTGTTCACTCAAAGTTTGCAATAATTTAAGTTACTACTTCATCAGACGCAAGTAATTTGATAAGTGAAGCTTTCGTTTAGGATCTTTTTGTGTTTTAGAAGTAGACAGTTTATTTTTCTTTATTTCAATAAGGTGTGTTGCAAAATGTTGACCTTGCCTAAATTTTTCACTGGCAACGAAAAAAATCAAACATGTAGCGAAAACCTAACTATCGGTGATTGATTTTATATTCAAACATAATACATGACATGTGATTACTGGCAAGTAACTGATTGGACTATAATGCAAATCCAAAATTTGCATATCAGGTGTTGCGTAACAATGAGCTCACTTAGAAAATCTAATCACAATCTGACACTAAGCATTTTTACATTAACTTTTAAGGGGAGTTGGTACCCAAAACCATATAAATAATTGATTTTGAGTTTATCAAAATTTAAATTCTCCCCATTAAAAGGATACCTCATTTGTAATAATACCTCAACTAGAAGAATTTTAATAATTTTTTGAAAATAAAATTGACACTATTAGTGTAAGTAAAGTTTTCTTTAAAATGTGTTTTTTTCAAAACTATACATTTTTTATTATTCATGTACCTTTTTCTCAAAAACTGTGCTAACTATCTTCCTGAAATTTTTACCACATATTCCTTTTATGTATCTGTATATACTGAAGTGAGATGTTGTTATTTCAAAAATATTTTTTGTTTTGGCTTTTTTCGGCAAAAAAAACTCGTGATTTTTAATAAATTTGAGTGCCTTTCACGAAAATTCATTTAAAAAAAAGTAAATGAATCACAATCAAAAGCTAACTTCAGAAACATTACAAATGTCTGCTAAATGCACTAAAAAAAATTAGGCTTCTATGTCAAATACTTCCTGAGAAAAAGGTACATGAAATATGCCAAATTAACATTACCAGTATAGAGGGTACCAACTCCCTTAACTGTAAACATTTTATTTTAGTTTAATAGGAGTAAGTTATAACAGCGATTCTCAACCTGTGGGGCGTGCCCCCCCCCCTTGGGAGGCGCGAGCACACTAGAGGGAGGCACGAGAATATCCAAGAGAAAATATTAATTAAAACTATTGATTAACTGACTGAAAGGAAAGCACACATACACATAAAAAACAAAATACATTTCGACATATTTAACAAGTAAAGTAAAACAACTGACTAAATCAAAACTTACTTAATCAAAACATACTAAATTAAAAACAAATTTAATAATTATTAGTGACTTACTTGGGCCTGTCTTGCAGAGCAAAGTTTTTTGAAGGAAGGCTTAATATTAGAAATAGCCACTCTCAGTTCTGTTTCTATATTTAGCCAAGAATATTTTGTCTTCAAAGAAGCCACAGCAGAAAATCCAGTTTCACAAAGGTAGGATGTTAAAAATGGTAATAGAATGCAAAATGCCCTTGTTTTTAGTGCAGAAAAATCATCTTCTACTCCTGCCCAAAATTCAAGTAGTGATTTATTACTAAATTGTCTTTTGGTTTCGCCACTTGTCGTGAAGTCTATGAATTTTTCTTCCTCATCAATTGAGAGTCCTTTGGGAGTCTATGAAATGGATCCCTAACCCACTCGTAACCTACTATCAGTTTGTTCTCAGCAAGAAAATACTTTTTAAAATTCTTGGACAGTATGGCTAAATGATTTTCAATGGTTAAAAACAACTTTTACAGGTTCTTCTTCAGCCTTGTAAGTTTTAGTACAATCATCCACAATTGCAAACATTGTTAAGTTTTTTTGTTTTAAATGTCTCCTCCACACTTCTAATTTTCTACAAAAAACATTAACTTTATCATTCGTATCCAACATATGTGTAATTTGCTCCTTGGAGTTGAAAATTCAAGTTATTTAATTTCTCGGATATGTCGACCAAGTAGCTCAATTTCAACACAAATAAACCTTCGCGAAAATTCTCAGTTTCCAGTCTGTTTTCTTCTCTTAATTCATAAACACGTTACAAAAATTTCCCACGCGATAACTATCTTGCCTCGCAATAAAATCGCTGAATGTACTGAACCCATGTCTCTACAAAGTGCAGAAAACTCTCAATTTCAGGGATCTCATTTTTGTATAATTGACTACGGTTACAACCGTAGTTAACACAATATTCAGACCAGGACTCATTTCTTTTGAAGCCAAAGCTTCTCTGTGGATCATGCAATGTGTCCAGACGCACTGAGGCGATTTTTTTTACAAGTGCTTGTAGATCTTGGAATCTTCCGGACATTGAATGAGCACCATCGGTGTATATTCAGACGCAATTTTTCCATTCTATGTTTGCCTTGTTCATAAAATCATTTAAAATAGCAAATAATGCAAGAGCTGTTGTTTGGAGTTCTATTGGTTTGCAGAAAAGTAGTTCTACTACTAACATATATCAGAAAATTGAACACAGGCAACTAAATGAGCATCTTTATTACTATCTGTTGCTTCATCAAGCTGTATTAAAAACAATTTCTCACGCAACTTCGAGAAAAGCTGACACTGCACATCTTCGGCTATATCACCGATTCGACGAGCAACAGTATCATTTGAAAGAGGTATGGAATGCAATTGTTTTGAAAAATTATCTCCAAACATAGTTTCTACAATCTCAATTGCTTGCTGGCAAAATAAGCTCTTTACCAATGGTGTGAGGTTTTTTACATCTGGCTAGTTTATATGAAACTTTGTCAGATGCAGTTAAAGCTTTTTTATTCACAGACAAAGTTTCTTTAAAAAAATTATTTTTGCTTTTTATATGATTTTAATTCGAAGAATGCTCTGGGTTTGCTGACGTACTCACTATGAAGCGTCTCCAAATGTCGTTTAAGTTTATTAGGTTTCATGCTGTTTGCGGCCAATATTTTTGAGCAAACGATACGCAGGGGCCTTTCTTATTCATTTACTTCAGTACTGAGAAACCCAAAAATTAAGTATTCTTGAGAATATTTTCGGAACCACGCTAGTCTGTGTACTTGTTGATGCTTGAATATCGTCTAATGCTCTCTTACTTCCGCTTAAAAATTTATCCATGAGTCTGCATAAATCTGCTGCCGTGAATATTTAATAACTAAATTAATATAACTTTTATATATTATAAAGTAACACGAAAATATATATAGCATACATATACACGATAGATTCGATAGCGATAGAAGGATCGACTCGAATGAGACTGGCTGGAATTGAAACTTGTATTATCGAACATTTTCGTTTTTCCTATGAGAAAACATTTGCTCTGCGCATGCTAGGGACGATATCGGTCATGTTCACCGCCCGCTTGGTAAAATGCCAGATGTGGTTTCTCGCCAACGTTGGCTCGTTTTTACTCTTGTTTTGGCAGCTAGTTAAAAATAATTTAAAAACAGAATCCAAAATACCCAGTATACATTATTGTTGTATATATTTTATTGTAAGCGGGGGTGCGATGAAAATTATGATTGAAAACTGGGCCGCGAATACTGAAAGGTTGAGAAACGCTGAGTTATAACATGGGTTCCAGAAAAACTTTCCGAGTGTGAAAAAGAAGGCTTACAAATAAGCTGGCCTCTCTAATCGGGCACATAGGAAAGAAGAGTGGACAATCTTCATGTATTGTAAATTAAATTGTAGCTTGGAAATCAAAATGGCACCAAAATAGTCAATGGGTAGACCAAGATCACTGACTACTAGGCAAAAAAAGAAGCATTAGTAGAATAATTAACACGAAGCAAGCAAAGGAGTTTTGGAAGTTTGAAACAAGTTCGAATGGGTTCTCAAGTAAAGCTGAGATTAGTGTGCACAAGTCAAATTTGTCCAGAATTGTAAAATGATATGGAAACCTAAATTACAAGAAAAAGATAATTCAACCTTGTATGACAAAAGCTTATCAAACTACTCAGATAGCCTGAGGGAAAGAACATTCAAACAGGGATGACACAGGATGAGGTGGTAAACTGTTCAGCATTGAAAAAAATTCTATTTGATGATCCTGACAGTTAGGGTTACAATTGACATGACCTTCATAAGGCGGAACACATTTTCTCAAAAAGACAACACAGTGATAGAATCCTAATAGTGTGAAGTGCTCTCGAATACAACAGCAATATAAATCTTGCATGTGTCCAACAGGGTATATGAAAGCGACCGACTACCAAGAGCTGATAGAATTGTATCTTTTTCCATTTGGAGAGAATTGGCAGACCATGTTGGATCTACCAACAAGATAAAGCTTCAATTCATGTTGCTAAATCTACTTGGGCAGCCATTATTTCTACAAGGGATACCATTGATTGTAAGTTGCTCCAGAGGTTGGTAGATAAAATGACATGTTTTTACAGTTGGAGTCAATAAAGCAGCATTTGTGGGACATTAAGTGAACTGAGGTCACCATATTGCAACACATAAAATGTACCTTTTTGTAATTTAATTCCAGTAAAATGCATTACATCCATACCTAAGCATATCATTTGTTTTTGTATGTTACTGTACACCAACTGCAGTTTGTAGCATTATGTACTCTTAAGCAAAATTAAATAAACTAGGCGAGGTCAACATTTTGAAATGCACTTTAGAAATCAATGACATATTTATCAGCCACTTATTCATAAAATGGTCAAGAGAAACTAATTAACACTTAGCACCATCAGTAACAGAGATGAAAATGAAACAACCAACATGAGACTTTACAAAAAAAAAAAACAGTGCATAACTAATTCCTACAGAGATAACTTACTTGAACTTATTATGAATCTACACTAAACACCAAAGACCAAATAAAACATTTTACCAAATTTTACCCCCTTACAAACAAAATCATTTCATTCAGTGAAATAGTTTCTTCAATGACCTGTTGAGTTCCCCAGTTTGAGGCAAAGTCTTCAAAAAAGATTGCAGCTTGGGAGTTCAAAATCTTAGAAAATGAGTTCTTAATATGATAATTAAAATTAAATAAATAACTTACAAACAGAATTTAGACAGCACAATGTTTTTCAAACTCTGTCTCACTTTGATTTTTAAATAGATATAAAATCAATATTCTTACAATTTCTGCTGATATTGATGTCCTTAGTATAAAGTAGTTAATCTCTTGCTATCTCTGTTTCCTGATCAGAATACTGCAGAGTAGCAAAACTTATAAATGTATCCATTTCACTGGAATCTGACAAATCAAATCAGAAAGCAGTTTTTCTTGGTGTCTGTTAATTTTCGTCATACTGAATACCAGCCTTTTCATTTTATCTATTTGAAATCCTCTTGCAAGAAAACCTGAAAATAATTTTAAGCTGAATATATTAAAGAGTGGCCGCATAAAAAGCTTTTAGCTCTGCTCATCTGCATACACTAGTAGACACTCTTAAATCAAGTATCACAAAAGATACAAATGTGACTTTTAGTGGTGCAAAATGATTTTAAATGGGATTTCATTAAGAATAGTTACTTTCAATGGAAGTTCGAAGTGACCATATTTCATCATCTGTTAGATCTCTGAAATATCGAACATCCACATCTTTCCAAAACGATAAAGAATTGATACTAGAAACTTGAAAATCGGCTGTAATCTGAAAGAAAACATAAAGTAATATAAAGTAAATGTAAAATTTTTAGATCTTTAAAAATATTTGAAGTCATATTTTAAATGATAGTTTTCACAGGGTTCAGAAATCCAAAAATGTGCTTTTACAACACCACAAAGAATAAGTTTCAAATCAAAATATGAACAGAAAGAAATTGATAACTTTTTCCTAATTTACTCCATAAAGTATTGTAACAACTTCCACAGCAATGCTGCATGATTTTTACATGGATGGCCTTACAAAAATTGAATTTAAAGAGAGTGCTATTAAGTTCTCATAACAAATTGTACAACTAGTGGAGAAGGGGGACTTAAACTGTGCAATTGGTGCTCAAATAGTTCCACTCTTCTTCAACTCAAGCCAAGTGAAACACGTATTTAATTGTTATTAATTTTTAACTTACTCAGGGGTCAAAGTGACAAAATAAGAATATATAGGATTTTTACAAAAAAAATATAGAACAATATAAAAAATCAAATAACTGTACACAGTCTTACTGAACTTTAAAATTAACTCGTTATACATTTCATTAATAAAAACTTTAAATGAATAGTTATTGAAATGAACATATAAGACGAACTTAGGAGGACTTTTACACAGTACCAATTAACATAAATTTTCCTTTTAAAGAGAGGAATATCTATAATTAAGTACTTAGAAAATAACTGTTCCCCTTTAAAATTCATTATATTGAATCTAAGAGAATAGAACACACACCATTAAAAAAAGAAACCGCCTGATCCTGAATATGTCATCCTTTATTCGTTATTACCTCAAAATTCCATCCTTAGTATTCATTAATAAATCAAGTTTTATTAATTACATTATTTGAAATCTTGAGTTTTCCAGCATCTATTGAGCTGCCCCTATTTCTTATAAGTATTTTCTTTTTATTCCTATTTGGGTTAAGATTTACTGTACGGTGCCCCTTGGCGACTTTTTTTGTTAAAAAAATTGCCAAATTGAAAATGACATCAAAAGGCTGTGTCGCCAAATCCAAAATGGCGTCAAAACACATTTGGCGCAGAATCGCCAACTTTCAAAAAGTCGCCAAGGGGGACCGTACAGTTAATCTTAACCCCTGTTAGCTTTGCAGTCTTTTTTTGGTTCAGATTTACTATTCGGTTTGGATGGATTGGAGGCGGAAAGTGGGAGATTTAGCGCCGAATGTGGTAACCCATTGATATGGTTTTCCAGCACTTGGACAACGTTTTGACGTCATTTTCAATTTTAGCGACTTTTTTGAAAATATCGCCATTCGACACCTTGCATTAAATCTTAATTCTTTTGTTTCCTTCATCAATTATTGACTGAGCACTTGAAAATGTCGTTCTTTCAGTCCTGCAAGTTGTTGTTATCCATTCTTCGCGAGGCAGAGTTTTGTTTCTGCTTATCTCTCTTTTTCGCTATCTTGTTGCATAATTACCAATTAATTTACTATATTGTAGGAGAAAACAAATCAGAATTTCAAGCCCGTGTCCCACGCGCTATGAACATGCTTACACTTTACAACTCTTGCGGTCCAGTTGAATCGAGTTGAGTTGTAGGTTTTGCAGCACGTGACGTCACAAGAAATAAAACGCAGCCGCTTACAAACATTGCTTTAGTCAGGGTAGTCAGGCCCCTTTCACTTACGATCGCGGCAAAGAATCCGAAATATAAAAAATCACAACGAACGGCGCCGTTATTACGAATTCGAAGAAAATATAGGTCGAATCAACGTAGAAATATAGGATAAATAGGACAATTAGAAAATATACTACAATATAGGACGTTTTTCTCGATTTTTAAAAATATATAAGATTTATAGGACATATAGGACCCCTGCGACCCCTGCTTACTCAGAATTCAAATAAAATATAAAGTAAAAAAAAAAATAGCTTTCAGAATTGTGAAAAAGAAACTAATAGCATTTGAAAACTTAAATAAAATATTAAGGTCAATTTCATTTCTTTTAATATATAAAAAGTCTGAAACTGATAAAGGTACAATTTGCTAACAAGAAAATGGTCAAAATTGAAAATGACTGAGAATACAAGGATCACATTTAGTTCAAATTAAATGTAACACAGCTGTAGACTTTTAATTTAGTTTTGTCACAAACAGAATATCTTAAAATATATATTCTCCTTATATGACAGAACATCCTAACTAAAATGTTGAAATATTATAAAATACATTGCACCTTCAACAAATATATATGCACACAAGGGTGGTCCTTCTATGGGGTAAAAAATTAAATTTCAGATTTTTTTTCTCGATGCCTCATTTTTCCCCTTTTGACCAATTACGATAGTTTACCAAATTTCATTCAGATAAATTAGTATTAACCAAAATAAACGAAAATAGTTGCAAAATATTATTCCCTTAAATTAAAAAGTTGCAAAATATTAATACAAACAAATAAAGAAAATCTAACATTCATAAAAAAAAAATGGTATTTTTAGCAATATTTTTTGTTTTAATGTCTTATTTTGCAATATGGGTATTATTTGCAGTGGTCGTCCATGCATCACAAAACACATTTGTTTATTCATTTTTTTATTAACAGTTAAGAGTCTTATGAAAATTTAATATTAGTCCTCTGTCTAGTATAATTTACTAATTTAACTGCATATTCTACAGTTTATAAGAAATGCATGCTTTCTAAAAAGAAGGCAATAAATTAAAAAATTTGAAACATTCTTAAGTTTCTTTTAACAGATTAAAGTTTTGTATCTGATACAAACTTGACAATTTTCTCATCTAAAATGATAACTGTATTAAAAATTAATCAGATAGTGGATATTTTTATTATTTGCAGTTCATTTATGACAATATGAAAGTTTATAAATTTGTGTCTCACTTTCAAATCTTTTTCTTCATTACAATTAAATATCTTATTTTCCCAGCAATTGTAATGTGTGTTACAAAAAATATATTTTAAAAATATTACAGATACAAAATAATACCCATCTTTAGGCTCAAAAGTGTTGGTACTGATTGAAAAAAAAAACCTCTTTATTTAAATCAATGTAGAATAAGGCGTTTCCAATCCGAGAGAACTAGCTGACATAATTTGTGCAAATGAAAACTACCATGTGAGATTTTTTATTATTTCCCTATAATCTATCTAGGCTTTGAAAGCGAACCAAAATATTTTAAATATATTATATATTTAAAATATTTAAATATGATTTAAAATATTTCAAAATATTATCAATTAAATAAACGTTTCAGACATTACGTCTTAAACAGCCCATCATATTTCAGACAAAGAATTGGTAGTGTTCTACCATTCTGCAATAATTTCTTGGTGTTTGACAACCGACTATTTTTACAAAACTTTCAAGTGAAATGGTCAGTGACACAACGCAATATAGTAGAATGCGGCTACATGATGCGAACTTCAAGCTGGTTGCTGCATGCACTTCTAATTTTTCAGAAATTGGCCATAATAATCTTTTTATAGCCAAAGGGGAAAAATTGGGGTTTGTGAAAAAAAATTGAAAAATAAGGACTGCTCTAATACATACGCATAAAATAAAATTTATATGGAAATGAAATCATAGTACTTACAGTACTACAGGGCACCATTGCATTAACAGCTAAGCGATCCAAGAGGCTTATATGATTTGCTACAAGAATCTTTGCACCTTCATCAATGTGCTTCGTATCCATCTCTACAACCAGACCAAAGACTTTACACAGGCCTTTAAAAATAGTACTAGAAAAAAGAGTTTTACAATATTTTAATTAAATGCATCAAAATAAGATACACAATTTTTAATAGAATAGCAAAGAGCATATTGAAGAGAAAAAAAATGCAATTTAATGTTTTTAAATTACTCACAACATTTTAATTCGATTTAAAAATATGTAAGTTTTAATTATGAACCTACACATTATATAGATTTAATTTGAATCAAATAGAAAAACTTTTTGGTTTCAGTTGCTCACTAAATAAGTTTATTTTTTATAAAGCCATTTACTTTGTTTGATTACAACTTATAAGGAAGTTAGATTATTTATAAATTTAAGATCTTTTTAACGAAAAACATTATTGTACTTGGAAATCAATTAAATGTAGTGTGTTAAGAAATCAGTTACCAAGTTAAACAATAGAATATATCCACAAAAATTCTAAACTTAATAAAGATCAGCATTTTATTTAGATTTATCTTTTCAACTAACTAAATGAAATTTCTGTTGCTTATATTATTAAACCTTTAAGTCATAATTTGTAATAAGTATAATAAGAGAAGATTTTTTTTCTTTTTTTTTTTTTTTTATGTTGCAAAAGTTGATGACTTTTTTTAACGAAAGTAAAAAATTACTATTTACATATCCAAATGTTATTTCTTTCATACATTTACATACATACAACAGAAATAACATTACAAATATAAAAATGATGCACAGTTCCATAATTAAAGACAGCTTTTTCAATTCTTCTTGTTCTATATACAGACCACCAATCATATTATACAACCTGGAATTATGTATTCTTTTATTTTTCTAGAGTCCCGCAATTTCATAATTCAAATTTTGAAACCAAAAACGTAAATAAACGAAAATAGCAAAGTAAGTCAAATGAAAGTAACAATCATGCAAGTAAATATCCTTGATAGTGTTCTCTGCAGTTCTCTTATATGATTGCTGCAATTACTCAGAAACCAGGAATCGGCCACCTTCTCTCATTTCACTAAGCAGCGCTATAAGCCCACCTCACTTTAACTATCTGATATTTATGAAATACAAGTAGAAACAGTGCTGATCAGTAAAGAAAAATACAATTTTAATGGAAGAATAAATATTTATGGAAAGGAAAATGTTTTGACTTTTTATTTTACATTTTTCTTTTGATAGAAAACGACTTTAAGTATATTCTATGATTTATACAATCAATACCTTTGCAATGATAGTTAACAAAAAAGTCTAAATTCAATTTAGCTAATGCTTGCATATCAACAAGATTTTTTTCATAATAGAAAAGAAGAATTTTTTTAATTATTCAAAGAAAAACTTATTCTAACATGCAAATTAAAGCAAGAAATTATTTGAATTTGAAAATAAACCAACAATAAAAAATGTATTCAATATTCAGGGGTCAAAGTGACAAAATAAGAATATATAGGATTTTTTCAAAAAAAATATAGGACAATATAAAACATCAAATAACTGCACACAGTTGCTACTGAACTTCAAAATTAACTCTTTATACATTTATATACTCGTTATATTGAATTTAAGAGAATAGAAAACACACCTTTAAAAAAAAGAAATCGCCTGATCCTGAATACGTGATCCGTTATTGCCTCAATATTCCATCCCTAAATCAAGTTTTATTAATTACATTATTTGCAATCATGAGTCTTTTGCTTCCAGCATTTTTAACTGTTCCAATTTCTTTAAGTGTTTTCTTTTTATCCCTGTTTGCAGTCTTTTGTTGATTCAGATTTACTGTTCAGTGTCGGCTGGATTGGCGGCGAAAAGTGGGAGATTTATCGCCGAATGTGGGGAACCTGGTACTTGGTTTTAAAGCAACCCTAGTGATCGTTTGGATTTGACAACACAACGTATTGACGTAATTTTCAATTTTGGCGACTTTTATGAAAAAATCATGGCTAATATTCCGAATCCGGTACAAATTCTGCGCCAAGGCGATTTTTGCCAAAATATGGCAGCCCTGCCATTTTTTAAGAGCAAGATAACTAAATGCCTATGGTTGCCATAATTTGGAGCGGTTTGATGTAAACAATTCGTAGCGCAGAATCCGGAATAAAAAAAATCGCCATTCGACATCATACAGTAAATCTTAACCCTTTTGTTTCCTTCATCAATTATTGACTGAGCACTCAAAATGTTCTTTAGTAGTCCTTTAAGTTAATCCCAAGTTGTTTTTATTCGTTTTTCCCGAGTCAGAGTATTGTTGTTGCATCTCTCTCAGCATTATGGCCAATTAATTTATTACGTTGGTGGAGAAATCGGATCAGAAATTCAAGACCGATTGTTATGGAAATGTTTACAACTCCCGCCGGTCCAGTAGAGTTGAGTTGTAGGTTATGCAGCACGTGACGTCACAAGAGATGAAACGCCGCGCCGCCGTTACAAACATCGTTTTTGTCAGGTCTTTTTCACCTACGATCGCGCCAAAGAATCCGAAATATTAAAAAATGGCAATGAACGGCGCCGTTATTACGAATTCGAAGAAAATATAGATCGAATCAATGTAGAAATATAGGATATATAGGACAATTGTAAAATATAGGACAATATAGGACGTTTTTACCGATTTTTAAAAAAATATAGGATTTATAGGACATATAGGACGTCTGCGACTCCTGAATATTATATTCATAAGATTTGTTTAAGAGAATATACATAACTTAAATTTATTTTAAAGTTCAGTGTTACATGAAAAATTAAAGTTTAGAGACTAAATAAAACAAATGTTAAACTGTTCATCATATATATAATAGAAATTCAATTTTCTTTTAATAAAACCATAATATTCTTATCTATTTAAATTAAATAGCACATTTCTAAACTTGTAAGCTATTAATCATAAAAAATTAATTTAAATATAAATGTTTTTATAATATACATCATTTACCAAGAACACTACATTAATCTCAACCAATGCAATAAGATGTAAAAGTATATTAAATACTTTACACAATGGAACATACAGAAAAATCTATTTTAGTGACACACTAGTAAATTACATAACATATAAAAGAATGACTTCAGAGAGGTAGTTTGATTTTTCATAATGAATGCTTATTATTTGTGATGGATATGACTAAAATATAGTTAGAACAGAGTTCTCTTTTGGCCTAAAATTTTTTAATCTAATAGTGTTATCATCTTGAGCAAAACATTAACTACAGACAACCGATAGAGTAAAATACAAATTAATCTTTTCTGAATATTTAGCTTAATCCACAGCCGACACATATTCCCATCAACTGGAAATTGATGAAATGAAGTCTTCTTCTGAGAAATGAAGTACAGTACAAAACAAAACAATGTACCATTATTAATAAAACTACCACATTAAAATTTGTCCAAATAAATATTAGGAGTTTCAACTGCATGCAAATACTGCACGCTGAAGAAATATGATTGTGAGAGCCGTATAAGCAAGTGTGCGAGGGTAGCAGTGATCTGAAAAATAATAACAAAGGGCAACAAAAAGCCAAGTGCTTTGCATATAAGCAACAATTAAACTTTTTTACTTTTTTTTTGGCTGTCTTCATTCACTTGACACAAAAAATAAAAACTGGTACATCTTTAAGGCATTGGTTTGGAGTATCTCATCCTTTAAAACTCGCCTTTTTTGCTACACTAAACTGACAATTGTGCAATACTGGCATTAAACATAATTTGATGTGCTTTCTAACTTAGACAACTTTTACCAAGATAGTTGCATTAATACTCGAGTAAATTGTTTTCCTGCAAAATTCCTTAAAGTTTAACATAGTACTTGCTTTTGCATTTAGACAATTTAATTAAAAAAGGAGTCTACAATTATAGTTCATTTTAGCACAAATACAAACATTTATTTACTTTTTAATGTTACATCAAATAAACTAAACATAATACACAAAGTAAATCATAAGTCAAACACTCATAAATATCACCGAATTAGCAAATGAGTGCTTTTTGCATCAAATTTCTTTTCATGATGTAGAATATTTTAAATCAGAAAATTAGTTCTTCATAACATTACAAATAAATGGCACTACACGGTTAAAAACATAAGGGCAGAAAAGTTGGTATAAAATGTCCAATACATTGTTAGACTACATAACAAATTGTAGTGAGGCTCATGTATGAAATTTGTAATCAGTTAGTACTTTAATTTATTTTTTTTAAATCTTTTGCATGACAAGCATTTCCTAACAAAGTGAAACCTTGTATGCTAAATTATTGATAAAATAATTTGTGGAATGTGTCATGAACTTTTGGTCCCTTAATATATTTTAGAGAAAGTGAAAAAATAATATTAGCATATTTCTTAAAAGCTAGAAGATTATGTATCATTTATATTTCATCATTTTGAAAATACTATTTTTAATGATTTTTAATAGTCTAGATTCTATACTAACACTTATTTAAAAATGTAATCAATAATTACTTTCTCTTTAATGAACTCCTAGGAAGCAAAGACAATAGCAAAAAGCCAACAAATCCCATAGTTAATCGCACAAGTAGAAGCAGCATCGAAATCGGAAAATGGAAAAGTGCTTTGTAATATTTCGGCCATACTTGAACCCTGAAAGTACAAAAAAATACAAAATTAGAAAATAGGCAATTCCTTTTGGAGGGGTTGGGTGATGTTGATGAATCGTTCAGTTGAAGTGAGGTGTTGAGTGCCAGAATGGACCATCCCACAATTTGATTTTTGCTGTTTCTACTGTTTTTTCAAAATCATTCATGTCAGACCAGATCAAATGTGGATTTTCTCTTCCAGGATTTGAACAGATTTTTAGAAACTTAAAATAAGGAGTTTCTAAGTACTTTTCAATAAAAAAAATAACGACCTTAAAATTGCAGTTAAAAAACAATCTAAAAAAATGAAAAATGATTTACGACAGCGAAAATATAGCAGGTCATTTGTGAAAAGTATTGCATTTTTATTAAATCTTACTTAAGATGCAGTTTGGACCAAACAATTAACTAGGTTAGAAAAGTTTTTAAGAAAATAGATAAATTAAAAAGATTTGGTTAGTAAAACCGGTTCAACTGACCGTGTTTTTTTCGATGGCAAAAATATAGGTAGCTAAATTCAATGTTTTTACAGTCAAACCCCGTGAAAGCAAAATCGCATAACATGAAATCCTGTTTAATGCAAAATAAAAGCAGTTCTCCGAACTTAAAAGTTAACATTAATTTATTCAGTTAACACTAACAATTTCAGCGGCCCCATCGACTTCGCGTTAACAGAGTTTGTCAGTAGGAATAATTTACGCATCTTGCAGTTACATCAAATCTAACCTCTTCCCTTACTGTATTTGGAAAGCTAATTTTGTCAGAAGGTATATTACATGATGGCACTTCATTAAATACACAAAATGGATTAAATCCAAGGGGTGTAAAAAGTGTCTAAATGTGTATTCACTTCCAGATTATTCAGAAATATGTCACATAAGACAAATGTAATTAGTGAAAACAGGGAATTACATTTGTCAGAAAGGCTGACACAAGTATTCACATACCTAGCCATACATCAAATGATGTAAACTCACTTTATTTTGAAAGTAAGCACATTATACAGATACTATTTATGCACCTTGGGTTGAATCCATTAGAAAAGTTTTATGGAATCAGAAACTTCAAATCCTACTTGAACGATAAGAATTGGCTTTCTATGGTTCAAGAGATTACCCAGTAAGTGAAGTATGACCTTATGGAAGGATTGTGATTTCCGTGGTTGTTTGGAAACTAATAATCCAATACATATCATCCTTCTAACCTTCTCTGAGTGAAAGTATTTTTGAATTTATGAAGCTTAAACAGTAGGATATACCACTGAGCCTATTACACCAAATACTTTTGTTCAAATTTCATAGTTAACCCTCCTTATCATGAGATACACAACTTGGCACTTTAAACAAAGTAGAAAAATCTTTCAAGTGCCAAACTCAATTGATCCACATGGAATCAAATTTTATTCATCACAATTAAAGCAAGTCACAAAATGAGAAAACATTTCTTCTACACAGGAAGAATTTTTGGAAGAAGCTTTTTCCACAGTTATTTTAAATCATTCCGTACCTTGAAACAAGAACCAATGTAAAAAAATTGTTAAAATGAGTAAAGTAGTAGGAATAGACTGTCCCCTTAGATATTTAATACATTGAAAACAGCAAGGTAATGTGTATTTCCTTAAATACTGAACACAGAAGAACGCTTGCATAAATGGATACGTCATTTTTTTCCATATGAACTGTTAGGCAATAACGCAAGCGTCCAGGAAAACTCGCCAGATGGGCAATTTGCAAAAGAGGTAAAAAATTGGTTAGTTTCTATTTAAATTTTTTTTTTAAAAAGCTTCAACGAAGTCGATAACGGAGGTTTTCTGCTACGTGCTATGGCTTGGCACCCCTAGGATGCTGGGATCGAATCTTAGGTTAGGCATGGATATTCCTTATGATTCATGCTAAGCTGTAGGTCCCGGCATGATTAGCCACAATAGAACATTCTAATAGGTCATTGAATATACTAAACAATCAAAATTAAATTCAATGTCAGGTAATTTGACCATAAAGGCTGTGACAAAGTCGTAAAAACAGTGGTTTTCTGCTACGAGGATTCATCAAGCAATGAAAACAATTAACATTACTAAATAAAATTATAATTTCAAATCTTTCAGAAAAATAATGCAATGTAAGCAAAACAAATCTATCATGGACTTTTTCAGAATCATGATTTGTTACTTAAAACTATCATTTTGAGCGCAACAACAGCAAACAGCTGAAGACCTTTACCTTAAAATTGATTCCAAATCAACATCCCGGGATGGGAAAAAAAAACTGGACCTCAGTCATAAGAAACCACAACACTTATCCACAACCATGAGTGTTGCGTGAGCACTCGCGTGTGACGTCATCGATATTTTCTATGTGAACTGGAAGAAGAAGAAAACCGCTACTTCTGGACTTTTCGCAGAAGATTAACGAACTTTTAGAATTATCAGTTTAAAGTTTATGTTCTAATGTAGTTCTTATTAATAGTTAGCAAATGTTATAGTCATCTTGTAAAAGTTTCGTGAAGAAATTAAATGTTGTGAAATCGTTTTATCGACGCCAAGAAATTATTTCAATTACAGTTAAAGAATCTGAATTGTCTGCTTTAGTTAGCGACATGTCGTTCGCGACAGGAAAACTTGGAAGAACGATTTTAAAAAGGCAAGTGACTTTTTAATGATAGATTGTTAACTATTCGAATTTTATTGATAATTTTGAAGTTGCGTTTTCTTATTTTTGAAAGTTATGGAACTTTTAAAGTTGAGACAATGAACGATAAGAGCTGCATTTACTCGTTTATAACGAATTGGATGAAGCTGCTAAACAGAAAGTCGTGAACATTTCTGAAGATTTAGACTGCTTGGTGACTTTTCAGCTTCTTGATGAGAAACGTTATGAACTATTGCCGATTAACGATGAAATTTTGAATTCTTTGTTGAATTCTGAAAACGTTAAAGAAGATGACATTCTAAAAGAAACTTCTTTAGCAGATGAATACACACACAAATTTAAAAAGATGTGTTTACTTATAAATCGTAAAGTTGATTCCGATATGGATAGTGACTCTCGGTTGTCAGTTAGTGTTGCGAAACGGAAGTTTAAACTCCCTTGATTAGAGTTGAAGAAATTTGGTGGTGAAATAAAAGAATGGCTACCATTTTGGGGTCAATTTAAGAAAATTGACGAAGACTCCGACATTGACGAAGCCGATAAGTTCTAATACTTAGTACAAGCAACTATTCCGAAGTCTAGAGCCCGGGAATTAGTAGAAAGTTTTCCTCCATCCCCCGGTAACTATGTCAAGGCTATTGACTATTTAAAATCTCGGTTTGGTAGGGATGACATCTTGGTTGAGTATCATGTTTGAGAGTTGTTAAAGCTCACTTTAGCGTTCAACACTAAGGAGAAAGAAGTGAAGTTATCAACTATTTATGACCGTATTGAAACTCAACTTAGGTCATTAGAGACTCTTGGTGTTACTACAGCAAAGTACGCTGCCATGCCGTTTCCTCTCTTCGAATCATGTTTAAGTGAGGAAGTCTTGAGAGCTTGGCAAAGAAATTATAGAAGTCTGATGGTTGGCAGGGAAAGTTCACAAGAAGGATCTCGGCTAGAAAGTTTAATGAATTTTTTGAAGAACTAAGTTGAAAATGAAGACCGAATAGCTCTTGCTATGCAGGGCTTCTCTTTGAAAGAAAATGCAGCGCATTACAAGGTAAAAAGAGACATTCCAATGGCTGAAGGACTTTTTTCGGGAAATCAAAACAAAGCTGCAAAGATGAAGTGTGCCTTCTGTGATAAAGAGAACCACGAAACAAAGAATTGCTACTCTGCTCGAAATATGAATTTTAATGAAAAAAAAGTCACACCTGAAGAAACGCTGATTATGTTTAAATGCTTAGGAATGGGTCACGTTTCCAAGCTCTGCAAGGTCCGAGTTAGCTATGAGAACTGCAAAAACCGACACCACATTATCATGTACTTGAATATGAGGACTATCGAGTCTGAAGAAACAACTAATGCGAAGAATGTCAAACACTTCAACACTTTGCCTAACCCGAATTGTTCCTCAAGCGTTTTTCTTCAAACTTTGGTTGTTCTACTTCGAGGAGAAAAAGAAGATTTTGCAGTAAGAGCCCTTGTAGACACGGGAAGCCAGAAGTCGCAAATCACGAAGGAGGCTGCTACAAAAATAAAGTATCGTGTTACGAAAGAAACGACCCTAATGCATACTTTGTTTGGAGGCGTTGAACATACACAGAAGCATTTGGAATACGAGATTTTTGTGAGTGACATTACCAAAAGTTATCATTGTACTTTCAACACACTTAACCAAGAGAAGATTTGTTCAGAAATTCGAAATATAGAAACATGTTTCCAGACAAAAGAGCTTGAAGATAATAGAATTTGCCTGTCCGATCAAGAATATTCTTCACTTTGTGCTTCTCCCAAGATCCATTTGCTTATTGGAGCTGACATAGTAGGAAAACTCATGACTGGAAAAATTGTACACTTCACTTGTGGACTAACAGCTATAGAAACGTTGTTAGGCTGGACACTGTTAGGGAGATCACCAGGCAGTACAGATTCTGGAAGTAGTGTCATGACAGTGACAAGCTTGGTGGTGAATGAATGTGCCATTAGTGATTTGTGGAAGTTGGAAGCCATCAGAATTTCTGACCCAGTTGAATCCAAAAAGAAGACTGAAATTCATCAAGATACACTGGAGTATTTTCGAAATACTCTAAAAATCAATGAAGAAGGCAGGTACGAGATAGCTTTGCATTGGGTTTTAGAATCATCCCGTCTTCCTGATAACAGACAAGTGGCTGAGAAACGTCTTAACTCTATTCATAAGAAACTGGTGGAGGCAGATAAAGTTTAAGTATATACAGAGATCTTTAATAAATTGATTGAAGAAGGCATCATCGAAGAAGTTGATAAGAAAGGATTAAATGTACATTTTCTTCCTCACAGACCGGTGTTTAAGGAGAGTAGCACCACTACTAAAGTGAGGCTGGTGTTTGATGCTTCAGCACACTTGAAGGGTACCCCATCACTGAATGCATGTTTATAGACAGGTCCTAATTTAATTGGACTTGTTCCTTCTTTACTGAACCGTTTCCGGAAATTTCCTGTTGGAGTAACATCCGATATTGAGAAGGCATTTCATCAGATTGCAATAAGAGAAAAGGATAGGGACTATTTGAGATTTATGTGGAAGAATCAGGACAATGAAGTGAAGATCTACAGACATCGAAGAGTGGTGTTCGATATCAACTGCAGTCCGTTTCCTTTGGCAGCAACATTGAACTACCATTTAGAAAAATCTCCAAAATGTCCCTCGAATACTGCACAGATTTTGAAAGACTCATTCTAAGTGGATAATTGCGTCTGTAGTTTGAAGAACGTAGAGCAAGCCAACAGATTTATTCTCGAATCGCTAACATTGATGTCCTCAGGGAAATTTAACCTGCGAGGTTGGCAATCAAATGCTCCCCTGAAATTAGTCGAAGGATCTGGAAATTCATACCCCCATCAGCTCCCTGGTGGGGCGGGTGGTGGGAACGCCTCATTGCATTAGTGAAAGACCTTCTAAAAAGAGTTTTAGGCAGAGCCTGTCTCGGATACGAAGAGATAAATACAGTGATCTGTGAAGATATAATAAATTCTCAACCAATGACGTACCTTTCGGAAGAGGATGATCTAGAACCCTTGACACCATCCATGTTCCTCAGAGAGCCTAGAAGAATTGGCATTCATCTTAACATCGAGCACTTAGAGCTATCTGCAAAAAGTCTTCACAAACGTCGACGATACAGATGCAAACTTCAAGAAAACATCAGAAGTCGTTTCAGACTCGAATATTTAGGGAAACTGAGAGAACAAACAAAGATCAGAAACTCCCGTTAATTCAGGGTGGAAGAAATTGTCGTAGTTGAGGTACCAAACCAAAAGCGTCTAAACTGGCCCTTAGGGAAAATACTTGAAATATTCCCAGGCAAAGATGGAACTGTTCACCTTACAAAAGTAAAAACAGAAAACGGAGAGTTCTTAAGGCCAGTTCAGCCCCTGTATGCCCTTGAGGTGCAAGGACCCTCAGAAGAGAATTTGAGAGAAAAGATTCAATCTGAAAGTGAGCACATGAAAGAGGCCGAAATCCAAGAAGGGATGAGATCTCGTATTTTGGAACCTGAACTGTTGGAAGCATCTGGACCTGCTTCGAGTCCGAAACTGAATGCGAAGAAGACCCGTCTAGGACGTGAAATCAGTGTTCCCAGACGGTTAAACTTGTGAACTAACTCTGCAAAAATTTAGTTTTATTTCTAGTTTTTATTTCTGCATGCAAAACTCAAAAGGTGGGAGTGTTGCGTGAGCACTCGCGTGTGACGTCGTCGATATTTTCTATGTGAACTGGAAGAAGAAGAAAACTACTACTTCTGGACTTTTCGCAGAAGATTGACAAACTTTTAGAATTATCGGTTTAAAGTTTATGTTCTAATGTAGTTCTTATTAATAGTTAGCAAATGTTATAGTCATCTTGTAAAAGTTTCGTGAAGAAATTAAACGTTGAGAAATCGTTTTATCGACACCAAGAAGTTATTTCAATCACGGTTAAAGAATCTGAATTGTCTGTATTAGTTAGCGACAATGAGTAAAATCGTTATTATTCACTAATTGTAGTTTTTGATACATTTGACTACAGAATAGAACACTGCCCTTACAATATCCAGATGAATAACTTAAAAATGTTACTATCAACTAACTTCAATTCTTAGTTTCATCACCAATAAATACCAAGCCAACAATTGAGTTCTGTGTAATTTTACCCCAAATACAGTAATCCCAATCAGGGTTGTAATACTGAAAAAAAATTTTACCGGCACACAAGCTTCCCGTTTATGGCGCTAACCCTAACTGTAGCTGGGGTTTTTTAACTATAAAATGCAAATTCACAATATTTTACATAAACTACCCTCCGACCCCAATACGCATGACTACATAACTTCTATCAATGTTGATTCCAAGCCAAGATATGGCATCAACCTGATGTTTATATGATTAGCGCTCTGGTCACGCAAATCAAAGGTGCAGGGTTGGAATCCTGGGTTAGGTATGGATATTTGTAGTGGTTCTTAAACCACATAGATCGGTGGGTTCAGTCAAATACTGAGCTTAAGGGCAGAAAAGGCCTGATAAGCCGTTATTGTCCATAAGCTCACTATCTGTTGTTCGTAACTCGTATAAGAGGAACCGATAATTCAGTTTTCAAACCATCTTTTGAGTTTAAAATTAAAAAAGATGAGGGAAATATATGGATGGTTAAAATAGCATAAAAGACAATAAATAGAGACTAAAAAATTCAAAACTAGTGAGTACTTACAGAATATGATCCAAATGCAACTGTTTAAACGCTTCAACTTTCACAATTCGAATTTATTGCTCGAACTGCCTTAGAATTATCTCATTATTTCATGATGCAAAAGTTTTTTTGTGGGTTATTTTTTCCAATTTTAGCAGCCTTATACTTTTTTTATTTTCATGTTCTGATTTTAATAGTTTCATTAGGCTGTATTTTCACGCTACAAGCAGGTAAAAAAAAAATTAGTTACAAAATGACTTTCAGTCATGTAAATTTTTTACAAAATCAGAAACTCCTACATTTTAATATTCAAGATAATCAAGCGCAGGAAAATAATTTTTCATTTCACCATAAATAATTTATTACTATGATGATCCTTCTAATCCAGACTTAGTCTGCACATTATTTATTACACATACTTTTCAACTACAAAAAAAGAAAACAATTGGAAATAAAATATGAATGAACAGAAAGGGAGAAAATGGGGCTTTTTTTATATTTTATTGGTATGTTTTTTTTTCTTTTCTACTTCATTGGAAATTTTGGACAAAAAAGCGAAATGTCAGTCTGTTTGAACAAGTACTTTTAAAGGACTGTCAGAAATTTTAAAAAATCAAGGACCTTTAGGATAAATATCAGTAGTTTTCAAGTACTATTTAAGGGGACTTAGAGACATAAAATAAAAATAAGGAGTTTCTAAGGACTTTCAAGGAGCGTACAGACTCTGATAACACAAATATATTTATTTAAAAATTCTAACCCTGAACCTGCACATTATTTATTACACCTATTTTAATAAGAAAGCCAAAATTAAGATAAGAAAGCCAACATTTTCAACTAATGTAACGTTTTATTAAAAAAAACATCGAAAAATAAGAAAAAAATTTGGAATACATATATGTAGTATCTAGGATATCTTTGATGATTATTTTTTTCCAGATAAATGTTGTTTCTGGCAACGAGGGTCCATTCCTAGAGTATGTGTTAATATTGCAAAGCAAATTCAGCACCAATTAGTAGGCGATAAAGTTTCACATTTGGCAACCTTTTTCTTGCACATGTGCAATAGGGATTTTATGGCAACTTTAGTGGGAATACAGGATAGGAGTGGGGGTTTGTGGCCATTTTTAAATTTGCTTTCGGCTAACGACGATCGGTGTATCCATATTTTTGCAAGTAACTAGAATATTGTCATATTTGGGTTAAGTCTTAGTATACGTTACACGGTGGATTTTGCGACAATTGGGAGGGGGATAAAGTTTGCAATCTGTAGTTATAGATTTGGCAAGATTCGGTGGGTTATTGCTTTTTAGCCATTTTACATTTGCATTTTAGAATTCATGGTGTGATTTTGCAGTTGAGCTGGATATTTGTGAATTCTTGGAGTGATGTTACGGTTGAGCTTGAGATTTGCAAATTTGTGAGCCCGAATTCGTGACCTTAAAGATGTGTGGCAGTCTCGTGTACAAAAGACCGATACAACTCCTAGACACTAGTAATTACTTTTGCCTAGTGGTTAGAACGTCGCTCTTCAGATCTATATCTGGGAGTCCCGAGTTCGACTCCACGTTAGTGCACATCACTACAGTGGTGTACCCGGACAACTGAATCATGCTGCCATCTATAGACACCTTCTGAAAAATAAAGCATGAGTACCTCACAATCATCACGGCATCTTTGGCGATTCAATGCCAAACAGCAAGCATCTTTGACGACTCGCTGCTCAATTGTTCGTCCTTTCGCGACTCACTGGGAAGGGGCTACGTGTTGATCTCGTGTACAAAAGACAGATACAAAACATAGGCACTAGTAATCACTTTTGCCTAGTGGTTAGAACGTCATTCTTTAGATCTTGAGTCTTGAGTTTGACTCCCCATCAGCGCACATTGCTACAGATGGCTGAATATTTAAATCCAAATTTTTTTGGGGGATTTTAGAATTCAAGGGAAAACACGCAGTAGTGGGTGGGCTGGTTCGGACATGCAGTTTGGAGAACGAAAATACATTTCGGATGGATACAGCTGGTCGTGCCGTTAGAGGGGGCCATCAAAACAAGGTCACGCTTCAGAAGGGTACATGCATGGTTTGATGGCTCAAACATCGATTTAAAGACAATTATGCAACTGACTGTGGAATGAGTGTATGGTGCAAGGCTAATTATATGGTTGAAAACCTCTGTGTTGCCAAGCAGACGGTGACAGACTGGATGATGTTTGCCCGAGAGGTGTGTACCCAGTGGTTGATCCTCAATTCTTCACCTCTTGGCGGCAAGGCTTGCATCAGTGTCCACCTTTTTTCAATAAGTATTTTTGTTACTATTATATAATTTATTTTATTGTTTACATGCATACTCGTTATGTTCTCAGTCATTGTTTAATTTTAATGATCATATTTTGAATATCACTCAAGCAAGGGTGTCTGGCTTGATGGATTATGTTTTAACAGCAGCATTTTGAATCTCATGTTGATGGTGCAATATACTTTGGTCATATTAAAATCCCTTCACAAACATGCACCTTTTTTCATCCGTAACTTCTTAATTAACAATTAATAAATTTTGTAATTAACAAGTACCTTTTGTAATTAATGTCAGTCATTGTTTAGTATCAACGGCTATCTTCCATTATTACCAACTTGTGGATTTTGAATCACCCGCCAGCTTGTTTAGTTTGAATTAGTGTATTTTTGTTGATTTCAAATCGGCCACCATGTTTAATTGGGAACATTTTGGTCTTGTTGCCAATTCTTCAGAAACACGCCAACCTATACACATAGACTAAGAATTTGCTGCAACGAGTTTTATTCTATGTTCTATTTCAGTTTTATTTATTTTATTATTATTTATATTTTACTTTCATTATCATTTTATTATTACCTATATTTTAAATTGATCTAATTACTTAAATTTTAGAAATAAAAAATTTTTTGGCAATTAAATTTCAATTTTCTGTTCACCGAATGAAAAAAATCGAAAAATATCTTACACTACGACGGTTCCAAACTTTGGCCAAAGCCGGATCTGGATTTTGGCGGGATACTTATGCTCAACCAAAAAAATTGATTAAAAAAACTTACACAAATATTTAAAAAAGGGCACGAAATCAAATGCAAATCTTTCGTGACGATATATTCTTGTGATCATTAGTATATCTGCTAAAACACAAGTTAATTAGAAAAAAAAAAGAGAAACATCAAACACTCACCTGCTACTTTCAAAAAGATTTTCCAATTTTAATAGATCAGGACCCCCCTGCTTGTCTCGTCGACCACACATTGTGAAAAAAAAAATTTAATGTAACATTCCGATATTAAAATTAACGTATTAATAAGAATATGAAGTCAGATTCTCGATACTGTTAACTATTATAGATTATAATAAAGAAATATAGCAACTAAGTTAAGTACTACGTTCGTTTTTTTTCGGGTTCGTTACGTAGCTACCTGTGGTTACGGTTGTAAATATTTACAGCGAACAGATGTTCTGATTGGAGCTTAGGTAGAATGTCATTAAGTTTGTTTTGTTGTCTACTAACAATTTTGGCTAATCACATTACAAGTTTGAAAATAGACACAAATTTCGACTAATCATAAACTCACATTTAATTTTTCCTATCATTCATGAGAGACTTTAGAGTGACGTTATTTCTGAAAAATAATTCATGAGCATTAAGCATATGACGTCACAATAAATTCCTGTTGACTTTCCTGTAGACAACAAACAATCCTGGAAATATGCTCCGATTCATCAGAAAAGTTTAGCGATCGAGAAACTTAGTGATGCATCTGAACTCAGGTCTTCAAAAATTCCTTTAATTTTTAATGCAAATTAAGGTACCTACAGGGGGGTTTCGTGACATTAATTAAAATTTTAGAGGGGGGGGGGGTGATAAGAAAATGGAAATTTTTTGGATTTATCGTAAAAAAATAAGATAAAATGAAACAAAAAAATAATATTTTGTAAATGAGAGGGGAATTATTACCTTTATAAGTATGTGACACTATCTTTAAAACCTGGGGGAGGGGAGAGAGAGGATCCTATCATTATTATGTTAATAATATCTTTAAAAATCGCAGGGTGGGGAGATTCAATTTGGTATGTATAATGGTTTCGTTAAAGTTATATTTTGTAGGGGGGCTGGGGGCTACCATTTTATTATGCAATAGCAGCATTAAGGTCTGGAGTGAGATTACTTTTACTGTATAACACTGTCTTCGAAACCTGGGAGGGTGGGTCTGTAATTAGTATGTAACAGTATCTATAGTGTGGTCAGTAGGTGGGAGGTCCTGCATTTTATCATATGTAGCAATGTGTTTAAGGTCTGATCTTTCTAATCGTGGTACCCTCTAAACTATCAGAATCTATTATTGTATTCGAAAGTATGTGATGGGATGGGGAGAAGGGGGGGGGGGGGTAGATGCGAAAAAGTTAATCGGTTGATACCTCTCTAGGTATCACAATTTAGTAAGAGGGACATCAGCCTTTTTGGTGCTTTACTTTTTTCTCTCAAAATCTACCCCTCCACTCTTCTAAAGTAAACAAAAACATAAATATTACAGAATTTGTAAAGTATCAAATCGAGACTGTGTGTCCCTTGGAAGGGGAGAAAAATCCGATAATTATTTTTTTAGTCTAAAATATTAGGTTCTTATAATTACATGATTCCATGAAAGTCGGAAAGGGAGAGAGGGGGGAGGGGTGAATATGAAATTTTAAATCACTGCCAACTGCTTTTAAATCTTGATGCGATTAAAATTCTTGCCGTTATCAGGGGTGTAACGGAGGAGGATAGGCGTTCGCCTTCTTTACTGGAAACTTCACTCAGCCGTATCTGTCAACAACCAAATATATATGTAACACATAAATCAGACCACATTCCTCCTCCTCTCTAACATATATAGTTGAAATAAACTAGGGTGGCTTCTTCTTTTTTATTATACACATTCTTCATTAGAATTAAAATGATACGAGTTTGTGGCTATGAGAAACGTGAACCAAAACGCTCATAAATAACATTTTTGAAAAACAAAAATTGTATGCTGGCACTTTTAATTCTTTCTCTTTTGCTTGTAATTTTTTAACACCATTTGAAAGGATCTAAGTGTAAACATCTCGCCTTACTTAGAAATGAAAGAGTATATATATTTCTTTTTTTGAACAAACTAGAAAAGGCAAACTAACAATCTATTCCGATAAAAAAAAAATTGCTGGTGCTGGGACTATCAAGATGTTAGGGTAAGAACGTTGATTTTTGCAATGGCTCGTTTAAGTTACTTGAAGATCACCAAATTTTACATTTATATATAGGCTTGTCAGTTGCCAGATATTGAAAAGCCAAACTAAAACGTGAGTTATTTGAACTTGACAAAATCTATTCAGAGCAGGGCATTGCTTACTCGATCTGTAAAAATAACAAGCAAAAGGGTGCCCGATGAAGACGTATAATGGAAGTAAAAGCATGCATTGCCCCCCAGTAGTTAGAAAATAGGGCTCCTGAGCCATGGAGCAACCGAGCGACGGTATGGTATGGGGGCGTGGTTATGACGTCACCGGAAGGGGCGTGACCGGAGGTGCCGGCACAGGAAGTGACATCACCGGATATGACGTCATCAGAAGTCATGTGACCGGAAGTGGAGTTGAGTTGTTTCCCTCCTGCTGTTGTTTTAGTTTCGGTTTCGTTATAAGCTGTTTGTGTATGACGTCACAGTGGGAATGACGTCATAATCTGTTTTATATCAAAGTTTTGAGTGGTGGCAACACTTTTTAGTTTCGGTTTATCTAGCAGACGGAGTTGAGTTGTTCTAGGACTGCTTCTTAGTGAATAAGTTAGAGTGATAGGTTTTTATTGCATGACGTCACAGTGGGTATGACGTCATAATTTGTTTTATATCAAAGTTTTGAGCGGTGGCAACACTTTTTAGTTTTTGTTTCCAGTTAAATGGGGTTGAGTTGTTCTAGGGCTGCTTCTAAGTGAATAAGTTAGAGTTATAGATATTTTTACTAGTGGCGTCACAGTGAGTATGACGTCATAACTTGCTTAACGTTAAAAGTTTTGAGCGGTGGCAACACTTTTTAGTTTCGATTTACCGTTTAGGTGGAGTTGAGTTGTTTTAGGGCTGCTTCTAAACGAATAACTTAGAGTTATAGATATTTTTACTAGTGACGTCATAGTGAGTATGACGTCATTCTATGTTAAGATTTAGCATTTAAGGTATGCCAACATCATGTGAGAGATCTAGATACGAGCAGGTGTTAATCGGATGAGTCCTTCTGTCTGAACAGGTTTGAACAGCTTGGGACAGGATATTGCACGGTGATAAAGGTGGATAGGTGTTAACCAATCAGATTTCACGCTAGAGGGCGTTGTTTCGACTTCCAGCCAATCAGAAGGGATGAGCTGCGTCACTCACGGACTTGCATTCAGCGAAGACACCATTTCTCTCCTGATTTTGTCAAGTGAGGGTGCGTTTGCTGTTTCTTCGAAGTTGTGCTTGTTAGTTTGAAGTGAAAATGTCGTCTGATTTACATATTGAACTTGTTGAAAGTTTTTACGATGCATCTAAATCACAGCAGTTGTTGCATGAATTGTTGAACTACCAGTATGAGAATCTCCAATTGAACTTTAATGGAAAAAGTTACACGCCTCAAAGGAAAGTTCTCGGTTTTGGTGATACTGGCGTGAAATATGCCTTTTCTGGAACGTGCGTCTTTTCCAAGCCGTGGACTTCTACACTGCTTGATATTAAGAAGGATGTTGAAAACAAGACTGGACAAGAATACAACTATGCCCTTCTCAACTACTATGCAGATGAAAATGCCAAGATTGGAGCTCATAAAGACAGCGAAAAAGACTTGGATCCAGACTTCACTATTCCAACCCTAAGTCTCGGAGCTATTAGAACCATGCAGTTTGCCCGTCCTGATTTCCAGCCCAACAAAGTTCCGTTGCCAAGTGGATCTCTCCTTCTCATGAAGACACCCACCAATCAGTTCTGGACCTATGAAATTTCAACCGAACCTACTGTGACGGAGCCGAGAATCAGTATCACTTTCCGGAACATCGTAGCGAGACCGCAAGATATTGTAGAGTTTCCCCACAAGTCCCTTTCTCGGAAGAGACCATCGGATGAAGTGATCGTCAAAGAAGAAACAATTCCCGATGACGACTGGATGACTCGCCTTTATGCCTCTTTAAAGAAAACCAGTGAATGCCTCAAGGAATGGAACCTTGGATTTGGTTTCATAGTGTCCCTTCATCAATATGACTCTCGTCTTTTCATCCACATGTCTCAACATAATAGTCAAGGAAGTACTCAGAAAATTATGATGAACATGGATACCTTTCAGGACTTTTATAACAAACTCTTACACGTGAACACGAAATACGCAGCTAGTTACAGTAGCGTTGTGTGTAACAATCAACTCCTGGTTCTATCACATAAGGGTGAGTTAGTTTTAAAACAACTCTTTTATTTTAAACTTAAGGAAAGTTCCTTAAATGTAAATGAAAATAATCTTGCTAAAATTAGAGATCTCATGCATGAAATATGTGAAACCATCAAGGAGTCTCTTATAAATTTACTGCGAGTTGAAATTCTTAATCATTGTGTTCAAAATGTAAATATACCACCCAATATAGACTTATTTCATGAATATGTTTATGCTTTTCGATGTGAATTAGAAAGTAATGTTTTAAAATTGTTTCGCTGTGATGCTTGTGCTATTGATGACCCCTCGCAAGGAAATCATGCCTGTATAACTACTTCATTGCAAGATCAGTCTTGGTGTGTTGGAGACGATGCTATACTTGTACTTAATGTAAAAAATGTGATTGAAACCTTACAATGTAAAAATGTCATACAATTCTTTAATGAAGATTTCTTTAAATGTATATCATATGGTGCTTTGAAAGATTATTTGAAATTGTAAATAAAACGTATTCAATGGAAATATGTGTGTGTGATTTTCTTATGTGGAATAATAGAAAAAATGTTAAAGCAATATCACTTTATTGAATCATAAATTTTCCCACTTTTTAGGTGTTTTTACATTTCGTCTCAACTTTGTTTGGAGAATTTTTACAGGTGACTTTAACAACTTCATATTTCCGATAAACTGCTTCGGAACATTTAAATCTTTCAAAACAGTATTGAATAAACTTTTCCGTGATACATTACTTTTGGTATTGTACATATAATTGAAAAAGTCGATAATGTTAGAGTTTGGTATTTTTTCTCCGTGAATGGAGATTTGATTATAAGATATCAGGTTGATTCTTGATGAGAGCAAGTGTATTTTCAGCTTTTCTTCGCATGGGTTTAGAAAGTGATGCTAATATAAGTTCTTGATAATTATCATCTTTTTGAAGTTTCTTTATTTCTTCTACTTTCACAGATTCTTCAACTTTCCTCCTATCTTCTATTTTCTCCACTTATTCTTCCTTCTTCTCTTCAGCTGTCTTACTACTTTGTTCGTTCGAACGTGAATTATTAAATTCTTGCAGATTTAAACTTTTCTTCAACAGTTCATGATAGAGGACCAATTTTTCATGATCAGGTAAGTCACTATGTAAAATTTGTATCATTGCCTTATCAAGCTCACTAAGTCTTTTATTGGAAACAATATGTTTTGTCACCAATTCCTCGGGTATAAGAGCAAACTTCTTAATTTGAGCCATGAAATAATGTAGTTAAAACACTCAAGGCTGCAGGAATAAGTATGTTGAGGAAACCTCCTTTCTGTAAAATGACTTGACGCTTTTTCGGTAAAGACACTTTACGATTACTTAAATGACGCAATATCTTCTTATGTTTAGAGAGCGTTTTCTTCTGTCGTACAGTCAATGGGATATTTCCATTCAATGTGTTAATGCAACATTCGCATATGGCTTTTATACAGTTTTTATTGAGTGTACTTAATAACGTTTTTCGTAACCTTAACGGACAAATTCGCAACAGTCGTAATTGATTGAGTTGCTCCTTCTTAAGCGTCATCTTGCTAAATGGCACTTATCTTCAAAGTCATTCACTTTTATATCATTTAAATTGATACACGATCTGTCTTTCTGTAGGTAAAATTTTGGTACGTAATCGTAACTCTTCTGGTGTTTCGGCACGTAAATCTATAAATAAATAGGAATAGGGGTTTTTCGTTGCATCTTCAAAGACTTCTTGAAATAACTTGACATGTCGAGGAAATAATTGTCTTCCTAGATGTGAAATTTGACTCAAGTCTCGTCTATTTTTACACAGTACTAAATAGTGTGCATTCAATGTAATGTCACGCACTTCTTTCCCTTTGTAGAAAAAATTTTGTGTTGTGAAGATAACACTCAGGTTTAAATGATGACTACCTTTTGTAAAAAGATCAGTTAAATGACTGTTGGCATTTGACATTAAATCGTCAATTACGAAGAGTGTATTCTCGCCCAAAAATTCTTTAAATGTCGCAGGTAGACCTTCTACAAATGTCACATTATCAATTTCCTCATATAAGGGTTGATATATTCCATAAAACCAAACAATCTTATCGGGAACAATTGAAAACATCCCCTGCTTTTCACTTATCAAATCCCGCACAAAATAACTTTTACCGCATCCTGTTGGACCGGCGATTACCATCGTAAAAGGATGTTGCAACTTTGGAAATACCATGTTGAATGAGAGACGAGACAGAGTGTTACTGTTTAAATACTTTCTTTATTGATAAAATGGTGCTACAATTCTAAAGTGCTTGATTACAAAATGATGCACTTTGATATCATTACATATTTGTTTGGGTACAAAAGACAAGAGAATATCGTTCATAGAACGTCCATTACATTTAGAATATAAATAAAAAATACAATATTGTCCACACACGGAACTCGCATTCGATTGAAGTATCATAGGATTAAACTCTACATGTCGATAACGCTTTACATAACTTGATATTCCTCCGGGAAAAAAAGGACGGTGGGTTTCCGAACGATTCAAAGAAGCATATTTCTGTAGGTGATTCTATATAAAAAGCCACCCAATGGGTACCTTCTTGATTGGACTTGTCAGTGTTGGCAATAAAACAGGCTGGAAAGTTTCGAACATATGTTGGTAATCGATCACTTGAGAAAACGCCCAAGAATATATTCTTGGTTTTTGCATTTCCAGAAAGAATTCTGGTTATTTGTAGGGTATCCATTAATTCGGAAAGTCACACACCACGTGACGTGATTTGGATATTTCAATCACGTTTTGAAATTCTGCATAAATGAGCACTGATAAAGTTTCCGTAATAGCCTCGGAAAATTTAATTTCCACACGTAAATTTCCTTGGTGTTGCAGATTAAATTATTCTCCGTCGCAAAGATCAGGACTTAGATCAAATGCGTAAAGTACATGTCCTCTGGCGTATTCTTCTTGAGATAAGTAAATTCCCTTATCATGATTAAATCCGGAAAATAAACTGTGATAAGCCCGAACGTAGTTGTTGGAATCAAAATTAAGCTCTAAAGGCTTGCAGGGAACCGGTTGTCCATCTACGTAAATTGATACAAAGTTTGCACTATGGTGAGAAATGAGAAATGGATTCTTTGAATATTGCCCATTCATTGCAGCATTTCCTAAACAGGTGAGAATGACACGTTTTGGCATGAGTCCAAGAAACACATTATCTTGTAAAAAGGACCAACTCCCCTTGGCAATGCTATAAGTTTTGCAAATCACTCGATCAATTGGATATTTGCACGATGTCTTCTCCAAAGCCTTGGCATGCCCAATAGCAACGGCAGGGCTCACCTTCACTTTTCTTATAAACATAGAAGCATGCTCTAGAACTATCTTGTAATCACAATCCACTTTGGTTGAAATTAAGCAAAATGAGGATTTGCTGCGTATCATTTTAATTTTGATATCCACCAAGTTAATCATTAGACGATTTTGTTGAAAAATGTCACAGTGGAGTTGACCAATCATTTCTACGGTCTGGCTGTCTTTGATAAGATTGTAACGCGTCTTCAATCCAGCATCAGCATTCTCATCTATGGGGTCTATGATATCAGGTTGAGTATCTTTGAAGAATCCTTCACAGGTGAGTAAACTTTTCTTGGCATCTTCTCCATAATTTAATAATGTCTCTATATAGGCTCTAAAAGGATAAGTGTTGCTTGCGGAAGAAATATTTCTCTCGTTTAAACTAACGTCTACTTGACTGAAAAGTGAATGAAGGAAAAGGTTGACGGGAGCAATTGGTTCCTTTTCTGGTAGTTTAGTTCCATCTGCTTTCGTCACTTTTACTTTCACGTGTAGATAGGAAGCAGATAAGTCCACATATTCTTCACTATTTCCTGATATTAAAAATTCAATCGGTCCACCTTCTCGTGCACTTGAAAGGGGGTGAAATTCGACAAATTGTCCTTTTTTGATAACGGTCTGGGTTGGGGGAATTGAAAATAAATCAAATTCCGACTTGACGCAAGGAGCTGAATCTTTGTAGATGAAGGAATCCATTAGGAGAAAATATCATGCGATGTGCACTTCTTCTTGGCTGAACTTGTAATGATTGATTTTTTCTTCTGCATACGCTTTTTATGTCTTTTTCCATTACCAATCATGGTTTTGACATTGGTGGCGGCTTTATCTGTTAACACATTTCCAGCTTCTTTGAGTCTTCGTTTGGCGGCCATTTTAAAATCTTGACCTTGAGAAACATCATTCATCAGGTTGACACCGCTGTGAAACATTTGTTTCCCAATAGCTTTAGCACCTGATTTCAGTAGCGGAGCTGCGGCACGAAAAAATGATCTGAATAGACCTCCTAATCCGTATCCTCTCTGATAAGAACTTCCTTGGTAATAATTCAAGCCTTTTCCCGTCTGCTGCACATAATAATCTTCGAAAGATTTTTGACAACACTGATAGGGGACATACATCATGAGAGAGATTTCTGACGAAAGTGTAACTTCACGTACGAGCGCCCACGTTCAAATGGCGTTAAACACCCTGCGTGCGTCCTTATAACGATTTACAAAGTCTCAATCATTTTCCGGTTTACAGGTAAGTAATGGTAATAGTCTATTACAGGTACAGGTAATAAGGTTACAGGTAATAATCTATCATACTGTTCACTAATCATCTCACCATCTTGTCCTCTCACTCTAACCACTCGAAGGAGAGGTGCTAAGACATCTCCCACAATTTGTGGTTCCACTATATCCGTATAAATCATCAATACGCGATAATGTGCAGAGGGGTCAGCTACGAATAGACCAACAACAGTTGTTTCTATACTTGCGTCAAACGAAGTTATTTCCATAGGTTCAAATCCAAGCATTTCAGCAAGTCCTTGATATAATATGAGTTTCGCATTATTTTTCACAGTTATCTGAACATGCTTCGTTACCGCATTATAACTTGTAACAATTTTATCATCATGTTCTTTCACATAAATAGCCTTTAAAATATCAGGAACCGTCTCATAACAACCCAGAGGTAATCTTCTTCCTACCTCTAACTTTCCATCCGTTTCAAACCCGATTAAATTATTTTGATGATTCACATTATACCAAGTATGCGGATATAAAAACTCTACGATTCCAACTTCCCATTCTCCTTTCAATTCAATTGGTATGGGTAAGCGAGTAATGAAATGGGAAATTTTGTTTTCAGGGAAATAAGACATGGAACTATCCGAGATAAGTGTTATGTAGAAACTCATGATGACAAATGAGTCTTGCAACGTGTGCCATCAATATTTATAGGGATAATAAGTTAGAAGCAGGAATCCATTGATCAAACTTGTAGGGATATCCTCGATATTTCACAAAATATTCCATTTTCTTTTTACGCATGCGTTTTCTTAAAACTTTTTCAATTGGAAATTCATCTTTTATTGTAACCTTTTGCAACTCTTGTGCATAAAACGTCCCTTTTATAGACTCTCCTAATAAATCTTTCACTCTATACACTGCAGGTTGTCTCTTGACACACTCTGTTATGACAAACAATTCTTCCGTCCAATTCGTTTCATACCCCTTTTCAAAGGTTAGTTTCTTCTTTGAAATGCGAACTACATCATCTACATTAAATACGCATATGGGTTTAGGTAATTTCTCCATATCTCCATAGTGAGTGAACCAAACATCTTGTTCATTTTCAGCATTCACTTCCACGGGAGCTCTTTTTATACTTGAATGGTAAGTATGATTATAACTTTTCACTAAATCTTGTAATACGTCAATGTATCTATGAGTATTTTTAGCAGTAAAGTACTTCCACATTTTAGTTTTAATACTTCTATTCCAACGCTCGACTATGTTTGCTTTCGACAAATTATAGGTCGTGAAAAATCTAATCCCCTTCTTTTTTAACAAGGTCTGAAATAGCTTATTCTTAAATTCCGTTCCCTGATCTGTCTGAAGTGATTTCGGAGATCGTTGATCGAATATTATTTGAAAAGCCTCAACAATATCTATACCTCTCTTTCGTTTCAGAGGAATTAGCCATCCAAACTTTGATAGCACATCAATACAACTCAAAATAAAGCGATAACCATCATTAAACTTTTGAAGACTTGACATATCCACCAAATCCGCTTGCCATTGCTGATCATTGTTATAAACAATCACCCGATTCGTAGGAAATTTATGACGAATGGGCTTGTGTAGAGTGTACGTATCCACCCCCTTTATCCATTTCTGTATCGTTTTCTTGGGAATCTTTCTTCCTGAGGCACGGTATAATGCATCGATACCACCGAAACTTGCTACATGACTCGGGTCTTGATACGTCGCATTCATTACAGCAAGAAATTTTATTAACTCTTATCTGTATCCTAAGTCTTAACATTTTCACATTGAAATAGATAAGTTTCCGGTTTCATTGAGACGAAGCGTAAAATCAATAGCGAATCGATCACTATCAGTCATATAATAAATGAATGATAGCGCTACACATAAGCAAATGTAGAAGTATGCAGCATTCACAACATCACTAGCTAAAGTCATACTTACAACTGACATATTCGACTAGATGCATTACCTTATAAAGGATATGGCTTCATAGCTTAGTTACTAAAGCTACCGGTAACTGCACCATGAAGTCATTTTAACATAAGGTTCAAACCATGACTCAAATAATAAAAGTCTAAAAAAAAAAAACTCTCTCATATTTAAAACCGTCATTACCTTAAAGCATCCTAAATGTCAAATGTTAACACAGAACAGGTAATAGCTTTATAAAAAATATTTTCATGCCGTAACTTTTTTCTACAAGTTATCTTTTATAATAATAAAATCTGGTAATTATTACTAAATATTATCTTTATATTTAATAAATTTCATAATTACTCCAATTGCAACAACTGTCTATGCTAAAAACCCATTCGCTACACTATGACGTCACGAACAAATTATCTATCACTTTAACTGTTTCAAGCAAGATCGTTACACTACAACTCAACTCGCAAACGCGTTGAAGCGTGTTGAAACATGCGTAGTCTCGCTCCCCACCCGCTCTGACCGGTTAGAACCAAGCAGCGCCCTCTAGCGCGAAACCTGATAGGTCGGTGAAGTCACGTGATCACCCCTCATATATAGACACTACCGGTTGCCGTCTCGCCATTTCTACTTAGATTCCTGAGTGCGAAAGACGTTTATCGTGTTTGCTTAGTATTTGCTTATCGTGCTTGCTTATTGTATTTGCTGCTACTTTAGCTTTTTTTACTGATTTCATCTGAATTATTCGGTAAGTGAATTTTTATTATTTGTGAAATGTTAGTATCTTTTAAGTAATATGTATATTCAAATGTTTTAAGTGACATGTGTATTTAAATGTTAAATTATTTTACTATATGTATTAGGGTAAAGAATCGCGTGCATTCAAATCTTTTTCTGTATTACATGTTAAAGGTTTAAGTTATCCGTTCAGTAAATTTAAGATGTATGTATATTATTTAATATTAGTAGACAAATTATTTTAACTGAAATTATTTATCGTGTGTTAAATTTATATATTGAAATGGGCTATCCAATGACATTGCAAGATTAAGTACCGCGTGCATTTGTTAGGCTTAACAACCGCATCATGTTAAAGTAGTCGATTCAAGTATTACATAAAAATTATTTCCAACTTGTATTGAAAATGTATGTTTTTTCTTTCGATATATATATATATATATTTTTTAATTTCAGTTATTTATAATGTCATCATCACGTTCTCCTTCTCCCATGGATGTCGTTGTCTCTAGTCCTAATGATCAAGTAAGTGTTTTTTTAGTAATATATTTTTAAATTATGTTTGAATGCTTATAGATTGTATTTATCTTGAACTTTTAAAATTACTTACTATGTATCTTAAAGAATATTCTTTAAATAAGATTAAACTTGTTGCTTTTAAGTAGATGAACGTTTAATGTCTAAGATAAATTTGAAATTGTGTTATTTAATGTCGCATAACTGAGTTATCCACTTAAAACTTTCTCAATTATATATGAAATTCATGTCAATAATATGTTCTTTAAAACTTTTTCTAAATGTTATTCATTAGTATAAGATTCACGCCAAAATTTGTATTACTTTTGTACTTAGTATTTTTTCTAAATGTCATTCACTTGAATATTAGTATAAGATTCACGCCAAAATTTTTGTCGCTTTTGTACTTAGTAATTTTCAATGTTGTAACTATTCAAAGTCGCCCTAAATTCACGCTAAAATTTTTATTGCTTTTGTACTTAGTAATTGTCAGTGCAGTAACTATTCAAAGTCACCCAAAATTCACGCCCGATTTTTCTCTGACGTAAAAAAAAACTTAGAATAATTTCTCAATATCTTACTTTAGGAGGTTGTTGTTGAATCTACTGCTGCTGGACCTTCTAATGCTGCATCCACCTCACAAGACTTGCATGTAAGTATTATTTTTATCATTTAGGTGAAAGAATAATAACTTTAAAAACATATTACTCAAAGTTTTATTTTCAACAGATCTGTACCATCTGTCAGAAGGGTTTTACACAGAAATTTACTCTTACCCGGCACATGAAAATCCATCAGAAAACTGTAAGTATTACATTCGAAGGATAAACTATTGTTAAGAATATGTTAAAATAGCTTATTTAAATGTTAAATAATTTTTTCTTTTCTTTTAGACTCCTGTTGCTGGACCCTTACAACATGCTACATCTTCAATTGCTGGACCTTCCAATGTTATGAATTCCATTGTTGAACCTCATGTAAGTATTAGTTTTTTAAATTATGTTTCGCAGAGAGAGTTTTTTAGGTACTTTGATTTAAAATAAAGTATGTTTCACAGATGCAGATAGTTTATAGAAATAAAAAATGTTTTCAGATATTTTACAAATTAAATAATTTTTGGAGAAGACATATTTTGTAAAAATGTTTTAGGTTAATATATTTGAAGATTTTCAATCCATTTTAGTAATACAGTTTTTAGATATTTCTACAAATAATGTGTTTTCAGGAGAGCTTTCCAGAAGAAGATATTTTTAAATAAAGTTTTGGAAAAAATGTGTTGCCTTCAATAATTTTTTTTTAATACTTAATATAGATATAACTATCATGTAACTATTTCTATGTCGCATACTTCGAATAATTTCTTGAAACTCATCCTATTTTTTTTTTCAACAGGTCTGTGTCATTTGTGAGAAGTCCTTCATTCACAAAGGTCACTTCAACGCACATCTGAAGATACATTCAAGTGCTAAGGATTTCACTTGTAGAGTTTGCAACAAATCTTTCACCACCAACTCAAACCTCATCAGACATATGAACAGCCACAAGAAGAACCAGTCCACTCATGCATGTCCTGACTGCGGAAAGAGTTTCGGTCGTAAAGATGTCATGATGCAACATCTTCTCACCCACCTTCGAGTTGCTCAAGTAGGAGGAATTCAACCTGCACCCTCTGTGCCCAGAAGGAGGAGAGTAGAGGTGAAGACGTCCGATGTCTTTGCCACCCGTCATTTATTCCCGAGTGAAGAGGCAGTTGGAGACCTGCTTCTCTTCATTAGCGAAAGCACTCCCCAAGTTCAGGATGTGCTGCAGGAGGAGTTGGGAGAGAAGAGGGCCATCAAGTGGTATGTTGTGTCTAAAATCCGGTTCGTTCGTAAGAGTGATGAGGGAGACGAGGAATATGCCACACCCTATTTCCGGAGTAAGGTGCAGATGGAGCTGGATGACAGCGTCCTCCCTGAACACATCGACCAAGCCTTCGCCAAAATCAAGTCCTCCTTCGATGAATTCATCGAGCGGGGATCTGGATGGGTCCTCGATGAAATTATTCATTTGGAGGTGAAGACTGCAACGTATCAACCTCTAGCCCCTGCTAGCCACTTCAAGTTACCCAACAAGTTGGCAGCAAAGAAGGCTGTCCTCAACATCCAGAACGAAGACAGTAAATGTTTCATGTGGTCTGTCCTGGCTGCCCTTCACCCCATTACTCATACAGATCATCCATACAGAGTTTCTCACTGTCTGGAATTCGAGCAGGAGCTCAAAATGGGAAATGTAAGCTGCCCCGTTCAACCATGCAAAGTCCGGATAGTTGAAAACCTCAACAACTTGAGGATAAACATCTACGGCTATGAAGATGATGAGATATTACCCCCATACATCTCTAAGAGGGAGGATTCTGAGGTTATCAACCTACTTTACATCATTGAAGGAGAGAGGCAGCATTATTGCCTAATTAAGAGTATGTCCAGGCTTCTCACCAACCTCACTAAGTATAAAGGCAAGTGTTTCTATTGTTATAGCTGTCTGCATCGTTTTGCCAAGGAGGAGACTCTCAAAGCACATATCCCGTACTGTAACGAGCACTCACCCCAACACATCAAGATGCCGACTCCAAAGGACTGTGTACTGAAATTCAGTCGGTACAAGTTCACCCAGAAAGTCCCGTATATCATATACGCGGACTTTGAGGCCCTTGTAGAGAAGTTGGATGACACCACCCCCTCCAGCACTATGAAGACAGCTACCCACGTCCCCTGTGGATACGCGTACGTTATAGTAGGTCCAGATAGTAAGCCGACCAAACCCATCTCTGTCTACAGGGGAGAAGATGCAGTGGACCACTTCCTCAAGAGCATTATTGATGAAAAGGACGAACTGGCGGTGAAGCTGACCACCATCATCCCCATGAAGATCACTGCACAGGATCAAATTACCATCAACGCAACGACTCATTGCAGCCTCTGCAAAGGCCGACTAGGAACTGATCGGGTGAACGACCACGATCACTTGACCGGTCAGTTCCGTCAAGTGATCCACAATGAATGCAACCTTGCCTTCAGGTTGCGGAAAATGATTCCCTGCGTCTTCCACACCTGAAGAATTATGATGCGCATTTGATCATGCAGGGGCTAGGGAAAGTGGTTGATCATGACATTGGAGTCATCCCTACAACGACGGAGAAATACATCTCCTTCTCCATCACCAAGAAACTTGACAAGATCCCGGTAACTCTCCAGTTTATTGACAGTCTCCAGTTTCTGAACGCACCACTTCAGAAACTTGTCGATAATCTGGAGAGGGACAAGTTTCACATTTTGAAGAGTTCTATCGCATCTAACCATGGTACGTAATATAGTCAATGTTTATATTATATAAATGTTCTCTTAACAATATCATTTAATTTTTATTTTTTCCTTAGATCTCTTGCTAAAGAAGGGAGTGTACCCTTATGAGTACATGGACTCGTTCACTAAATTTCAAGAAACATCTCTGCCACCTCAGCAAGCCTTCTATAGCACCCTTACAAACTCCTCCATCACCGATGCAGATTATGACCACGTTCAAGTTGTTTGGGAAGCTTTCGGCATCAAAGACCTTGGCGAATATCACGACCTGTACGTGAAGACGGATGTGCTCCTCCTCTCTGATGTTTTTGAGAATTTCCGCCGCCTAACTCTGGACTTTTACCAGCTAGACGCCGCTCACATGATGACGTCTCCGGGGTTAGTGTGGCAAGCCGCTCTCAAGAAGTCAGATGTCGGTTTGGATTTATTCACCGACGTTGACATGCACCTCTTCATAGAGAAGGGTATTCGGGGAGGAGTCTCCGTCATCACCCATCGTCATAGCCAGGCAAACCATCCAGACTGTCCTGAATATAATGCTGCTGAGGAAAAGAAACATATATTGTACCTGGATGCCAATAACCTCTATGGTAAGCATGAATTTACTTTAAAACTGTCATTTTTTTTATTTAGCTTCTATGTTAATATTGAATGATTTAATTGGATTTTTCTTTCAGGTTGGGCCATGTCTCAATATTTACCTGTTGGTGATTTTCAGTGGGTGGACCCTGAAAACATCTCTACTCAAACCATCTTGGACCGAGCAGATGATGCAGATGAGGGTTTCATCCTAGAAGTGGATCTCGACTATCCTGCTAACTCCACGATCTCCATAATGATTATCCTCTGGCTCCCGAACGCTTCACCATAAAGTCAAATATGCTGTCTCCTACCGCCCTCGAGATTTTGGAAGAAATGCAGATGAAGCCAGCTTCTTCCAACGAGAAACTCGTTCCGAATCTTCAGTCAAAGAAGAATTATGTTATACACTATCGTAATCTGAAGCTATACCTTTCCTTGGGACTGAAACTAACTAAAGTCCATAGAATTCTAAAATTCTACCAACAACTTTGGCTGAAGGACTACATAGCATTTAATACGGAGCAGAGAAAACTGGCCAAAACATCGTTTGAAAAAGATTTCTTCAAACTTCTCAACAATGCGGTGTTCGGGAAAACTATGGAAAATCTGAGGAATAGAGTGGATGTTCAGTTCATAGACCAAAGATAAAGCAGACTGATCGTAAACCTCCAAATCCTTGACCGAGACGCGCGAGGAATTGTGGGGCACAGATCTCCAAAACATAAACGCATTTTGTATAGACAATGGCTGCTTGCTTCGCATTTGGATGTACAAATCACCCGTCAAAAATAGTATGTACAGCTCCAAATATTTCATTTTACAGGTAAGTTCTTTTCTAACACTGTCTAATTATAGTTTGCATTGATTTTAGTTTCTAAAACTATTTATTTGTGTTTGAATGACTTCAAAATGAAAGTTCGTGTGGGTACTCGTTTCGTTTTCTTCATTATTGTGTGTATCGCGGAATTTTCGATTAAATTTCAATTAGCCTACAGACTGCCATTTAATAATTAATTAATAACTACCACTTTAGAAGAGGCAATTGAGGTATCTGAATTTTTAAGAATTGTTTTCGTGAAGTCAGTATTTTCTGGAGATGAAGGATGAGTCACGTTAGGTGATCAAGTTTTGAATGAAAGCACGTGTGCTCTTCTCTCCGGAAATGGAAAAACATAGTTGATTCTCTACTTTGGTTTCAATGTTAAGAAACCAGTCAATGATATATGATGCAGTGCATTCAATAAATAAAAATCACAGCTCATAAAGAACTTGTTGTGTAAAAGAATTAGTTTCCCATAAGATGAAAAAGTGAAACCGAAAGTTATATTTACATGTTTACCTAACAATACAAAATTTTTCAGCTATGTAATTGTGAATGTGTAATTATGTTATACATCTATCCAATTCCTACAATATAGTTATTATAAAATACATTAAAATTATGTGCTAAATCTTATGCATTAACAAAATATGTTAAATTTTTGGAAAGATAATGAAAAAATTTAATTTCTTGAACATTTGTTAATTGTTAAATGAGATTTCCGTTTTATGAAATTGCTATTATCAATTTTTATCAATTATCATTAATTTTAGTCGTATGCAAAATAAGAGATGACATTTTTCTTTACACTTTTTCAAAGCCATGATATTCTACTGTGTTTAAGCTTCAACACAAAAACTTGATCTTGGAAGGAAGATTTAAAAAAAAAAAATGTTAAATCAGTATTTAAAAAAAATGTTAAACCAATTATTTGAATAAGCATTATGATACTTAAATAATGAGATTTTCATTATTAAATATTTTTCCATTTTTCGTTATCTAGTAATAGTTTTTTTATTTGTAATTATTGAAAGGTGAACTTAGGAAGAATATGTTCGCCTGTAAAATAACATTTTAAAGATGTTAAAAGTTCTTTTTAATAAAAGTGTACATTCATGCTAATGGGTTATTTGTTCTTTCATAACTAAACTAAAAACCTTTTAAAATATCTAAAAAACAAATAAAAATATGATACGTTTGTTTGCATCATGAAGACAGATCGAGATGATATTTTATGTGTTTTGTTGCCATTGTTGTTGTTTTTTAAAGAATTTTAATAAAGAATATTTTGTAATGCTATTACTTTTTGAATTTCTTAAATATTATTCAAAAACATAAAATTACTATTCTTTGTTATTTTAATGAATAGTTAGAAATAAATAAACCTGTTGAGCCGAAACTTTTCCCTTTATTTAAATTTATAATTTCACCGGTAATTGTATGGCGAATGATGCGGCCACGATCCGTCACGGATGCGGGACGAATGTGTTGGAAGAACCCCCACACTTTACCGTCGACGGACAAAAATAGGTGAACTTCTTGAAGTCAAATTTAATAAAATTATTCGAAACTTTCTTCTTTTCTTCTTAATGCAGCATAATGTATACATTCTAAGGAAAATATGTGAATTTTTTCATAAGATTTATTCATATATTAGTGGATAAAACGCTATTTTTAAATTGCGAAATTTTACACAGTACGCAAGGCGTTTGCTGTTTCTTTTGGAATTATGTTACCCATGATGCCTCAAAACATGTAATGTTTTTCTCCAATGAAGGTCAATGGGAAACGCCGCCTCTGCTCCTATTCTTTGCTCTATGGTTCAGTTGGTGAACAACCCGCATAAAGCCAAGAAACTGGTCGCGTCTCCTGCCTTCCATGCCTTCACTGAGTTTGATAACAGCTTGGCAGCAGTACAAAGAAAAGTTAAAAGTCTCACACTTAATAGACCCATTTATGCTGGTTTCACCATCTTAGAACTGAGCAAGGTTTTAATGTATGATTTCCACTATAATGTCATCATGAAGAAGTATGGAAGTAATGCCCGCCTACTATTCACCGACACAGATTCGCTTACTTATGGACTCACCACCCCAGATCTGACTGCTGACTTACAGCAGTTAAAGGGATTTTTTGACTTTTCTGACTATCCATCAGATCATCCCCTACACGATGTGTCTAACAAGAAGAAGATCGGTTACTTTAAGGATGAACTTAACGGAAAATCTGCTTTGGAGTTCATAGGGCTTCGTTCCAAAATGTATTCCATTTTAAGCGAGTGTGGTGAGAAACAAACGGTCAAGGGAATCGCAATCGCAGCTCAAAGACAGCTAAAACATCAGACCTATAGAGACTGTCTTCTCAATTGACAGCCTTCGTCTGTGGTTCAGCATCGGATCGGTAGTGAAAAACATCACATTTTCTCCATCCAGCAAAGAAAGCGAGCGCTCTCGGCATTTGATGACAAGCGATACCTGTTGGAGGATGGCATAACTAGTTATGCGTATGGTCACTACAAAATTCCTTAAATTTAATTCTTCTAACTTAATTTTTCACAATTCATTAACTTTAGTCATTATTTTTACTAAAATATTACATTAACTTAATTTTTATAAAAACTAAAATTAGTACATTTTCAGGATTTTGTTAGTGACCATTAAATTTAATTTTGGGAAATATACGTTCCCACAAGTCTTCTTCAAAAACTGGACACTCTTAAATTTAATTTTTAATGTAACTATTCTAGAAATAGTTTGTGACCAACATTAATCTTTTAGACTAAAACCTTAAAATTGTTAAGAGGTGAAGATATCTTCTTAACCTGTTCAGGACCGGCGAAAGGAGAAAGAAGCGCTTCCCCAGGCCCGCGCGCTCAAAGAGACTACGCACGCACGGGACCGGGCATTTTTCCCCGTTAAGCATTTTGCCCCGTTAAATTCAAATAAAACGTTCCAATCTGAAATCACGTCTGTGTGATGATGGGCCGGCTGGCACGGAAACACTGATCACAAATACGATATCGCGGGCCGTGAGGGAAGAATCGTCTGATCACATATACGCGATCACGGTCCTGAACAGGTTAAAGGATATCATCGGATGGTTGATTAGTGACCTCAAGTTTCAAAGAAATATACATTCTTTGGAATAAGATCTTTTTTTTGTTAGGGTGGAGTGAGGCGGTACCAATTCTTCCTAAAAGAGGTATCGGGCTGGAGGTGGGTCCTCACCTTTAATAATTAATTTTTCAAAATTTATTAATTGTAATTCTAAAGTCTTAACTTATTCAAAATTGGTTAGGGAAGGGGGGTGGGTAGATGAGTTACCATGAAGGCAACGTCCGATAGTCGATATTTTAACAATTGTTTGGTAAAATATTGAAATGTCACGTGTAGCTCGCGGTTAGGGTTCTTTAGACCCTTAGCAAATGGCCTTCACTTTTATTAAATTTAAAAGTCGTGTTAAGATTTTTTTATTTGCATGTATCTCTGATCTTAGAAATTTAATGACTGTTAAATTCATCCCTAGATGGCGCCGAAATTACATTAAACTTAGTAGAAAACTATCTTACTAGACTGTATAGTCAATGAGAAGAGAGTATTTGGTGATGTGTCTAAAACCGACCAATCGCAAGCAAGTATTTTGCCGATCTCTAACATAAAGCAAGTTATGACGTCATTCCCACTGTGATGTCACTAGTAAAAATATCTATAACTCTAAGTTATTCGTTTAGAAGCAGCCCTAAAACAACTCAACTTCACCTGAAAGGTAAATCGTAACTAAAAAGTGTTGCTACCACTCAAAACTTTTAACGTAAGGCAAGTTATGACGTCATATCCACTATGACGTCACGCAATAAAACCCTATCACCATAATGTTCTTATTTAGAAGCATCCCTAGAACAATTCAACTCCGTCTGAAAGGTAAATCGAAACTAAAAAGTGTTGCCACCGCTCAAAACTTTGATATAAAACAAATTATGACGTCATATCCACTGTGACGTCACTCAATAAAAGCCTAACACTCTAACTTATTCGCTAAGAAGCAGCCCTAGAACAACTCAACTCCGCCTTAAAGGTAAATCGAAACTAAAAAGTGTTGCCACCGCTCAAAACTTTTAACGTTAAGCAAGTTATGACGTCATACTCACTGTGACGTCACTAGTAAAAATATCTATAACTCTAACTTATTCACTTAGAAGCAGCCCTAGAACAACTCAACCCCATTTAACTGGAAACAAAAACTAAAAAGTGTTGCCACCGCTCAAAACTTTGATATAAAACACATTATGACGTCATACCTACTGTGATGTCATACACAAACAGCTTATAACGAAACCGAAACTAAAACAGCAACAGGAGGGAAACAAGTCAACTCCACTTCCGGTCACGTGACTTACTGTGACGTCATATCCGGTGATGTCACTTCACATCTGGTCACGCCCCCATACCATACCGTCGCTCGGTCGCTCCATGGCTCAGGAGCCCTATTTTCTAACTACTCCCCCCCCACCCTCGTCTATTAAAACAATTTAAAAACTGGAGAAAAGCGACCAAATTCACTGGATTTAAGAAACTGTATGCTTAATATAAATAATAGATTTTAAATTGGTCATTGTGTGAACAGAAATTTTTTTTGGAAAATTGAATGTTTCAATAAAAACTCATTTACTATCTTGAATGTGCGTGCTACCCCATTGGTTTTTTACCCAAGATCATCTAAGTTATATGCATTTTATGAAGAAAATATATAATGTAAAAATCTTTAAGGATTTACACACAGTTGTAGAATTTCATGGTTCTATGCTGGGCACATGTATATTTCGTATATAACTTTCAAAACATCGTTTTATACATAAAAGTCACATATTTTTTATTTTCATTTCTTTGGAAAAAATTAATAAAGTAATGAACATTGCTTTGAAATAGATTTGATAGTAAATAAAATAGGGGGTATAAAAAGAACGAAAAAGCACTAATTCACATTTTTATATCTTTTTGTTCTAAATTTTTATACAATACATTGTTTTAAATCTTTTTCTGACAATATAAGCTACATTTTATATTTTCTACATTTATTGGAATTTTGCACCGCAAACAAGACTGTTCAATGCAGGCCAGATGTTGTTTTAATTTTTAAGCCTTTTTGTTTCAGAAATTAGGATAGTGACTTTTTCGACTTTCTAAAAAATTTTTCGAAAGAATTCCAAATTAATAACGTATATAATAAAGTCCTCAGCTCATCATTACTTTTCATTTGATAGCCAACGTATTATAATAATTACATCTTTTAGTACCAAAAATGTAGAAATATTAAAATCGGGCAAATTCAAAATGGGGGGGGGGGGGGATCGGGACCCCTGTTTAATGAAAACGGAATTTTGATAGAAAATAATGATACAGTGGCGTTTAGGGACGCCGACAGGGGGGTGAGGAACAAAACAGTACACATGATAGGGGCCCGTTTCGCCAAGTAGGGCCCGCACAATTAACGACCCCTACTTTTTCTTTTCTTTTTTCTTTTGCTCCGTCCAACAGACGCAAACCACAAGTGGAGAGAGCGACTATGGGGGACAGTTGTAATGGATGTCTGCTCTATCAGAGTGGGAGTTATCCGATTTTTACTTTTTATTGTTCTTTTGACGAACTCTGACATCAACGGCAAACAATATGTATTGAAAAAATTATAGTGTTATTTCTTGGACAAAGGTTTAATATGAAGTGAGAATTAATCTAAAAAGTGGCATTTGATGACCCGCGCCTTATAGACCTTTTTGAGGGCCCGTGCCATATAAAATACGATATTTATTCTTAAACGTGAAACTTCATTTAAGTACATGCAAAAGTTATTAATTGTCATTTCATAGACGAGAGTTTATTGTAATTTTTTAGGAATAAACAAACACGTAATAAACATCAAGTATGCCAGAGGAGACCCGGGCCCCGAAATACAACTTAATAATAAAATATAGTATACAATAAATTTAGTATGTCAATACTCACCCAAACTGTGTATACGTACTAGGAATAAATAATTTTCTGTGGTGCCCTTTACAAGTACGTCGCGCAACGTTAAAAACATCTAAACAAACAAGAATTAAACATCAAGCATTGAACTTCGAAAGGGCCCCGTCGATTGTTGTCTCAACAGAATAAATATATTATATTTAAATTTAAACTACATAATCATAAATACACTAAAAATAAGCACATGTATCAATTATAAATTAAATGTTTCGTTTATGTGCCCACCACATACTCACGAACGTAGGCCCTGATAATCGCCTGGGGCCACAACACCTGGGCCTTGGGCCCATGATTTTAGGGGCCCCGAAATTGTCTGTAGACCTATAGCATTTGTTTCACATAAACTATGTGAATATCGTTTATAATCTATATAAAAGAATTTTTACAAAATATATATATATATATATATATATTAGGGCGTATCGAAAAAATCGAAGTTTATCAAATCTCTTAGCGGTAGTGCGGAAAATTTGTGGACACTCATCAGTAATAAGTGTGTGAAATTTTAAAACTCTGGGTTAATATCTTCTGTCGCCTCGCCTCAATGGCCCCAAAGTTCCGAAAATTGGGCTAAAAGTGTTTAAAATTCAAAAATTCCTAAATATTCCCATATTTCGTTTAACGATTGGGGGTAGTGGTTAAATGTTAGTATTGTTTAACAACAACAACTATAATTTTTTTAAAAATTATAGGTTAATATCTTCTGTCGCCTCAGTGAACCGGAAATTCCGAAAATTTGAATAAAAAGGAATACAATTCAATATAAATCAGCAGTCGCAGATTTCGTTGATCGTTTTGAGGTAACGCGTAATAAAAATTACTTTTTCTAACAAAAAAAAGTATGCAAGAATTATTGTTTAATATCTTCTACCATACTGGGTTTGGCGTACTGCCAGAAAAGTAAAGTGGAACACCCCTATTTTCACCTCGACAAACAAATCGGAGCGACCAATAAATCACGTGATTATTTTCATTTTTTTTAGTATTTAGTCTAACTCTAGAATATTTTCTTTCAATTAGTTTCGATCTTCATATCAAACATATTTGCAGCAATGTAGTCGTTTCTTTTTAAGGAATTTTTTGACTCGTAGCTTAGTGTCGTAGTCATTTGTTAGTAAAAGATATTGGTAAATATTAGAAATGCAAGAATCATCGCATTCAAAGTTTTCAAGTCGACAAATTCTGAAATGCCCTATTTTTGGAACACCGAAGGATTTTTCACGCATGCTGCCAACACATGAAGACGTCATAAGATGTTGCGCCTATGAGAGATGGCGTATTGGTAATGAAACTGATGGAAATAAAGAACCATGCTTCTCTTTTATTGCAGAAACTGTTGCTTTGAAAATTGAAAGTTTATACGTCGATTCATCCATTCCTTCTGTTTCACATAAGCGTGTTTGTGATATGATACACTCTTACCATAAAAAATATCGTTCAATCATGAAAAATATAAAACGTGTGGGAAGAAGCAAGACTGCTCTTGAAAATGTTGAGAACTTTAAAACGGAAGCAAAGAAACTATTCGACATATCTTCCTGTAAATGCGCTATTTTGAAGGAGTGTATCTGTCCAAAAGAGAGCAAAGTTCCGCCAAATGAGCAGGCGTTCCTCAAAGACCAAAGAACGGAAAGAAAAATGTTCATTGGAAGTGTTGATGTACTCGAAACAAAACGACTTCAGAAACGTCAAATGCGAGTACAACAAAATGCTGTGCAAAGTAAAAAAAAAGGTGTGTCCTACTTCTGTTTCAAGCTTTACTCTGGAAAATGAAGATATGATGGAGGTGGAGGTGGAGGCGGAGGTGGGTACCAAAGACGCGCCCTACACACCGTTTCTTCAGCAGGATTCAAGGAGTCTTCAGATGCGTGTAAAATTGGACAGCACAATTATTGCCAGTCAAAGATATGGTGTTTCTAACAGAGCCACGGCTACTATTGCATCGAGTGTTATGAAAGATTTGGGTTTAATACCGGAATCGAATTCCAGTCTCGTCACAGACAAAAACAAAGTATGGAGGGAAAAATCAAGAATTTACAAGCAAATGGTATCAAAATTAAATGAAAATCTTTCCAATCTGGCCTTTATTTTGATGGCCGGCATGACAAAACTTTAACATCAGAAACACTCGAGGGAAAGCAGTTCCAAAGAACAATTACAGAAGCGCATTACTGTATTGTATCGGAGCCTGGTTCTTCGTACGTGGGGCATGTTACTCCTGAAAGTGGATGTAGTCTTCATGTATCGAACAGTATTTACGAATACGTAACAAGTACTTTTTTGGATGATTTTAGCAAGCTCACAGTTGTCGGGTGTGACGGCACTGTGGTGAACACAGGAATGTTTACTGGTGTAATTGGCAGGCTTGAAATGAAACTTCAGAGACCACTCCAATGGATTGTCTGTTTACTTCATTTTAATGAGTTGCCATTACGACACTTATTCCAGTCAATAGACGGCAAGTCTTCTGGCCCTTCATCTTACACTGGAGACATTGGACGAAAACTTAAAGAATGTGAAAAACTTTCAGTCGTTGCTTTTAATAATATTAAATGCGAGTTGCCACACATTGATAGTAGATTACTCAGTTTAGATCAGAAATACTTATTCGATATTTGCACTGCCATTAGTTCTGGCATTTGCAGTTTAGATCTAGCTAACCGAGAACCGGGAACGTTGAATTTGGTCCGCTGGCTAACAACTGCAAATCGAAAACTGAGGTTATATATATCTACATCAGACCCATCAAATAAGCTACTAACTTTAGTTGAATTCATTCTAAGACGAGTCTATGCACCCTCATGGTTCCGAATTAAGATTAATCACTCCATAAAAGACGGTCCTTGACATCTGTGGCATTTCATAAGCTCATCTCGGTACTTGCCTAAGAAGTATTGTGACGTAATCGATCCAGTTATTTCTCGAAACGCTTATTTTGCTGCTCCAGAAAACATGCTTTTGACCATGTTAACTGATGAAAGATGTCATATCAGAATCATTGCAGCTCGAAGAATAATAAAGGCAAGAGAAATTAGCCGAGGTGTACGCAGATTCGTTATTCCTGATATCAATTTTGATGCTGAAGACTACATTGATCTCATTGACTGGAAAAATTGTTTTGTGACATCGCCGCCAGTTCTCCGAGATATAAGTTCTCAAGATCTTTTGAAAATGACAGAGGACGGTATGCCGTAGGCCTGCTGGTACTTCATACAATTTCCTTCACATACACAAGCAGTCAAGCGAATTGTGAAACTTGTCACGGCAGCCTCCTAGAAAACAGTTGGGCCTGAAAACAGGGATAAATTCATAAGAGCTACTCTAGAATCCAGATAAAACATGTCGAAATTCGAGACAAAAAAGGATTACAAGTAGTAATGCTATCGTCACTTGTATATTTGTAAGGCAATAAAATTTCTGATCCCTTTAAAATGAGGTAAGTGTGACGTGTATTTTTTATTTATTTTTTTGAAATTTAGCCTTTTATTTTCCAAAATTTGGTGTTGCTGAGGTAGCAGAAGATATTAACCTATAATTATAAAAAAAAATTATAGTTGTTGTTGTCAAAAATAGTAACTAGTAAGCACCATCCTTAAACTTACAGCGAAATCTGGAATTTTTTATGAATTTTTGAATTTTAATCACTTTTAGCCTAAGTTTCGGAACTTTCGCGAACTCTCACGAGTACAAATATAATTTATTTATTATTATTATTATTATTATTTTCCAAAACGTTCATTTTAAGATTCTGTCGCTATACATTTGTTCAATTGTATTTAAGGGGAAATATTTCTTAGAATATATTAAGGGGTGATTTTTAGTTTAAAAAAATCGCATTATTATTATTATTATTATTTTTTTTTTATATATATTTGCAGTCTCTATTAATTACTTTTACGAATTCCTTTTAATATTAAAATGTAAAAAATGTTCTTAACTTTTCTTTTCCTTGATTTCAAGCATTTGGGAAAAAGAATATTTGAATAAAATTCAAAATGTTTTCAATTTTATCAATTTTTTTTTTTTATTTTAATTTAATATAATACATTAATTTAAAAAAAAATATGGACATTTCAATGCATTTAAAATTTTATTAAGACTTACGACTTTTGAAAATTGTTCAACAAAGTTCTGTGGTATTAAACCTACTTTTTTTCTTTCTTAGTGACATTACTTAATTCTTATCTATTCAGAGTCGGTAAAATAAAGACTTTTGTTATACAATAATCATGTTTTTCACAACTGTTTTTTAGTCCACGATTAAAACGTCCAGAATATTTAAAAATGTTTTCCAATTTTTTATGTTATTGATTTTTCAACTAATACAAGTTCATTTGTTGCACATCAAAGTTTAAAATAACACATTTTAAAATAACATTGTCCTAATTTAATTGCTTCTTTCAAAAAAGTTACATTAACCATTGTTGAGAAACATTTTAGATTTTGCTCATAATGGAAAACGCAATATATAAAGTGTAATATTACATTTCCAAGTTTCACTAGAGAATAGTAGGCATTTGAGAAAAAATAGTAGACATGATCTTAAAGATCGCGTGAGAGAATAGGGTTATTTTCTCTAGATGTCGCCAATACCACTTTACCTCCCAGTAGTAAACAGTCTCCTAAAAGAAACATTTGCCCTGGGGTGAGACGGGGAAGAAATTACAAAGCGATGTGAGAGGTTATCTATGTCCCTCGATGACTCTGTCAAAAATTCTACAATCGACAAGACCCAGGGGGTGGCCATAAACTAATTGAGTCTCGAGTTGGAATTTCAATGTCAGGTGGTTTACTAATGACGCTTTCCATGAATAGCTTCAAAACGGTCATTCTCCAAACCATTGCTTGGGGGGGGGGGGGGCTTCGTTTGCAGGATGTGATGGGGTGGTCCAATAGGAAATGTCTAAAGACACAGACTTACAAATACATGACATCCAGATAGAAGATATATGGATACAGTTCACAATTTTAACCATTGTTGCGTTGGTGCTGTACTTAATACTCTTCGTGGTACTGCGATAATTTTTTTTTTCATTTAAATTAATTCCTAGTTTACTTTACGGTATTTTGGCAGTATTGGTGATAATTGTGGTGAGTGATAAAGTTCAGATTGTTTATACATATATATAAATAAATTTGTGGCTACCATATTAATTCTGTTGAATCCCCATCGAGATTTTAACCAGACGATAAACTAGAAATGAAGAAAAATAGGTTTTATTTGGAGCTACCTAAATTTTTCATAGTCCAATGAAGTAAGAAAAATAGTATTTAACAAAACATTATTGTATATCTATTTTCAATTGCTAACTAAACTCTGATAATGAAGTATTTTTTTATTTGATATTTGTTTAAAAACCAAATTAATTAACTAAATTAAAATAATGTATCAGTATTTTATCCTTTGTAAGATATATTTTATTTTAATATTGCTTTCTGAACAAAAGTTTTAGAACACTTTTTCGCAGCGAAGGAAATGTGAATCCTCTAATACTTAATAATTTAATTTTTTTATATACATTTATTATCCAAAACAAAGCATTAATTCAAACATTAATTAAAGTAAATTAAAATGTTTTTAAATGATTATAAGTATTTTTTTTTCACTTTCATACAAATATTAAAAAGTTGTTTTAACTTATTTTATTCTATCTTTTAACTTTTATTGAAACGAAAAAATTAAAGCAATGCATTGGATTTCTTCAATTAGTTGTAAAGAATATTAGAAAAATTATCAAGGGGCTCATCTTGACTCAGATGTTGACTCTCTGTGAACTTCAACTGTCACTCTAACTGCACATTACATTTCCTTCTTTGGTTTTTAATTTTAAAGCTTGAAAGTTTCAAAAAAAAAAAAAAAATAGGCCGTAGTATTCTTTTTACTAACTGTAATTAGTTATCTACTGGTACTCCAATATTTACTTTTGCTATGTGATTGAAAATAAGGTTGTTTTATTTAGTAACTTGATATTTATCAATAAATTAAGCTTTTGATATATTAAATTTTAATTTCTCTCTTCTTTTGCTTTCTTTTGTTAACTAATAGCCATTTATAAATTTTAGGGTTTACCAACATATTTATGACCAAACGGTATAGTGGTTAGCGTGCTGGCTTCTAGACCGCGAGGTTGCGGGTTCGAGTCCCGTGTAGGCATGGGTGTTTGTAAATGTATGTTGGTTTGTTAAATGACGAAATGTTTCGGCGCATTATAGCCCTCGTGTTGCTGACGGCGCCAGATAATCTGAATACAACCAACCAACCAACCAACATATTTATTAAAATTTTCGATATTTTATAATTAGTTTCCATATTTATACTTGAATTTTATAAAATATAAATTACCATCGTTAAAAATAGAGGACCCCTTAAAATGGAAGGCGGTAGCAGTTTATTAAAGAGAAGGGTGAGGGGTGCTTATATTATCTTCTTTTATAGTTAAAAAGTCCCTTTGACCGCCTCTGGCAATGATCAGTTAAAACTGTTTCACTTACAGCGTTGCTACCCACAGCAACGTTAAATTTACTGAACCACAGTCCATAAAGAATTTATGCATTCACGTCCAATTATATTTTATTTATTTTGATTAAAACAATTTCAGCACCAGGAATGAATTTCAACCATGATTGATTAAATAGGATTTATTTGTATTCCAAAGCGATTATAGAAGTGTGAGTAAAAACGATCGTTTTGTGGCAGTGAGAGCCCCAAAGCTTCAATAGAATGCAATGTCATCGACAATGAAACTACCCGCCAAGTTTCAGCCAGATATAGGATTACAGCAAGTGGGTTATCAAGCCTTTTCAAATTTTCCCGGCCGGTACAAAACACACACACAAAATCGAAGTTAATATAAAGGATTTAAAAATCAAGGCAGATGAAACAAGTCAGTAATCCATTTTTGCTTGGAATTAACGTATATATTTCAGTTCATTCTTTCTTAAATTCAAGATTTTTCTCTTCTTTTTGGGCGAAGTCGAGTCCATGTTTTCCCAATATAGTACATCAAAAGCAAAGGCAAAGGAGTTTTTAACACGACACATAATCGTGAAAAGTTAACTACAAAAGATGCTATCTACCTCAGTTGGATACGAGAGAACAGAGAACGTTAACAAGAGCTCGATGCAAATGTAACTGTGACCCATTATGTGGATCTCTCCAATGAGGAACTTTCACGTTTTTTGGTTTTATTTTTAAATAAAAGTAGAGAAAAAATCATGAAAAACAATACCATTCTTTCAAAAATTTGAGCTCAGATAGATAGTTAAAAAAATATTTAGTTTTTCATTTTACGATTTGGCGGGGAAAAAGCCACTTTTGCGTCAAACGTCAACGCGCAGATAATGAACCAAAAACCTGTTTTAGACGAGGAAACAGTGAAGTTTCTCCTTCTTTTTGCGACTTTATCTCTGCGTAACCACGTCACGGTTTTTTTTAATGCGTTTTTGGTCACGTGACTTTTGCTTTTGTTAGCGCGCAAGCGCCATTGTATCGCCAAATCCAATTGGCGACCGGCCAACTTCGCCAACAGAGGAAAGAGTTAACTAACTCGATCCTTCGAGACCATTCTCAGCTTGGATAGCGTACCTTGTGAGCGGGCTTACGGCCCCATCTTCTCATTCTCTAATACTGCAATAGTCTTTACTCAAGTTAATGTTTATTCAAGTTTAATAAACCAGCAGAAAAGACATCTACGGTCCGTCGTTATTTCAATGACAAACATTCACACTCGTTCACTATTTCACAACGAACAGCTTTGATTTAAGCTAATTTCAAACTCGATTTTATTAATTGAAAGCATAAAGATAAAAAATAATTGCACTGCTCAAATATATTCGATGGATAACACTAGAAAATACAAAAAAAAAATTCATTTTCCTTACTCATGCAAGTTCCTCATTGCACATTCTTGTTGTTCCATATTTCGACTGAGAAGATACCAGGGAGCGCTGACTTTAAGTTGGTATTTGAGATTAATGTTACCAGTCTACCCCACTCATTTCTGTGTTTCTTCGCCGTTTCTTTATTTTTCAAGGTTTGAGATTAAGCAGTAAGTTTGTTATGAGTTTACCCAAAAAAAAAGAATGTATCACCATTTATTGTTTTAGTTTATTCTTGGGTTGAATTAGTTAGAACTTTAAGATCCGCAAATATCCATAAGAAGAGCCATATGCGGCTCCGGCGTCGTGGTCTAATGGCCCTTGTTATATACTATACACATCTCTATTTATAACCCCTTCCCCCTAATTTTCAAATTAATAGCTGCTGTGGAAATATTACCTTTTTAGAATGGACAGCAGTATATGTATATGGGGATATAAGGGGAAGGGGGGGGGGGGTATCGGGGCCCGAGGTGCAGTTGCATAAGGGCCCGAAAATCCTGTCAGCGGCCCTGGTGGCGATCCGATACAACTTTTTTTAAAGGGGGGATGGTACCACTGAAAATACCGACAATAAATGAAAATTTGTCTTTTAATTTTATTAATCTATAATAATAAAAAAGAGTCTGTCTGTGGATCTATTTAAAGGGACTTCCAATCGATGTAGAATTTAAAATTTTCTCCACAAATAATCTTGACCTTCTAATTGTATCTTTAATAAACATCAGAGTGTTAAAATTTTAATAAGTTTTTTTTTTATGAATTTTTTAAAGAAAATTTTGTTTTCTTACGAAAACGTCATTTCTTTCGGGAGTTATACTGACAAAAGACCATCGATATAGATAAACAACTGGATAGACTGCTTAACGCTGGGGAAACGAGCTGTTGCCACCGCGGATGCTTGAATGGAGGAATTTGTATTGCCGATGTGGATTTTCTTCGATCTTTATGGTATATTCGCGTTACTTTTAATATTTAGCAAGCAAAAAAAAAAAAAAAAAAAAAAAAAGAAAGAAAGAATAAGAATAAAACATATTAAAAGAAAATAGTTTAACCAATAAATAAAACTGATCAAAATAATTATAAATATAGGATTTGTATATTTGGAACAAACATTTGAGATTAGTTACTGTCGATATCTGAAAACGTGTTTTATCTTTATTGATTTGAATTTAATTCTTTAAATTTTAAGTTACATAAATTAACTGTTTTAAAAATAAATTATTATCTACAAGTTATGAGAATACAGTAAGCAAATGATAATAGACTTTAAAAATATATTTATTTTAGAAGTAGAAATTAAAGATAATTGAAGAAATACAGCAAACCAGTTGAAAATAAGTAATAATAAGATTGCAAAATACAATTTCATTTATACTATAACTAATGTAATGCAAAAAAAAAAAAAAAAAAAAAAAAAAAAAAAAATATAAGTATCAGAGACATATTTGATCAATTAATTCTGAAGTGGATCTCTGAAAAAATCTTAATTGTCGTGCATTAATTACTAAAAATTGGGGTTTCTTGTAAAATAAAATTGACCAACTGGATTACTTTTGGTACCATTTTAGTTTAAAAACTAAATCAAAATTATTTGCCAATGAAACAAATTTAATCAGTTTAACATTTACTCAATAAATCCGTCTAACATACAACAATTCATTTAAACAAGTATAGAGTAAAATCCGAATGCGTTTTACAATAAATAATAAAGTGTATTCTAAGAGATGAAATTTGATAATTAGAAAACTATGAAGAAATCCGTGCCTTCCTGGCACATAACACTTCACTTGCACCTAATTTAATAAAAGTATTTAAATAAATAAAAATAAAATTAACTACTTTAATTTAGTAATTCATGTAGTTAATTTAGTAATTTAGTAAAATAAACTACTTTAATTGCAAGAGGAGAGACAATTTTTCTTTAAATTTCAAGGGTTACATTTTTAAACAGAAATAAAACTGAAATACAAATTGCTTTCAAGTTGGACTCCGAATTCCAGCAAAAAGTTGAAAAACGACTTAGTTTTTAAAATAAATACGTAAATAATAAAGAAACTTATAAACTTGGCCCTTTGCAGTCCACAGTTTTCATTATTAAATAAATTTAGAACAGAACACTAGCATTTTGAGTTATTGTTTCAATTTCCATTCCATCCTTTTTTTTAAATACAATTACTAAATGTTCATGAAAACGTATAAAAACATACATTAAATAAAACATATCTTAAACAAATTATTCAGTTATAAATAAAGAGAGTAATTATTTTAATTTTTAAATAAGTGAACAAGTAGAGTTTTAATTTCGCTTTCTTCCCATTTCCTTGCCAAATGCCATAGAAAATAAATAAAAACAAGGATTAAATAAATATAAATTAAGTGTTTTATTCTAGATCATAATATACTATTTGTTCTGAATTTAAAATATATTATATATTATATGAACTGCCATGTAAGAGATCAATCATTAACCACGAGCGATCAATGTTAGAAGGGTCATTTTAGATATTTTTCAAAAATAAATAATAATAATAATAAAAAAAAATAAAAAAAATGCATTAATATATTTGAATGACTATTTTTTACTTGCCGGTGAAAACTATTGTTTATATTTTTCCGATTTTCACTGTTGTTGCAATTATATGCAACATAGTAATTAACCATGATTCAGGAAATCGTCTCACCATTGGCAGGAAAGCAAATATTTCTGCCGGCGCGTTTTTCGTCTTGCGTTGTCATCGGAACAGTCTATCTAGTTGTTTATCTATGTCGATGCCACAGACATTTTTTTCAGACTTTTTTTTTTAACTCAGCACGTCCGAAAACGTGCAGAAATGAAGAGAAAAAAACGAAATTTTCTTTTTTCCTGACCAAATGCAATTTTTGTCAGCAACTCTATCTTTCATTAACCTATGTCCTATGTTAACACATAGGACAATAATACATGAGTAATTGAAAGTAAAAACCTAGCCTAGTAATGCTGACCTACGTCGTACTGTAATGAAAAAAGAGGGGGGGGGGGGGAATATATAGATTTTACCACAATTTTTATTTTGCGATGAGCTTGAAGTAAATATGCTGGTGCTCGTTCCAACATGTTTTACGGAAACTACCTTTCTTGCATGTTCACTAAATTTATGCCTTTATTTGTAGTTCTCCTCGAAACAACCACCTTAATTTTAATACTTGTCTTTTTATAATTAATGATGTTGAATATAAGTAAAATGGTTTGCTCACAGAACACTAACACACATGCATATATGCGGGATGGCAAAGATTGACTCTTGGTTGAAACACTTGTGTTTGCAACTGTATTGTGATACTGACTGGGGACAAGCCCCCCCCCCCCCCCCGAAAAAAAAGCTTATCTCCGAAGGAATTCGACTGAAAGGAGGGTGGATGCTTAGGGGGTCAGTCTTGGGGTCAAATCTCTTGCTCTATAACTACCTGTATTCTCTGCATCTGCTTGGTGAAAAATGATTCTCATCATCGTTCAAGAATTGCCGACTTGAATAAGCGTTGTGTAGTATCGTGGTTTTGTGCAAAATTTTTTTATATATATTTTTTTTATTTCCAATTGAGCATGTTTTGCATAATTTAACGACTCAGTTAAAAAAAAGTCTTGATTTTTGCCGACTGAGAAAATAGTGAGGGGGGGGGGGGAGGGGTTCATAGGTTCTACACTGAATGAGTATGCTGTATAATTCGAGAACATGTCCATGTTCCGCGTCCATTTGATAATCTCTATAAATTCTTCTAAATAAATAATTCTTACTGTATTGTTATTTTAAGGTTTTCTTACTTGTTCTGAAAATTGAAGTATTGGTAAATTGGATAAAATCCGTAAATCGTAATTTTTACTCCATCTTTCCATCATTGATAAGCAGGTGTGTGTCTTAAGAGTATAATTGGTTGTTTTTCAGATTATCTGGCGCCGTCAGCAACACGAGGGCTATAATGCGCCGAAGCATTCGTCATTTGACAAGCCAACAAGCATTTATAAACACCCATGCCTTACACGGGACTCGAACCCGCAAACCTCGTGGTCTAGAAGCTAGCACGCTAACCACTATACCGTTTGGTCGGCCTTAAGAGTATGACATACTGTGGATAAATTTTGCAAAATATCGAAAAAAGCAACTTTGATTTGTGAGTTTCTTTCTTTAAATAAGACAAAAATGCGTTCTTTCAAGACACAGTTAGATAACATTTTCATTCTTTTGATTTTTCTGTCTTTTCAAATACTATGCAGATATCTATAAATCCGTATAGAAAAGTGTTAGGTACAAAAGTGGCTGATGTTATGAAAAGATGTTTGCGTTTGAACATACGTAATATTGTGATATGCCCCATTTAAAAAATTAATTTTTAATAGCCACCTTCATTCATTAAAGGGATGAACAATTAATATAAAAGACAAAAAAAAAAACTTCCACAAAAGAGGAAAATTAATATTTTTTGTATTTTCTAGTGTTATTCAACGAATATATTTGAGCAATGTAATTTTTTTTTCTATCTTTATGCTTTCAATTAATAAAAAATCGAATTTGAAATTAGCTGAAATCAAAGCAAAAGTCACGTGACCAAAAACGCATAAAAAACCCGTGACGTAGTTACGCATGTCGAAAATCCACCTCACTCCCTCCTCGTCTAAAACAGGTTTTAGACTGGTCCATCATCTGCGCATTGACGTCACACGCAAAAGTAGGTTTTTCCGGCCAAATCGTAAAGTGAAAAACTAAATATTTTTCTTTAACTATCTATCCGAGCTCAAATTTTTGAAAGAATGGTATTGTTTTTCATGATTTTTTCTCTAAATTTATTTAAAAATAAAACCAAAAAACGTGAAAATTCCTCATTCTAAAGGGCCTTGAAAAATTTGTATTACCAAAAAACTCTATTGTTATTTACTAAGAACAGTAAAATGCTGCTTCAGGATAGAGTAACAGTTAATCTGATACAGGAGGGAGGAATAAATTTGACAGTTGAAAAATAAGGACCACCTCAACGGTACAGTAATTTTGTTTTTTTACGTTCTTCCGGGAAATTCCTTCAATGTTTGCAACGAAACTAAAATTAAAAAATAAATTGATAAAATTAATTTTGATGAACGATGTTATAAAAAATATTTATTTTCAATTTGTCCTTCTTCTTTTTCTTATCAAGGACTATGGGGACTAAGGCACCTCTGCTTAAGCATTTTGTACCAACCCCATATCCCGTACAGATCGGTAGTGGGCAGTACTGCACAGGATGTAAGCTCACACTCGCGAGTGGGAGTGCGCAAGTCTACCTATAGCCACCGAAGAGTTCATTTCTACCTCTTTCAGTAGCTACCCGATAGATGGTAGCACTACCGACCGTATGTGGAACTTCTTAATTTAGAGGCAATACCAAGCAGAAGATTCCACCAGAAGACTTGGCTTTGCCACCCCCAGAGGTATTGATTTGTATGGGAACTTGGAGGACTTTGCTACCATGACTGATTTAACGTGCTCCAGTCACCATTAGCGAACACGGCGGTCTTTAGTCGGTCCCAGTCCCGAACTCGCAACCTCAGGGCTCGCAACCTTCTAGTTGCGAGATCGATACTCTCCCGACTGGGCTACGCGGCCCTAATTTGTCCTTCTTCAGACCAATATATTCTGTCTGATAATTATGCGTTGTAGTCAGAAAGTTGACTGGAAGTTTAAGAGCCTTTTCGAACATCAGTCTGAATTTTCTTTAGAAATGTTAGTAGATTATGAATGCGTACTGGTATGCTGAGAGAAAAATATCTGAAACTGTTCGAAAATCGACTTTAAAGGGAGAGAAGAAAAAGTGTTTTATTCAGTGAATTTCACTTACACCCAAAAAGGAACGATTCAATTGGTATTTGGTTATTCTGTTTTAACTAAAGATAAATTTAACAATATATATCAAGTATATAGACGTAGTTGAAGAGTTTATTTCAGGAATCCATTGTTGAAGGGTTTCTTAAATTTCGCACTTATAACTTTTCGAATGTGATAATGAGTGCATCCAAGGAGATCAAAGGTGAGCATTTTCCCTACTTTGCAATTATAAAAGTGGTTAAATTCACATGAAATAATATAACTTATAAAAACAAAATTTTTAATAAAAATCATTTATATGCATTGCCAATTTTAAATTTCATTGTAACAAGCGCCGATTCTGTATTATGCGTGTGCTTGGTGTTTGGATCTAATTTTAAATATTAAAAACATATCTATTATCAAAATATGCAGTAAACTACTTTTCAAAATTTATTTATTAAAAATAAATGTGAATTTATGCATTCAAATATCTTTTATTTATTCTGATTAAAACAATTTTATTATTTACTTTTTAAAACAATTTTGGTAACAGAAAAGAGTTTCTTCCATGATTGATTAAATGCATTTCAGCTCGATTTGATGACGCCAAGTTGGTTTATAAGTATTCCGTAACAGTAACCATTTAGTGACATTGACAGCCTTCAAAATTTGATAGAATGCATGTTATCGACATCGAATCTATCTGCCAAATTTCAGTCCGATTCGATTAAGGTGAGTGGGTTAATTTGGCCTCTGCAGATTTGCCCGGAACATACACACCCACCAACACGTACACAAAATCGAAGTTAATATAAAGGATTTTAAAGATGTATAATGTGGGTTTTGAATTTTTTACTTGAATAGAAAATGAATGCATAACTAGCAATTACAATAGGAGAAAATAAAATTGTTATTTTGTGTTAAAACGTTAACTGCCTTTTCCTATGCTATCTGTACTCCCTTGTAAATAATATTGCTAGTGGTATGAATGTGCCAAATAAAACACAACTTAAGCTAACACTTTTAAAGGGACATAAGACACTTTTTCCAAAATTCTTTAGTTTTGCTTAGAATTAAATAAATTTTGGCACAAACATAGAAAATATGACTTATAACATAACAAAATTTGAGCAGATAATATAAAATAGATAGTAAATTATTGAGAAAAATGCATTAAAATAATACGAAATTTAACTTTTTTTCAAAATGCTCCTCGCGACACAATACGTTAATGAACATGAAAGAAAAGTTGTTTATCAATATAATATAAACATTTTCACACATGATTTTGTCTTTAGGTGCCTCTCTTGAACAGAAATAAAGTTTCAAACTTGGTGCTAGTGATTTTTCATTAAAAAATACACATATTTCAAATTCCCAACATGAACCAAAAAAAAAAAAAAATAGAAAAAATTATGTGATATAAAAAAAGCATGTGTGTATATCTTTATAGTAAATTAAAAAAAAAAATTCTACAAAAAATTAGGTGGATTTATCTTTAAAAAAATCGCAAGGAGCTTTTCGAACATACGTAAAATGTGAAAAAAGCGAAACTGAGAAAAATGCATTTTGAACTTTCGCCAACAAGTGTGCAATAAGTTAAAATAGTTAGTTAGAATAAAGATTTTACCTCTTAAAATTATCGGATTTCAAAAATTCAAACGCGAAATTAAAGCTTGTGATTTCAGCAATTTCTATAGAACGAAAACAAGAAACATAATTTTTGGTGATATTTTTGTAGTATCAGTGTCGCATGTCCTCTTAAACGTTGATTTCTTATAAAGATCACAGGTATACAAACGAATGAAACCGGCTTGATAATAATTCAAGGCGAAGTGTCAATATGCGTTTCACGTATCCAGTGATTCATATTTAACTACGCTATTAGATACACACATTGCGGATATATCCATGAAATTTAAACGATTTCGGCACTCCAATCTACCTTAATGAATAATTCATGATAGCCGACTAATAAATTCAAACTCGTGTATATTCAATGACTGCCATTAAATAGGGTCAAGGTTAATGCACTCCAACATGAAGTTGAAAAGTTTTGTCAATATTTATATAAATATTAATATTTTTTATTTATTGGTACATAATTCTCAAATAAAGTTACATGAATTTTTATAAGTTGAAATAAACATTACATGGAAACTAAAGGTACTTATATCTAATGAGCATATCTTCCAAGGTAGCATAACTTCGAAATTTTTTGGAATCGGGGGTTTTGGAAGGTTAGTCAATTCTGGCCAAACTGGAGCATCGCTCCAAAATATACGATTATTTTTAAAAATAAATATGTCAAAAATATTACAAAACATATTCTTTTGTCCTCCACCATTTCTTATAAATAAAACATTTCAATTTTGAAACTTTGCCTCAACGTTTCAAAACTTCCAGTATATAATTTATCCAGCATTGGGCGAGATTGGGCAATATCTATAACAACAGCCTGCTTACAGAGTTCAGAAGCGCAATCAGAAGATTTCTATGAGAAGGATTTGTCATCAGGCTTGTTTCTATATTTTTCTTTAAAAAACTTCTTCTACGCAAAATTTCTCATCTCATATTTATCACATGTCATCAATATTTTTGCAGTTTCTTAATCTGTCACCTATATATGCCAAAATATTAAGGTATCCGACTACGTTAAAAAGTCAACTTTCGAAGAAATTTCTAAAATTATTTTTATTGCATAATGTTATTGTCTACATTATTTAGTTTCCAAAGCAGCCTTCACTTTTAAAGTAGGTCAATTAGAACAAAAGTAAGGGTAAATATTGTAAGGACAGATACATGTAAAATTATGATATTTTAAACTTAAAACGCTTTTTTCTTGTAGTTTAATTTTATGCATAAATTCCTATTTTTGAAAAATGATAGCTAAAAAAGTTATCAATGACTTCTCCGGATGTATTTTTATTTATTTTGGGAACTGTTATCTAGAGGTTATATTAAAAAAAAAATTGAATAAAATATTTGTGAACATGTAATTATGAAGCATTATTTAAAAAATAACACGTTAAAAACGTTGAAAATGAAGAAGTAATGTTTCGATGACAGTTAAAAATTTATTTATTAAAGTTTTCTTTAATTTATTAATATATACTCAAGATATAAGTATGCAGTTTAATTTGGTAGCATTAATTTTTGAATAAGTTAAATAATTTTCATCAAGCATTTTTGCAGAATTTGGGAAATTTCTTCAAAATGTCATATAAAATTACCATTTTTATAAAGTTATCGGAATATAATTAAAGTTTTATGCATGAATTACTAATGGATTAGTAGTATACTACTTTTAAAAATTTAATTAAATTATTTCTTAAAAACATTTAAAAAAAAAAAAAGTACTCCGAACTTGTTCGGATACCTTAAAACGGTTTTTATCTAGTTTTCGAGTAATACAAAACACCCTAGCATGGGACAAAATTTTATCTAGATCCCTTATTATCTATAATATCTAGATTAAAAATTAATACGAAATTTTTCTAGTTTGCTTAAATTAAATTAGAGAAGGAGCAATATTTTTAGGTGAAATGATTTTGTTATATATTAATGGCTCTTGAAATAAAGGGTAGGTAGCATTGAAATTCAATAACAACATTTGAAAAACAGACAGCCATATTTTTAATTTTTTAAAACGATGCTTTATATTAGACTTAAGTAGTAGAAAAGTAAGGGTTAACGATTTTTTTTATAGTAAGGGATTTACAAAGCAGTTATTTATTTTAAAGTTCTTGAATCTTAGCTACTTTAGTGTGGTACATTAATTTACTCTCTCTCTAAATTATGATAGATTTAAAACGTATTCTTTAGAAATTTTCATTCATTCATAAAGCAACCATGGGATGTTAAGGATCTTATAGGAGGGGGAGAGGGGGGGGGGTTCAAATCCTAAAAACCCTCCTCCTGACTGAGCGTCTGACAACGTTCCATATAAGGATTGGCCAATGTCGAGCTGTATTTGCCACCTTTGTTGTGCCACTGGGGTTAAAAGTAAATATTAGAGTTGACGTATTGGTTTAAGGCAAAATATTGGAAAAAAGCAATATAGGCTACAATCAATTTTTAAAAAAATTCTGCTGTAGAATCTTAAATCCTTAAAAAATACCTTGAAGATTTTCTTTCTTTCTATAAAATATCACAGAGATTTTCAATGGCTTAGCCATAGTTCTTTTCCTAACAACCGTTGCCGTTCGAGTGCTAAACTTCTTATTACTTCATTTGGGCTATTCTGAAATTAAGGGAAAATTTCTGTCCCTGTGCATTAATATTTATTCCTTTAAGTGAGGAAATAGGTATGTTGTAGAAAAAAGTTTACATTTAATATTTTCAGTCTTTATTTTACATATTTATTTAATATTATTTTTTTTTTTAAATCCAAAGTATGGGAAATGTAATCTCCATGGAATGTCCCTACCCCTGTTTTTTTAGTGAACTGAAGAAATAAACCTCACTAGTAATATATTTGTGGAAAATATGGGTCAAACATTAATTTATTATATAAATCATAAACTAATCACAAAGAAATATAAGTTTTAATTTATTTTACCACTTTATTTTAAGCACATAAGTTGTCCCTGGGCGTGCTGAGGTAACCTCCATAGAATATGTTTAACTAAATTAGAATTCTACTAGATAGCAGTACAGTCTTCTTTACCAGAGCTGAAGTGAAGCTCAATCCAACCATTTTGTCTGGCGATGTTGTTGGATGTGAATACTTTTATACTGTTTGTGAAAAAGCTGTCCAATCCTCAAAAATCAGGTGAGTTCTTTTTGTTCTTGTTACCTCCATGTTCAGTAATGTTATTCCTTATAGTGTTAAGCATACTTTTTCCGTTAACTTTGATCAAATAGCTAATTTTTTCTCTAAAAGCAAAGTCAGTATATCCTCAGTCTTTTAGGTTAAGTTTCAAGCATAGCAATGAACTTATTTATAACCTCCATGTGGGTTGGCCGACCAAACGGTATAGTGGTTAGCGTGCTAGCTTCTAGACCGCTAGGTTGCGGGTTCGAGTCCCGTGATAGGCATGGGTGTTTGAAAATGCATGTTGGCTTGTCTAATGACGAATGTTTCAGCGCATTATAGCCCTCGTGTTGCTGACGGCGCCAGATAATCTGAAAACAACCAACCAAACATGTGGGTTGTGTTTAACCACGGAAATTATAAGCAAAATATTTTTTTTTTTTTTTTTTTAAAGTTATTTTTCCTTGACATTTTTTTGAAGTGATAAATGTATTAGTTTTGTTAACAAAATTCTAAGAGTAAAATTTAAATTTTGTTATCTATTTTTTATTTTTATGTTTTTTTACCTCTTCAAATTCTCTTTAACCCTCTGAGCGTCAAGGGAATGGGTGAAATTATACAGTTGTTTTCCCTGCAATAATTTTTAAATTTTATTTCTGATCCAAATATATAAATTTTTTTAATTATTTTTTATTTATTTTGTTTTAAGTAGGTTTTAAACTATCATCCTAATAAAAAGATTTAAAAAAGATTTTATTTTACATTTTATTTATAAATTTAAAAAGGTTGTGTATTGCTGGAAAAACTGAAGATCAAATGACGGATATATACGCCCGTAACCCTCAGAAGGTTAATTTCAGAATCACCCAAACAGAAGCAGACATTTTTACTTCTGTTTCAAATCCACGAAACATTTCTAAAAGACTCACTCTTCTTTTAGAATTACCTCACGTTTTATTTCTGGATTAACTTGGAAGAATCTATATTATTTGAGATAGGGGGTTAGAAAGCTACAGAATGAAACTAGAACTTTAACAGGTGGATTTGTCTAGGACCCGAAGTAAACAACTGTTGGAAAACTTGGGGTTTAAGCTACTTTATATATAAGTTGGTTAACTGCAGATATAGAGGAGCATTTGTTTACATTAATAAAATTTATAAAGGATGTAAAGTTAAGCGTGAAACATAAAATGATTTACTTCAAATTCTTTTGGGATACACAGTATTAATTTTCTAGTGTGAAATTAAAATTTTATTTCGGATAAAAATATTGAATTACATTTTCTTTACTAAGCCTACCCTGACTTGATGCAGGCATTAATATAAAAACAAATATTATTTTTCTATTAAATATCCACAATGATACATTTCGAAAACATATATTTAAAGCGAATGTTTTAAGTTTTTGAAATCTTTGTAATTTGATTTAGTGCTGAGAACTAAGGGGAAATATTGTTTGGTATGTGAGTGATAAAGATAAGAAATCAATTATTTCTCTATAATATTAAACAAACATATCAGCTTTCAAACAGTAACAAATTACTTCGGTCAAAATTGAACCTGTGTAATGTGGTATAAAAGAGTGAGACAATTTCTGTGTCTCCTTCATTTGTGACATTTGTTCATTCAAAACAGGTCAACAACTCCTTAGTACTCTAGGAAGGGAACACGCAAGAAAAACTGAAACGAGCTCACTCATGTGCTGCCGCTACTAATTCAAACATTGCTGTGCAGGGACGGTCATCCTTGGCATAACACGCCACACATTCTAGCGATAAAACATCCACTACCAACCTTTAACAAAACCGTCACACACCGTCACAAGTTTAATGGTGTATTTCTTAACCCTTTTTTTTCATTTTAACAGATATATACCGTGTTTATGGGGAAATTTTTTAACAATGAAAAAATATGTTTATTTTAAATAATTATGTTTGATTAAAAATAGCTTCCTCTTCAATCATTGTTAATTTTAGGGTGTAGATAGCTCCTGAAGTATAAGAAAACCAATTTGAAACAACATTGGACGAAACAATTTTTAAAAGCACGTTTCATAGTGCTTGGTTATCACTTAACTGTAAAAATATTTCATTGAATTGAAAGTAAGAATAAGTAAAATATAAGTAGAATTTTTTTGTGATTGTGAAGGTGAGGCAAATATGTTTTAAATTGGATTATTAAGCTAAAAGTAGGGTATTGATATTATTGATCAATTTATTTTCTTTTGCGAAATGTTTTGCAATGCAAGAAGCTAGTAAAAAATAATACAAAATATCTCTCGGTTAAGAAAGCAAAACCGCTCTATATTAAATTGTTTAAATTGATTAAATAATTAATAATTGAGTGAAAAAAATTGTCTTTCAAGAATTGTTTTGTTGTGCAACAAATTTGATAAAAAATGCGAAATCCAATAGTGTCATTTTAAATTAGTTTAAGATATTCATAAATAAAAAAAGGTAAATACTAAAAAATAAGGAAGGAAACGTTAAACAATTTTATTTAAAAGCAAATCACAAAAAAATGTTTTACTTATGTTTTGGAATTAAAAAAAAAAACCTGTCAAGTTTTTAAACCATTTTTTTGTGTCTATAGTAACATATACAAGGTGTTTTAAATGCTACTAGTACTTTTAAGATGAATTAATTAAAAAAAAAATCCCTGAGTGCTTTATAAAATAATTATATTATATTTTTTAAGCAGTACTGTATTATGCTTTGAAACTGAAATAACTATTTTAAATGTTCAAATTTAAAAAATATTTTTTTAAAAAGTTAAAAATAGGTAACAATTTCTTTAATTTGATATATTTAAAAAACTTTTTTAAAAAATCACTTCATTTTTGCATTAAATTACTTCTTATAATTCATATCATAAAGTATTTTCATAATTTTTCAATAAAATATTTAAAAATAATAATAATAAATAATATTTTGTACAAAAACTGTGTAAATCTCATAGTATGCTAAGGTCCAAAAACTTTTTTAAAAAAGTTAACTCAAAATACACAACTAACTCAATAACTCAATTCCTGAAGACAAATTAATGAAATATACATGAAAAATAACTGTGGAAAGTTTCATACATTTTATAACAAGTAGTTTTTAAGTTATATCTTTTTAATATCAAAAATGGGACAAAAAGCCATCACCCAGAAAAACAGTTTCAAGATAGCATGTCAGGATACAGTTGTCATGTAACAAAAACTTTTTAAAAATTCCACGTTCTACTAATGATAGAAACAATTTTTTTTTCATTTAATTCAAAAATATTTCTATCATTTTTTACAATAATAAAAAAAAAAAACCAGACCCCAAGTTCTCCAGAGGTGAGGTTTCTTGGGGCAAATATCATGATTACTCCTTGTTAGGCGACCTTTGTCTCTAAATGAAATGGTATATTACAAAATAAAAAAAAGTTCTACTTTCATTTAATTGTTGCAGTTTTTTTAAAAGCATTGAGCCAGCTTTGATATGAACCAAAATTTAGACAATTCTTGATAGTTTTAAATAGCAACGCTGAATCCTTAGTATTTCACCAATTTCACTCGCAAACCTCCTTCCATTCCCTACCACGAATATCGTAAATAAAACTCTACTGAAAATTGATTTATGAAAACTAAATGTTATGACTATATTTCACTTTGTCTCTTTATTATAAGACTGGCATTTTTTGTACTCAAACCTTCATAATGATTACTGATCATCTATAATAATAAAACAAGCTGTGTGTCTGTCTGTAGCTCTTGGATCCATAGAAACCTACTTAAAATTGGTGTAGATCTCTGCAATTTTCAGCTTAAGAAGTTTTGGCTCTCTAATTTTACATATGTCAAACAGAATGTTAAAATTTTAATTAATTCTTTTTTAATAATTTTTTTTAATTAATTTATTTTTTACAAAGGGACTTCAAATAAAGATACAGCTCTGAAATTTTCAACATAAGGAGTTTTAGCCATCTAATTGGACTTTTGAAAAACAGAATTTTAAAATCGCCAAACCCAAGATTTCACTTTTGACAATACTTAAGATCCATACAATTATATCAGTTCATAATCCAACAAGGGACCAAGAATAATAAAAAATAACAAACAAAGGTAACGCATGGTTCGCTTTTTATAACTTAATATTGCGGTTTCGTGGGCGTGAATTTTCAGGCGCCTGTTGTCTGGGTATTATAAAAAGAAGTATTAATTTCTTTTTTTTTGTATAATCATTTATGTGTTGTGTCTCTCAAAAATATATACCGTGATTTTTTTATTTTTTTTTAATTATTCTCAAAGAGAAAATGTTTTAAATGTTAATTATCATTTCATTAGGAACCTCAATCAACATGTCTGAAAAATTAAGGATTTAAGCTAAATTTTAGCAGTCTAGCACCCCCCCCCTGCAAAAAATCCTGCCTGCGTCCATGGAAAGAGATATATAATATATAATCCACATAAAAAAACAACATTATTATATCGCTCTCAGTTTAATTTGTTTTGATGCTTATTGTGTTTGAAATGTCTTCGCTATGTTAAAGGATTTTAGAGATTAAACCCCAAACAAGATAATTCGTCAAATTTCGATTTTAGAACTAATTTCTAAAAGTATTATTTGTAAAAGGAATATAATACTCAGCAAATAGTTGTTTAAGAGGTGTCAGTACCTTTACAAAATTCTGCAGGCATACGCGAAATCTCAGTTTTCGATTCAATATAACTTTTTAACCAAGCAAAGTTTAAGGTTCTAGATTTTACATTTGAAACTTTACATTATTGTTATTTAAATCACCTTTAAACTTAAATAGCATAAAAGATTTATTATATATATTTGGAAAGAAAAATCATAAAATTTTTGATAATCAGAAAAATGTGCAATTTGCTGCGCGCATGATTATGAAATAAATTATGTCCCAAAGTGTCTCAAATTGGTTTCAAATAACACATATAATAGCTATCTAGAAGTTATACATCATTTTAGTATGTTTCATAAGGCTTAAGTATTTTTGAGTAAAATAAAATCCAAAAATTCTTTTTTTCGTAAAATTTTCACAAAAAAAAATGCCTCAATTTTTTTTTAATAAATAAAAATCTTTCCAAACTGAAGTATAATTTTTAGAGTAAGTTATAAAGAACATGTGCACCAAATTTCAAGTTCATGCAATAAATACTTTTTTAAAATCATGCGCGCTAACTTAAAATTGACATTTTGAGGAAAATCGAGTTTAAGTTAACATTTTACATAAAGTAAATAAAATGAGATTAATTACCAAATCAAACTCTCCTGTACCATAAGCCATTCCTTCCTTCACCTACAGAAATTCATTTACCACAGCATTTTTTAGTTTTTTGGCTTTCCGAGTCTCTAATGAAGAACTGCTGGCTCTTTTTTCAGCCACAGCGACACGCGTTTTACTACGTGAAATACAAGTAGTTATACATTTTGTGTGTGCATATTTTAAGTCTAAAACTTCGAAGTTAGCTAATGTTGACTTCTCTTCATTATCATATATACAAGTAGCTAAATATGCAGTCAGTTTAGCGACTGTTATACCCTACCCAATAACTTTCAGACAATATTTTCATATGAAGGAATTCAGGGATTCATTGGCATTCTGTGTTCGAATGCTAAAGCATTTCCGTAATTGAACCACATTGGATAGATCTTTAAAAATAGGTTTAATAGTGTTAATAACGGCCTTTGGTAAAGTATTCTTATGCTTAAAAACCTTCAGTTTATCGCTAGCTTATGCAATGTTATACTTACACCAAGTCTTTTCACCTTTCGGGCAAAACCAGTGCATACTCTTGGTCAGAGCTGCCTGTATGAGCCCATACAGTCCAAAAAGCTTGTCTTATGTCATTAAGACTAGTTGAATTGCCCCTTATGGCATTCCCGTAGTAGGAAGTCAGTTTCTTGATGATGGTTTCTATCAGTCGACCTTTGTCGCCTAAGGTTTTACCATCTGACAATGTCATATTTCCAAGAACTGACTTCATTTTTCGTAAACGCTTACCCATTCTTTTCTGAATGTAGCCCACGCATTCTGCTTCCTTGATTTCAAAATCTATCCCATATGGTTTGCTTTCCGAAACAGCAACAAATGTCTTCGAGTCGCCATCGCCAATACACTCTTTATACTTCAGCCCGCGTTCAGTTTCCGATTTCCAAAAAATTCTACACATTCCATCGACCGCCATCATTCCTGCAGATCCAACATGATTTTTTGTACAAAATGATCTGTGCTTTGAAATCCAAGATCTTGGTCTAAATTTAGGACCTTTGTACAACTGGAATCCTTTGCAATGCAAAGACATTACCTCAGAATCAAGGAATTTACCCGATTCACTGCCAATCAACATACAGGCACCGAAAAGCGACGTGTGGCCTTGAGTCTTCCATTTACCATCCCCACTCAGTAATGGAGCTATTGTTGTCGTTAAGGGAAATTTCTTTAGACGCAGCCCGTTTCAAAGAGTAGTCTTCGGCAACTACCTGGATGACCTCAGCTAGCTTTTTGTTCATAGCATTACATGATTTTTAGGAAATGGGTGTTGGCAAACTCATCACGTTGCAGAATGTTTGAAGAGAAGTCAGTCCAGCTCCACAATATAAACGTCTGTTTATTTCTGGAATGTTTTTATTTGGGCCGATCATTGCACAAGATTTAAATGAAGCCTCAGAAGTACAATGAACACACGTGACTGAGTAAGTAGAGGAAAGTTCACTTGTTGATTTTTCTGAGAATTTTAAATGTCAATGACGCAAAGAACAACAAATAGTTTTTTTTAAATCCTCAAACAAGATACAAACAGCAACAATTTTGTATCCACTAAATTCAGTCGAAACATAATCATTCTTCTACAATAGAGAAAGCAGAAGGAATTTTTTTTGGCTGATAAGCTTTTAGAAGCAGGCACTTTGATGAGTGTTGTACTATAATATTTAAATTTTTTCCCACATATTTATTACTGTGAAACTTCTTTTTCGACCATTGTCCAGATGATCTCTTTTTATGACAATTCACTTGCATATTCATAACTTTAAAAAGCTTTCGAAATCAAAACAAAATTGAATCCCCAAAAGAACAGTGTAAATCCCGGGCTTCAAAACAAAATATTAGCATTAAATTAACCAGAAAGTAACTCAAAAGTTTAGTTGTATGCAACTTGTTTACAAACATTAAAATAATATTTGCAAAGGCTTTGCATGTAGCTTAAAAGTGAAATGAAACATACTATAAACTTGAAATTGTATCGTCTGCTAAGAATAAGTGGGCGCGGCATCAACTGATTTCTAAATGTTGGTTTAAACTTTTTCTAATAATTTTGATTATAATTTGAGTAATATCATAATTTTGGTACCAAAATATTCAAAATAAAAAGCCTCAGCACATATATTTTTTCCAAAAAATAGATAATTTTCAAATTTAAGGGTCCTGAGACCCCTTAAATCCATATTGACGCGATAATAAGTGCTTTCGAATAATGTGAAATAACACTGTGGAATGAATACTGATTTTTATTCAACTATTGTGGTTTTAAAATTGTGACTCCCAAAATGTAACAATTCTAGTTAAAATATCGAGAAACAGGCGATACAAATCATGCCGAATATTGATTGCATTATGTCTTGAAAATTTGTGTTTCATATGGCTTTATTACAGAAATTATTCCATACAATTATCAGTTCATAATCCAACAAGGGAGCAAGAATAATAAAAAATAACAAACAAATTAAGGTAACGCGAAAAAGAACAAGGGAGCGATTTAATAAAAGTAAACAAGAAATACAAATTTTAATTTTTGCGAACTTGGAACTGGATAAACCACCAGCATTTGCATTGAAGAATAGAAAAAACAAATTTTTCTGTCTCACTTGCTTTATTGCAAACTGCCATATCCGAAACTATTACTCATTAAATACACCACCCAGGAGGCAGGTGTGAATTTAGGATATCACGGACGCGAGTTGGTTGGTTGTTTTCAGATAATCTGGCGCCGTCAGCAACACGAGGGCTATAATGCGCCGAAGCATTCGTCATTAGACAAGCCAACATACATTTACAAACATCCATGCCTAACACTGGACTCGAACCCGCAACATCGAGGTCTAGAAGCTAGCATGCTAACCACTATACCGTTTGGTCGGCCACGGACGCGAGTAACATTGCCTCCCATTTAGAAAATGTTAATGTCAATATTTACCAACTGAAACGTCATATATTACTCAATCGCTCAATTTAAAAAAAAAAAATTATGCCTTTCCATTCTCCACCAAATCCACAAACAATTAGTGCACCAGTACATCTACACCACTTTTTTTTACGAGGAGAGAAAATAATCTAGTTCTAGAAATTTTTGGTCATTACGTTCGCCATACAAGAAATTTTTTGTCATTGTTTTCGTCGTACAAGAATTTTTGACACCCCCCCCCCCCCATAAGTATATAACTCTATCAAATATCACTTTGTTAACCAAGAGATGTTCTAATGTTCTAATTTCTGTATTGAGATACTTTTTCCAAGAAGAAAGTTGTAAGGAAAACTTTTAATAAAAATACTTGTATTGTGATGAATTGCTGAACTATATGGTAATCTCGTAATAAAATATCCTGCTTTTAAAAATATTTTGAATACATTTACTGCATTGTTAAGTATCAAAGTTTTTTCTAAAAATTTGAGAAGGTAAATATTTTGGTATTTCTTACTTTTTTGGAAGACTTACTAAAGGATGAAATAATTTTTCACAAGTATTCGTGAAATTATTTGAGCTGCTATAAGTTTATCTTATCTATATTTTACCAGATTGAATAAAATAAAAAATAAAAAATATATCAAAATAAAATTATAATAAAAAAAAAATACCACGTCTCTACAATTTCCTTTCTGTGATTACGTTACTTACCATTGAAAAAACAATTCAGTTTCTTTTATTCCATTGCTTTAAAACAAGAGAATTAGTAAGATTATAACAAATCCTATCTGCTTTTTTAAAGGCGACATTTCGGGCTTCATATTGGGACTTCAGTAGTCTCTTCTATATACGAAAACACAAGATTTATTTGAAAGCAATAGAAGGTCTTAAAAAGTTGTTCCCAAACAATTTCTGGTATGGCAAGAGCAATACCACGCAACAACCCTTTATGATATCCTTCAAATATATTTTCATTGTCCAAAGACTCCTTTCGCATTTCATAAAGTACTTGAAAAGATTGAGCTCTTACCAAGCAGACTTCCTCTTTGAACTCGTCTAATCCTTAGTTAAAATGCCCGACGCCACATCCATTACCAAAAGAAAAACATCTCCAACTCTACCTTTCAGTAAAAACCTTGATCAGATAACCCGAGTACTTTTCTTTTACTCACTAAAAGCACCCGTGACTTATCATCAGTGACAAACTAAACCTTGTTAAATCTCAGAAGCCCAAGTGAGCGTCTTGGACAATCAATCACTTAGATATGATATCAAGCATTTTGAATACTCATTAATTTTCTCAGGTCGTTTGAGTCATTTTCAAGAAAGAGATGATAATCTAAATATATATTGTAGGGATTCTCTAAACATTAGTGTATTGGAAATGGAAAAGTATATTTTTACTTTCAATTATCCATTTGTTAACATAAAGTAACAAAAGTATTGTATTAGGTCAAAAAATAAATTTGATTATTTTTTTAATTGTTTTGGAACTGGCTGAGTTCAAGATAATGGCATAGAAAAAATGGCGGTGTGTCAATAATGGATTGACCGACAAAGTTCAACTTTTGTATATGGATTAGCGGTAGCCATGGGACTTGTCATTAAGGTTTTGGTTAAAATTTCGCTTGCGTGTAAGATAGATGCCATTGAAAAGTTTATGATTTTCAGCAATTGTCAAATATGGTTCTAACGATGCTGATCTAAATCGCTGTGGTAATGCCTTTTAAGGTGCTCTAAACATTCTCACCTTTGAAGTTTTAGTAGAAATGCGATAAAGGGGAAAAAGTTGAAAAACGAATGTCTTTAACAGAGTTTTCTTCATTGGATCATCGCCCATCAACGACTGTTTCACTTCTGCTTCATATATAAAAAAGGATAATGTAATATTTATTAGGAAGTATATCGTCATTTTGGCGGTATTTTGTTTTTTCCTGTGTATTAAATATAGTCACTTTTTTTAATTAATGAAAATATGAAAACGAAAACGGTGAATAACACTAATCCATGGGAAATTTAAATGCAGTGCGGATATATATATATATATATATATATATATATATATATATATAAAGACCCAAAAAATAAAATAGTTTAAAATTTTATTTTTAAAATTAGAAGTATTAGAAAGTTTAAAGTGGGAGAAATTAGGATTGTTTAGCCAATTTATTGCTTCAAGTTAAATCCAAACTGTTAATTAAAACTGTTGTAAAAGAAAAGATATTTCCTGTATGTATAACATACATATAATCAAACACACACTCACAAAATAATAAAATAATATTGAGTTAAAAAGTAAGATAGTTTAAAATTGTCTTTTTAACTTAAAATTAGAAGTATTAGACAATTTAAAGTGGGAGAAATTAGAGTTGTTTTGCCAATTTATTTGCTTCAAATTAAATTCAAACTGTTAATTTAATATTGCTGTTTCACTCTTCAGTTTGACTTTAGTATTTATTTCTATAGTTTGACATTAAAAAATCGAAAATGGACACGGCACATTAAAATAATTGTTTTGTTCAACTTCAATTTATATATTTTAAATTACTTTATGTATAAAATAATTTTATCATAAAATAATAATTTTTATATATAAATACAATTTATATATTATAGTCAATATTTTAAATTAATTTATGGTATTTTAAATTAATTAATTGTGCTGCTGTTGCTGCTTTCAATTTCAACTCGGTATTAACGCTAACCTAGACATAAAACACTAGAACAACTTAACCTACTCTATTAGCTTAGGTTTTTTGAAGGATGAAAAAGAGGAAAAGCACTCGATATTACTATTTGAACGAAAGCTCACAAAATATATTCCCATACTAAGAAATATTTGTACAAAACAATTACAATTTCGACAGGATTAGTGGCTGCATTAAGATAGTCTTTACACTCCCGATATAGATAGGCTACGTTGTTATGGATGTTTTACACATACAAACTGGCAGGGTCGGCTTGGGTCACCTCTGAGGGCGGTGGACCAGCATTCGAGAGGGCGCCTTATACCCCTTCTCACACCAAGCCCGTAGCCAGGTTTTCTTTTCGGGGGGGGGGGGTATGATCGAAGATTTGATCAAATGCTCATAACATATTACACAAAAAAAAAAAGAGGGGGAAGTAGTAAAATTCGATGGGGGAGGGGGGTCGGCCACAGTTTCAGGGGGGGGGGGGTGGCTGTTGCCTTGGTCCTTGGCCCTGTCCCACACCAATGAATAATCTCATTCATTTTGCATGAGCCACTGCGGCAACACGGTTTATTAGGACTACCTGTTATGCCGCAATGTGGCGCATTCCCAGACGTATAGAAATTAAAAGAATTGAGTGAAAGCCTTTGTTTTTATAAAATTTCAAGTTACAAGACAGAGGGAGAGATCGAGCAGAATATTACAACGAATATTTTTTTCCAAATTAACCTTCGGTTTGAAGCGCGACCTTTTGTCTTGAGGTTAGTCACGTGGGGGACCTTTTTTTTTTGGGGGGGGGGGGCTTTAAACCTACTCTACACATTCAGTTTCATTTCATAAGGAAAAGAAAACGGAAAGTACTCGTATTGTTTTCTAAATTTTAGAACTTATGCTGCGATGAACCCAGTTAAAAAAAAGTTCTTTTCTTAAATTCACACAAGCCTAAATAGTTTAAAAGAAATTTGATGAAATAAAAAAATAAATAAATAATAATAAATAACAAAAAAATTAAAAAAAAACATTGCATTGCATACCTTGTGTAATTTTTTAAAATACTTGCTTCTAAAAAGTCAACAGTTTTGTATTATTTGTAAAACAAATAAATGTATTCATACAGTTTTACCCATAATTTTACTCCATAGCCTGTTAAAGTTATAAGTCCTAACTAGGCCATCCACTTTTATTTAATGAGTTCTTGAGTTTTGCCAATCGCTATGTCAAGCTGATTTTACTTTTCATGATATTTTAATTGTATGTCTTAGTTTTTAAACCTTATCTAGATTATTTTACTTTAACACTTTATCTTTGTCATTTTTCTGTTCTGTCTTTCGTTGTTAATTTATATTTAAACCTCTGATTTTAATGTTTAACATAATTTAAATATTTATATTTACATTGTTTTAATTATTTTGTATTTGTATTCAACTTTAAATTGATGAAATTTCATTTGAAGTTTAACTTAATGTAAAAATAAATCGGAAAAGAACATTGCAGTTAAACTTTCGTGAAAAATTAAATTATACAAAGTGAATGTTACATTAAACATTACAACAGAATAATTTAGATTAATGTATTGTTTACACTTTATGCTCATCATTTCAATCGGTACGTTGACATTAAATTATTACAGATATTTTCCCTTTCAAGGGCAAATAATTTAAACTAATAAAATAATTTTTTAAACGGATAAATCCAGTGATGGCAATTAAGGAGCTAAAGGGAACAGTCACACTCCCACTCTTTGCGTCTTATTTTTTTGCTGCATTTAATGATTTATTGTTCAAGAAATCTGCATTATGTTACATGATTTCATAGGGATTGAGGTGAAAAAATTTAAAGACGAGATAAATGTAACTATCGTAAAAGAAAATTAATGTTTTCATGTCAAAAATCATTCTTTTTATCTGGGCTAGTCTTCTTAGGAATTTAAGCAATAATAATTTGACAAACAACTGACTTAATTGCTCATAACATGAAAACTCGGTCCGTATAATTAACGTGTTTGAAAAGCAACGACTGAATAAATTTGCATATTAAGGAGTTAACTACACGATTTGTTCAGTAAAAATCCAAATAGTTTTGTCAACAAGCCGAAGAGGTCATTTAAGGTTTTTTTATTTCTTTTTTTTTCGGTCTTCGGTCAAACAGTTCCCTTAACCGATAAAAGTAGCTCCCGCCCTCTCTCCAAATAGAACTCATACAATAACTCTTTGCCTTTTATTGTATGCCCCCCCCCCCCAAAAAAAAAATGGGCAAGTGTCGCCAATCTAGTCGATAACAAGAAATAAAAGCACTGGGAGACATTTGTTTTACGATTTTCCACAGCGGGACAGTTGCATCGCCCGTAGCAATCTTAGAGGAGGTGGCAACTGGCAATCCCATGCGGGAGGTGATGCTTAGTGGCCTCTCTAACTCCTCTCCCAGCTCACACACAATGTGGTTTCATGGTAACCGTGCTTGTGTAGTTTAAAATAAATAAATCGTACAAGTTATTCCATCTTCAAAGATACAGATTAACTCACTTTAAAATCAAAAACTTAGTTATTTAAATTTAAAATCTATATTAATTTGAAATTTTTTCCACTATTCTCGGAGGGCGCCGTTCCAAGGTTCTGGAGAGGGCGCACCGGAATATGTCCCGGGTATCCAGGTGGGCCAGGCCGAGCTGCAAACTGGTCTGTAACATAAACACTTCCATTCATTGAATTTGTATTAAACCTGATATAAAAAACTTAGTCATCCGATAACTGTTACTTTGCTTCTAAAATAAGTAGTATATTTTCAACTATGTAAACATATATATTTCATACTTTCATGTCACGTCTTGATGCTAATTATTTATATAAAGTTTGTGGAGGCAATACTCCACAAGAACATCTGTGCCAGCGATGATTAAGAAAATTCGTGCTGGTAATTTCGATCTCTTTGACACTCTTCGGTCAACGAGGCCCATAGAGGTTGATGACGACAAAATCACGGCATTAATCAAACCAAATCAACGTTACACGACACGAGAGATAGTAGAAATATCGAACATCCATCATTAAAGCGTTCATGACCACTTGAAGAAGCTGGGATACGTAAGCAAATATTTGGGTTTTTCATGGATTCCATTGATGGTGCGTAGAGACAACTGCTAACTAAACGGGAGAAAAACTAGTTTTTAACAGAAGCAACTAATCCCAACAAAAACATCTCTGTAAAAAGGCGCCAAGTTCTTCATGCAATGATTACGGCCGTGAAGAAAAGTATTGAGATCTAAAGTAGAGCCAAGTTTAAAGTTGTTGTAAATTACGAGCAATGAAAATTAGTAATTTTTTTTCTTTAAGTCAAACTTCCCCTCCATAGGCATAAATATCTAGCTGTAAAAATATTTGTGACACTTGGCCATTACGTATTCTGGTTTACTGACGCGTAATGGCCAAGTCACACAAACATTTTTATAGCTAGATATTTAGGCCTATGCAGGGAAATTTTGACTTAACTTTGAGAAAAAAATTTACTAACTTTCATTACCCGTAATTTACCAAAAACTTTAAACTTGGCTCTACTTTAGATCTGAATACTTTTCACGGCCGTAATCATTGCATGAAGAACTTGGCGCCTTTTTACGGAGATGTTTTTGTTGGGATTTCATTTCATTTTTCAAGGAACTAATTTAAAATGTATTGTTTATTTGCACAACAATAACTAGTTTTAAAATGTTCAGTGTTCATAATTTTTAAACTTGCAAGAAAACTTCATGAGATTGAAAGGGTTATGCATTCAATATGAATGATAATGGTATATAACCATTTTAAAAACATATTTAATTCAGATATGCAAAAAAAGTTGGCAAAGGAGAAAAAAATATTAACAATTGACGATCATTTAGCAGGCGATAAAATATCGCCAATGGTCAGTTTTATAATGCCAAGTACACTTTTTTATTATTTCTTAATTTTAGAGGGTTTGCAGCGTGTAGAAAGAGTGTTCTCTATTTATATATGCCAAGAGCTACTAGTATTCTAAGTTTTATAATTTTAGCCCCAATAGAAGTGTATTAAAATCGAGGTTCAAATTTTTCAAACAATGCCCCCTTTAGGGCATTCGGAGCGGAAAATCGCAATTTTTAGATTTTCCCCTTTGTTTACATGTTAAACTTTATTAGCATATCAAATTTCATTCTTCTATCTCTGCTAGAAGTACCTTAGTCATTTGATGATCAGTGAGTGAGTTTTGGGTGGATAATAGAAATAGGTCGTTTTCTGCCGTTTTTGAATTTGATTATCTCGACAACCAATATAATTGGTGACTTGAAATTTAGGGGTCTTACTAAAGTGGCTAACAACTACCTGTAAAAAAAATTCAGCTCTCAGGCATACTGTAATACATAGATATGAGAGGTCAAAATACTGCTGGGTGGCTTCGGGTAAAACATGCCTGGCAGAGAACTTGTCGGGTGCACTGCCATACATATGACTAGTGGTGAAAAGTAGATTGTATACAGCCTCCAGGGCCGGCGTTAGGGGGTGGCAAGCCGGGCCGCTGCTCGGGGCGGCAACATTAGGAGGCTGCAAATGGACTGTAAGATTAACTAGAGAATGATTAAACCAAGATATATTTGAATATTTATGAAACATTAATAGGTGGAATTTCAATAAAATTTGCGTTTAATACTTTTTATGAACTTTTAAGTATAGGTACCCACTTACTTAAAAAATCCTCAAACATGAGAACTACACAAGAAGATTGAAGCATGTAGTTTTTAAATAAAAATACGTTTTGAAAGATGAGTACAGTTTCCGTGAATTAAAGACCAAATCCAAAACCGAACCAAAATACAGAGTAATATAGATAAAATATTAAAATATTTCAAGGAAACCTCTCACAAGCATAATAAACTTCAGTTTAAAAATGTATAAAATAAAAATGACCCTTTTTATTATTGATTAAATAAGTGGACACACAAAAAAAGTGCTATAATATATATATATATATATATATATATATATATATATATATATATATATATATTTTTACAATTTCAATTTAGTGCCAAAATAATAAATCAAGAAATTTGTATTTTGACAAGCCCAAAACTTCAACATTTTTAATACCATTTTTTTTTTTTTGCTCGCGTTTTATTTTACTACTAAGCACCGGGAGGGTTTAGGTTATCTCTTTTAATTTTTGTTATGAAGGGGCGGCATTTTACCTTTTTGCCCGGGGTGGCGAAACTGCTAGTGCCAGCTCTGCAGCCTCTAACGCAAACGGATTTAGTTCCGTGATATTTTGTCTGAAAATGAACACGAAAGTAGACATCATTCAGTAAAGGAAGGTGAAGCTCTCAGTGTGATAGAAATTTAATGATAAAGATTAAAATTGACGATCTAATGATCAATTTGTATGCGTGTTGTTGGCAATTGGGCATTTTGAACGAAACTTTCATCCAGATACGCCCATAGTTCATTAATTGTACTAGAGTGGTGTTTCCTCGTGAAAACGCGAAACCACACATGAGTATGAGTACCCATCAAAAGTGTTGAGATTGTAGATTGATGAAAGGTAGATTGTATACAGTCTCTAACACAAACGGTTTTAGTTCCAACGTGATATTTTGTCTGAAAATGAACCCGAAAATAAACATCAATCAGTAAAGGAAGGTGAAGCTCCCAGTGTGATAGAATTTTATTGATAAAGATTAAAATCGACGATCTAATGATCAATTTGTATGCGTGTTGTTGGCAATTGGGCATTTTGAACGAAACTTTCATCCAGATACGCCCATAGTTCATTAATCGTACAAGAGTGGTGTTTCCTCGTGAAAACGCGAAACCACACATGAGTATGAGTACCCATCAAAAGAGTTGAGATTGTAGATTGATGAAAGGTAGATTGTATACAGTCTCTAACACAAACGGTTTTAGTTCCAACGTGATATTTTGTCTGAAAATGAACCCGAAAATAAACATCAATCAGTAAAGGAAGGTGAGGCTCCCAGTGTGATAGAATTTTATTGATAAAGATTAAAATCGACGATCTAATGATCAATTGTATGCGTGTTGTTAGCAATTGGGCATTTTGAACGAACCTATCTTCCAGATACGCCCATAGTTCATTAATCGAACAAAGAGTGGTGTTTCCTCGTGAAAACGTGAAACCACACACGAGTTTGAGTACCCATCAAAAGTGTTGAGATCGGGCGAGATGTGTATTGTGTAGTACCAGACACGTCTGACTTAACGTCTCCAGTTCTTGCGTATTCAAACATTCAATTCCAATGAAGCCGTAAATAGGTGTCTTGTTTAGTTTTCGTAGATAAAGAAAGGTTTCAATAAATAATGAATTATAAAGCTCACTGAAAGATGATAACAGGTTATAGAATAAAATATTCAGTATATATTATTGATTATTTATTGTTCTTTATATAAATAAATGACTTTGAAAAATATCGAAAAATGCACCATTATTTTTCCAACGACATAATAGTTTATTTTTAAATATGAAATACTTATTATTATAATTAAAGCAACAAATTTAAATACCTGTCAAACCTATCAACATTGTCTATGAATAATATCACCATCCATACCTTTTTTATTCTTTTACTTACTTTACAAAATGTTTTTCTACATAGTTACTAGAATAACTGTGAAAGGATTATCATCTTTAACCACTGAAGTAATTACAAAAGCTGATGTTCACTCACTAAGTATTTAACACTTTACGATTTGCAGTTAAGGCCATAAACGACTAAAAAACCCTAAATCATCTTTTCAGTTAGGCGTTGACAACCCTAATTACCATTAATTAGCTTCCTAAAAGTGAAGCGAAAAAAGAAACTTATTTCGAACCCAATCATAATGGCACTTTTCCTGAAGATATCTTCTTACGAAGTCGAACAAGAACAGGAAGGAATAAACAAGAAGATTTTGCATAAGTGGATTGAAAGAATGTATGAATCAGACGCTGAATAAATATGAAATTCTTCGAGTAGCTAACATTACAAGCTCTGAAATATGTGAATTATCATCATTTTCTAATGCGTTAGTGACAAATGTTTAGGAAATAATAGCTGCTGAACTATTTGGTGAGTGTACCAATTAAAGCCATGTCTCTAACTCGGATATATTGGCCTTTTTTAAAGTTTAAAACTACATACGATATACATACTCCGCGTGTTTTGACACCTCGGCAAAGTAAAATAACATAAAGCATTATCTTTACTGGACTCTGCTGACGTCATAACATAATCGGTTTCTGAATTCAAGTGTTTAAAACTGCAAATTTCTTCACTTTGTAACGTGTTCTTATAAAATATTTATTTTTATATCATACGATTGACGTATGGCCAGGGTCCGATTTAGAAAACCAATTACTATAAGCACAACATCGTAAATGGAGTCCCCATTGACGATTCTTGATACTATTTAAATATTAATGACAATTTTGATTAACATCTATTACCATTTTGATTAAATAACTAATGAGATATTAATATTTTAATAACTAATAAGAGTTATTAAAATATATGGTCATATTTTATGACATCGGTCAAATGCGCTGAACTGAGTATTAATATTTATATCATAATTCAGAATTTTGAAGGCAATTTGGGGGCCCCTAAAAAATTATGGAAAAGCAAACCCTGCGTATGGCATCAGATCAAGGTTCATTTAATGCCAGTATGAGAAATAAATAAGACACTACCTTCCAGTTATTTCTAATGCATCTTACCTTTTAAGTCTAATTGACTATTAATTTGAATTTTAATGCGAAAGAAAAATTTAAAAATTCTACAAAATGCACTACAAAACCTATAATATTAATTTTTTGAAGTCGGCAAAAGTAACCAACAAATGTAAAAATATTTCGTGTTTACAACACCATTAGTGTTTAAGACCATTATATTACTCTGACGATATTATATTGTTTTAAACCTCTAGTGCATAGTATAGCATACATGCTACAAAACTTGGTAGCAAAGTTTGAGTCATAATTAATATATTTTATTGTAATTTGAAATTACAATGAATTATATCAGTCATACTAAAATTGTTTATACGTAAAAATGTATTTTTATTAGTATACTTTTTGTAATAAACACATTACAAGACCGCTAATTGCATCATAAAGAAAAAAAAAATCCTGCACTAGGAATAAAGGGTTAATATTTTCTCTAGAATATAATTTTATTTTTAATTCATTTTGCAATTTGTTTTTTCATTCAAAAAGTGGCGTCCAAACTGAAGCAATAACTCTCAAGAACTCGCTATATATACGTATCATCAATGTTGTTCTACAATTGAAGAACTCAATAAGAATAACATTCATAGCATTATCTTTTTTTTTTTGGGGGGGGGAGGCTTTTTGTCCTTTTGGGAATGTAAACTGTACAGTTTAACATTTCTTAGTAGATAACATATTCCTGAATTTCGAAATCACATAAAATTACTTTTTCAAACTTAAAATCACTTATCAAATCATTTATTTAGTTCTTTGTTATACTTAAATTTAATAGGTTATCAAAATGTTCCAACCCCATCACATTGAATGTTCCTCTATTGCGATTTCACAAATATTTTTGACAAGTATATTTGTGCCAATATCTTAACATTTTGCAATTTAACAAATATTACTCAATTACAAGATACAATAAATATAATAAAGTTACTTCCCTCAATTAGAAACTAAAATTCGAAATTACTGTTCAAATTACAAACGTGTTCAACTGTTTTAAGAACAATGATACAAAGATAATATTGATACCCCCCCCCCCCCCTTTAAGGTATGTAAAGCAAACTTTGAACTTCCATCTGCTAGTTTGTGTGAATCTTACTTTTGTATCATTTCTCATCAAATAGTTAAAGTCGTTTGTAACTAGGGTATTCATTTTGAATTACACTGTATATAAAAAAAAACTTCAACTTTATACATATTAAAAAACACTGAATTGAAATCTAATTTTTCTTAACTTTACATTAATTGAAACAACAACAATAATAATAATAATAATAAAAATAAAAAACGCTGATTTTAAAACTACCACGATGTTCAGATGAGTCAAATTAATTGCGTGTCTAATTGAAAGAATAAGATATGTGAAAAAATTTAATTTCAATCACATTATTACGAAACCGTTCGTTGAAATAATTATACAAGATGACATCATTTCCTCCGCAATTTAGTTGCTGAGAAACCTTTTTTGCTGTAAAAATGCCTAGATGACCCTACTCTCTCCCCTTTTACCCAAACCCAAACGGAAACAACGTTGGCGGAAATTGCCTGAAATAGCGGGAATTCATTCATTAAACAAGAAGCCCTATTTGTTCCCCAATCCGGAAATTTTGCTTCCGTGCCCCTCAGATCAATAGGGAAGACTTAGAGGAAGCAATTTAAAATCCCACGCATGTTATTGACGTTTTAAGTATGGTTATTTTCTAAAATTAATTTTAAAATTAATTTTTGTCGTGGATTTCGTGGCTTTTACTGTCTAAATTCTTAAGCCAGTACAGTTTAATGATGTTATTTGGAAAAAAGTCTTGATTCTTCAGAAATTTGTTTTGTTAGATTAACTATCTTGGATATATTTAAAAACAAACTATCGTCATCAATTTCTTACTTAGATTTAAGGTATCTCCTCTTAGTTTTTCTCTTATTATTGCGCCAAACATTTCGTTTTTCAAACAGCGATTTTTTTTTACTTAAATATAATAACTTAGAAAACCCCTCTAAATGAAAGTTCATCCATTTAACAAAACTGTTATTTCAAACTTTATGTTTTTTAGATGAATAGAACTAGTATAAGGGGTTTTTCAAATTAGTCAATTAAAAGGACTCATATTAATTGTATGACTATTAATTGGACGGCTTTATGCAAATACCAGGTAAACAATGATCGTCTGCTTTCGGAAAAATGTATATTGGAAAGTTTGTTTTAGTTTATAAATTTTATGAAGAGTAGCTGAGTTGTGGTGTAAATTACGCTTTCAATTGTCAAACGTAAATAGATATTGAAAACCGGACTTCAACTATACCAAAAACACAGTTTGAAACATTTTATCATTTTCAATTGGCATCCATCCATCCAATTGATGCATCAGGAATTTAGAGTATACATCAGAAAAACTTTTTAAATTATCAATTTTGTTGTGAATTGGTCTAATTTTGCATCTGAAATTTTCATAAGTGCACTCCTTTGAAACTTTAGTTATAAATAATTTTGTATAAAAAAAAATTGTTTTGTACCAGTATAATTGTGAACTGCTTAAAAAAGTCTGACCAGAATAATCATGACTAAAATTGATTACAATTTCACAAGGTCTAATTTTATAAACTTTGAAAAGACGGATTCAGTTCCGACGTTTATTTTCAATTACTACTGTCTGGAAATACGTCCCATGTCCAGATTGGAGAATTGATTTTAACTTTGTATAATTTAAGTGTCCATCAAGAGTAATTATGTTGACTTGATGCTAGTATTGTTCCGGTTGTATTTCATAACGGTGAGTTACTCAATTTGTTTAGAGTTTTGATATCCTTCCTCATTACTGTTAGTAAGGATTCCTTTCAAGTTTAAAGTATGTATCTATTAGATATTCTGTCATTTCATAAATTTACTTGGTGGTTTCGTCTATAAGTTCCAATGATGTAAGAATAAGTAGAAGTGTGGTTATTCCATCGACTGATGGTTTATAGTGTTTGGTTAGAGTTTGTTTTAAAACTAAAGTAAATATTTAAAAAAATTGAAGTCTTATTTGCTGTCAATATTTAATTACCTTATTCTGATTAATCTTTTCGCAGAATTTACTAGAAATCCAGGTCTTATTCCTAGTGCTCGTAAAGATAATAAATTGTACAATTAGAGACCCACTTTTATGTCTACCTGTCCACCCAAAATATTAAAAGCTGAGTAAAGAGAAAACCTGTTATGCGAATGAAATGCAAATAAACAGAATGCCTGTCCAGAAATACTAAAAAATTCTCAGAATTTCTGTAACGATTATAAGAAGATTTCGGATTTTTTTTCTTATGAAATTATATGATCTAAATAAAAAGTTATCTTTAGGTCGATTCAATGGCTTTCATGATTACTTATGTATAGTTTTACAAAATTCTCTCAAGTTTTTTGGATACAACAATTTAACAATTATTTCTAATTTTATAAAATCCTAATGCTTTGCTTTTCCGTGTGACTCGTCATGCCTGGTAGGCGCACGAGGCCGTAATCGTTGACACTCATTCCCTCCAGTTAAGGTATACGTATAGGCTTCAAATCGCAAAACTCGCAAAAATCGGGGAAGATTTGTAAGGCCGTAAAAAACAAAAGCAATATAAAAACAACACAAAAGAAGGAAACCCTATGATGGAGGAGCATACTAAAAAGGAAATATATAATAATTAATATAATAATAACATTTTTTTATATAAAAATACTTTTTTAAAAGTTATTCTCAGATTGTAGTTTTTTCTATTTTGCATTTCATTCAAACAGTAATAACTCCAGTTTAAATAATATTTTTTGAAATTTTTTTTTGCTATATAATCTGCATACATTGTTGAATCTTTTGATCCTAAATACTAAGTGATTTGTAAATAAATATTTTTTTAATTGAATTTTAAAGATAAGATTCTGTATAAAAAAACTTGGATTTTTCTAATAGATTCAGTTAAAGCAAGATATCACAAAATATACACACTGTAAAATTCTGTTAATAGGGTCAAAACATAGAACAAGGTATTCCGTATTATTGAACACCAAAATTGTATCTGTGGGTTAATTAGAATTTTTGTCATTACCGTTCGAAATTAGCTTATTTAGTTGATTAAATGTTCATTAATTAATAAAATTGAAGAAATTTTAATTTTTTTTATTGGAAACAGTTTAACAAATAATGTACTTTTCAAGGTGCAAAGGTCTAATTTTTAAATTGAAAATTAAAAAGAAAAATTGTTGAAGCCTATACGTTTACCTTAAGCGCGGTCTCTCTGGAAAGTGCCCAGCTTGGCCATCTTAGTTTGTCTCGTTCTTTTATGACCATCCTTCTACAGGTCAACCTGGGTCGCCCTCTCTTCCGCTTTCCATCCGGCGCCCATGTCAAAGCAACTCTTTCGTTGGTTTCAGGACATCGTCTCAAAACGTGACCAATCCAATGCCATCTCTTTTTCATGATCTCAGCTGTTTAGGGTCTAGTGGATGTTTTTCTATATAAAATCTGAATTGGATATTTTGTTTGGCCAAACTATTCTTAAGATTTTTCTTAAACATTTAGTTTGTAATGCATTAGTTTTATTTTCCTACAGTTTTGTGATTTTCCAAGTTTCCCTGCCATATAGTAAAATTGATTTTACTATTGCATTATAAATTTTTAATTTTAGAGAAATGTTTAAGTGTGACGATTTTCATACTTTAAAAAGCATTCTAAAAGCATTTTGTATCTTTTGAATCCTACACTTGTTATCTTCATCGATTCCACTAGTGTGACAATAGGAAATCCTTTTATGAAATTATATGATCTAAATAAAAAGTTACTTTTAGATCGATTCAATGGTTTTCATGATTACTTATGTATAATTTTACAAAATTCTCCCAAATTTTCTGGATTCAACAATTTAACAATTTCTTATAATTTTAAAAATTCCCCCCCCCCCCCCTAATACTATTAACAAATTTCCATCTAAATTGAAGTAACAATTCGCAGAAAGTTGCTCTGAAACTTTTCTTGGTTGTTTCTATTTCATAAGTTAACAATAAAGCACGAAAAAACGCGATATATAAAATTATAATTTATAAGTTGACATAGTGTGGTTATGTTTTGTGTGGTAAAAGTTATATTTAGTTGTATATAAATGATAAGTTGTAGTTTGGTAAAATTTACCATCATAAAACAAAAGAAAGAGTTACGTTCAAAATATTGTTACATGATTTTTAAAATTACGTAGCACTATAATTTATAAGTCGACATAGTGTGGTTATGTTTTGTGTGGTAAAAGTTATATTTAGTTATATATAAAGGTTAAGTTATAGTGTGGTAAAATTTAACTTCATAAAACAAAAGGAAGAGTTACATTCAAAATATTGTTACATGATTTTTAAAATTACGTAGCACAGATGCTTGACCTTTAACTCTTTTAAGCCCTCTTAAAATATGCATTTAACGTGCGTTACGCAATACTTTTGTTTAGTTAAAGAACTAAAACAACGTGCTACAAAACAGTACCGTTCTGACGAAACCAAGCATCCTGTTCTTGAAGCCTCACAAGAATTATCCATTCCAAACTTTAGAGGGAAAAAGCATTATCGACTATTGTAAACACATAATTTCTTTTTACAGATAATTATAGAAGTGGGATTTTGTTAGAAGTTGATAATGAGGTATGTTTCTTAATATTTTATAAAGTAATAAGGTGACAAGGGGTATATAGGAATATGCAAATGCTAAGTGTGACTGAAGTGCACTTATTTTTTCATTACAATATTTTCCAATGTCATTTTAATTTTATCTTATGTTTTTAGTTTCTAGATGAACATATTGCACACCTGATAGCTGTGTAGTTAGATTCCGGGTTCGAATCCCGGGTTAGGCATGGATGATCGTTGTGGTTCGGAATCCACGTTAAGCTGTAGATCCCGGCCTGATTAGCAGTTATTGAGCACAAGTATAGGTCTTTGAGCAAACAAACCAGCCAATCAAACCTAGATGAACATAAATTTAATTTTACTTCCATACTTTGTTTTATTAATTGCACTTAATTTTAAAAATGCATATCTTCAAAAATTCTTCTATAAATAGAACAAGAATTTAAAGAAGTTAGCTAGAAATGAATCTTATGGGGGGGGGGGTTAAACATTATTAAAGATAACCTGAATTAAAGGAACTCTAGAGTAACAAACTACTCATATTTACATTTAGGACATTAAAAGTGTATCATAATATTTTTTAAGGAAAAACTTAAAAATGAAAGATAACCTGAATTAAAGGAACTAGAATTAAGATAAATAAAAGATAACCTGAATTAAAGGAACTCTAGAGTAACAAACTACTTATATTTACATTTAGGACATTAAAAGTGTATCATAATATTTTTTATGGAAAAACTTCCCAGCTGATTTAAAAAATGTGTAATTGAAATTCCATGTAACAGCCATTAACACATTTTTACCAAAATAATGATCTCGTTTGATGCTTTGTTTTATTATTATACGTAAATATCGTCTTTAACCGTCATGAAATTTCTTCAAGGATTTTACTATAATATCATCAAGCATTGATGATTTTTTTTAACAATTAGGAGTTTTTATAATTAGGGTTTTGGTACCTATTTTTGAAAATGAAATTAAAGTAGTTTTGGATTTTTGGGATGTATTATGGGATGTATTTATAGATGAATCATATAGTCGATTTAAGTATAAATTTTACAACTCCAATTTTGGTCTCAAATCCCTTTTTAGCTTTGTTGAAAATAAAGAAAAGAAAAATCATTTAGGAATAGCTTCCAACTTGATAACTGAGTTACATTTGTATTTCGTAAAAGCGCCAAATTTGAGACATTTAAATTTTGATCAGTAAATCCTAACAAGTGGCATTTTTTACTATTCTCGAGCAATGAAGATGGGATTTCAATATTTATTCAATTATTGCCATGAAATATGGTAAAAAAAAAATAATCGTGTATTCATTTCGCTTACTATAAAACATAAGGTAGTATTAAAAAAATTCCCTTAAAACCGTTTATACGCAAATGCATGCAAGCTGTGTCTATTCCACTATTAAAGGTGCATTAAAATTTAAAATATAAATATTTCTGCCAAATATATTGACATACATAGAGCAGCGGGAAAAAATTTGTGTCCTAAAAGATTTAAATTTCCCATTTTTCAAGAAACTCTCAGATGTTCAGTCGTATAAAAGTACGTTACCTGATCATGATAACAGCTTGAAAAGACTGTCTTTTAAATTTTTCAAAGTGTTCTCAATTTAATATGTTCTAATCTATTGAGTAAATTAAAGTTTAGTTAAAAGAAAATTGAAAACACTCTACATTATATTAAAGGAATAGTTTCTTAAAATGTCTTAACCTTATTCCTGAAAAATTGCTAACTCCAACTCACAATTTAAAAACTATTTACTGAAAAGTTACTATCACTACTAAATCTGCCATCTCTGCTATCTGCTGCTATAGTTTTAAAACCGTAAAGACGAATTGTTGTTTTACTTTACAAAGTAACGTAACATATAAAAGAGAAAAATGGATATTTCTAGTTTGTTTATAAAATTTTTAGAAAGATTGTTGATCTCAGGAAACTCTGACAAATAAGAGTTAACACGTTTGAACTCTAAGGCGACTATACTTCAATTGGTTACATTGTACTTTGGAAAACTACTCTTTATCATAATAAGATTGTCCCCCAAAAGAATACCACCTACACAAACTCCAAAAATACCTTCTGCTGACCATAGAAGAGATTTCATTCTTTGCTTCGGCATTCATCCTTATTCGAGGCAGTAAGCTCTTGAAAACTTAACTGGGTTTTTCTAGATTTGTGTTCGTAGACAACCATTTATCCTGCTATCTTTAAATCCTTCAGAGCTACAGAATCCACCAGGATATTTTAGGTATTGGTGGCGTAATACCAGGATATTTTGGGTACCTTTCAATAAGATGGTTGAAACTCTGTCACTTCTAGTTGAAGTTTCGATTGTTTTATGTTATTTATTGATAGCATTCCACTACTTTTATACATTCCACTACTGTACTTTACACTTTATAAAACACCACTGACATTTGGTATGCCAAGTTGGTAACACTGTGAAATAATAGATATGCTACCATCGTCTCACTTTTGGGAAACTGCGTCTGGCTAGTTTCAGAGTGAAATGGGAAATACATTTTTTTTAATACGTAATTCATATAGAATGGTTTTCTGTTATGTTTAATTTAACAAAAGGAAACATCTTTTTCAATAATGCTTCTATTGTTGAGTGAAAAACTATCTGCATTAAATAATATGTAAAGGAAGATAATCATAGTAAAAATGGTATCAAAATTCACAATATTATATCAATGGATCAAACATACGCTGATACAAAACTAGAAGTTATATACCATTATCATGGGATATTTTTTCCAGTAAAAATAAACATAATTTTGTAGAAGTTGATTGCATTTCTTGAACTTCAAGAGTCAAAAATATATTTAAAAAAATTCCTAAAATAATACTAATCATCCCAAATTAATATTACTCAATGTAAATTATTATTATTATTTTTTTTTTTAATTATATTAGATGGCCTTAGGTTCATTAATTCAGACAACAACTTCAAATATATCTTCTAACATTTTCCATAAGTTATTGGCCTTAAAATTTCTTCTTCTTAATTGGCACGACAGCCCCGGGTGGTCCCTGGCTTTTCTCAAAAGTCCTACTCATGTTGTCCTATTCTTTGCGATCGACTTCCAGTTTTTCACCTTTAGAATTTTGAAGTCCTTTTAAGGCAGTCAACCCACCTGAGCTCGGGTCTGCCTCTAACGCGAGTAGCTATGGGCTTAGCAAGGAAGATATTTTTTGTTGTCCTTTTGTCTTCCATTCGGATTATATGCCCTGCCCACTTAATTCTTTTATTCCACCGAATATGCTTGGCCTTAAAATTTTAGATATATGAAAATTTCGATTCCAGATAATCTTTCCTTCTATAAGTATTAATATCTACTCATTTGTATAAATTTCTTCGATTATAATTTACTTTTACTTTTCTGTTTCGTTGAAAAGAAAAATCATATCTTGAATATATACTTGAACTATTGTCTATATCAGCGTCAGCCACTACGTGGCCCGCGGGTCGAATTTGTCCCGCGACAGATTTTTCTGTGGCCCGCCGGCTCCACAGAAAGAAAAAAAATCCATTTCACGGCGTGGATTTTTGTTTTTTACATAATAATTGTAATTTATCCGAAATAATATGTTAACTATGTAGAACAGAGTTCTCCACAACGTGCCCGAAGAAAGCACAGAAGAAGCTTTCAGCTAAGTGGTTTTCATCAAGATTGAATATAGGTATAACCTAACTGAATCTCATTTGGACAATTTATTTAAATTGACTGCAACAAATACTCCGAAAGACATTGACTCTATCATAAAATAAACTCAACGATTTCGACCGCCATCGTCTCACAATTGATATCAACTAAAACGGAGTAATCTGGAAGTGAAATTTAAATACTTTTATTAAAAGTTAGGTCAAGTCGCATTGTCACGTTGAAACAAAAGTTTCAATTCTGTTTCAGGCTTTGATTTACTAATAATGAAAACTATTATTTTTTAATTGTTCGAAGAAGAAAAAAAAGAATAAAATATCAATTGTAATTTTATTAAGATAAACTAGTAACCTTTCCCCCCCCCCCCAGTTTTCAGAAATACTATATATTATTAAATCCATAACAATTAAGGATATATATTTTGGTGTATCCGGCCAGCGGAAAGCTCCAACATAAATCATACGGCCCGCGTCTAAAAGTTAGTGGCGAACGCTGGTCTATATTAAAACATTAATGGATTTGAAACAAAGAATAATATACTTGATTAAACTAGAATTTTCCTTCAAGTTGCATAAACTTAATAGTCTTGCTTATTTTTTAGTCATGGGCGTCCGCAGAAGTATTTGCAGGGGGGTGCAAGACTAGATTTTTAACAAAATCATTATTTTTTTTAGAAATTTTAATTAATAGTTATGCATTTCAAATTATACTCTTTGAGAATATTTAAAAAAAAAATATGGTATATATTTTTGAAAGCGCAACCCTGTTAAAAAGAGAAAAAAAATAGTAAAAATATTTAAAAAAATATTTTTTACGATTTTTTATCATTAAACTAGATTTCACGGCATTCCAGAGACAGTGTTTAGAACAGAGGAACACGAAGATGCAAAAATGCAGAAGAGTAACATTATATTTCTTCCAAGTTTTGGAAATAATTAAAAAAAAAATCAAAATGAAATACAAAGGCAGTATTGGATATATTTAATTGAATTCTAAAAATAGATTTCAAGATAGTATATCTGATAATTTAAAAAGCAAAATATTTGTCCTAGAATTTTGAGAACTACACAGGAAATGATTATACAATAAAAGAAATAAATACTTCTACTCAGCCTGCAATAATCCTAGACAATAGGCGCCAGTAGCTATAAATAAACGACATAGAAAAGAAACAAGGCTAAATTAATAGAAAAACAAATGCTTATTGTAACATAAAAACCGAAATTGCATTTTATTTTGGAATTTACATCTTTTCTCTCATATATATATATATATATATTTTAATTTTCAAGAGCTAGGGGGGTGTAAGTGCCCTCCTTGCACCCTCCTGGGGGCGCCCATGTTTTTAGTATAATAGCATACTGCTTGGTTAAGGAAGATTATCCAATACATAGAGTGTTCTAAAACCAAGTTCTCCAAATAGACATCGTGATATGTGTAATAATTTGAATTTGGCAAGATTTCAGTCATACAACCCAGCACCGTCTGCAGCATAACTATACACGACTGTAGTTAGAATGCTTTTTGCACATGGACATTAGATATCATATGGAAATTATGTTATAGGTATTTTCACGCATCTGTTGGCTGTGTGGGGTTAACTCTCTAAACTTGCATGCCAAATTTGCCAGGTTCGAATCCTGTGTTAGGCATGAATGTTTGTTGCGGATCGGAATCCACATTAAGCTGTAGGTTCCGGCCTGATTAACCGTCATTGAACATAAAAATAGGTCGTTGGGGGTACAAAACAATCAACCAACTTGTAATTTCACTCCTGTACTCTTGTTTATTCTATTATTGTGCAATAATAATGTAAGTTAGTTGATTTTAAAAAGTGAAAGTTAATTAAAGTTTAGAAGGAATTAATATTAACATTATAACAATTTAAATGTAATACAAATATGTAAGAATTAGTTATAAACATTTACTTTTGTTTTGTATACATTTATAAAATTGGTATATTTTATTTATGATAATAATTGTTATGATATGTTTTGTTATTTACCCTTTCTACTTAATCTATTATAACTTAATCTATATATTTTTTATTAATTGTATTGATGTTGTTTGTTATTGAAATTGCTACTTCACCTCCATCATTATTATCACTATTATTACTATCACCATCATTACTATTACTATTATTAGTATCACCGTCATTATTATCAATAACATGCTATATTACTATAATCGTCAGGTCATAATTATCAGTATTATTGAACGATGATATGTAAAACGGGAAGATCGACATATTCCCAAATCTTCATAAAACTTAAAACTTTTTTAATTTTAATTCTTACAGTGAATTTCACTTATTTATTTAGAATTTGATCAATATCCATAATCTTAACCCATTTAACTTAAATGGACTTGGCCTATTTAACGCTAGCTCTACAAATCCACAAATGTACTGACATTTTTAATAATTTGTAATAAACAATATACAGATGTTTTAAATAGTTTCTAATAAAAAATCCAAAAATGTGAAATAAAGAAAATTCATGAACTATATACGTAAGGATGATATGGTTTTAAAAGAAATGTGCTTAAAAAGTGAAATTTTTATAACAAAGAAATAAAATAAAAATAGTAGTAATTGTTAACTAGAGGCACTGAATAAAAAGAATGCGATTAGTGAGGAGAGGGGGGGAATAGCTGCCCTTCACCTTTTGAACTTTTAGATTAACTTTATAGAAAGTGATAATATCTTCAACATTTTTAAGTTTGCCCCCTCCCCCCCCCCCCCCTTCCAATATTTTGCACTTTATGGCATTCAATCGTCATCACTCTCGATGTAAAGATTTGAAGTAATATAACTTATTGGTTTTCAACATTTTTTTATAGTTATTCAAATATTATCATTTTCAAATGTTCCGTTAATTTTGTATTATCTAATTTAATGTATGGCATCTTCTATAATTTGTACGGAATGCGCCATGAAGATACCTTAGCAGGTTTCCATCGCTTTGTTAATCTGCCTGAATGACATACTATGGAACAATCGGTTGAACCATTTAATATACACAATTGATGATGTCGGGATAATTCATATATATTAATCAGGTAATTGCACAATTTTAAAGGTTTCTCAAATTCTCCATTAGCTGTTTCCAGTTACAGTCAGTTAATTTGGTTCTATTTCACTTGCCTCAAGAAACTCAAGTATGGCTTCTTTCATATAGTTGTCTCCTCCTACATTAGCAGTTAGCATCGACTCTCTTGGAACTAACTATATCCCTTGTTCTAAAGTGCTCCTTGAATTTTACTTTGGAAGAGTCTTTCATTAAATGAAATAAAGTTTTTTAGAAAAAAAATGCTATTAATATTGTAAAAAGCATAAAAAAAGTAGTTCATCTTTAACAATATTTAAAATCCTGACCAGGTAAGTGCACAGTTTTAAAGGTTTCTCAAATTCTCCATTAGCTGTATCCAGTTAAAGTCAGTTAATTTAGTTCTATTTCACTTGCCTCAAGAAACTCAAGTATGGCTTCTTTCATATAGTTGTCTTCTCTTACATTAGCAGTTAGCATCGACTCTCTTGGAACTAACTATATCCCTTGTTCTAAAGTGCTCCTTGAATTTTACTTTGGAAGAGTCTTTCATTAAATGAAATAAAGTTTTTTAGAAAAAAAATGCTATTAATATTGTAAAAAGCATAAAAAAAGTAGTTTATCTTTAACAATATTTAAAATCCTGACCAGGTAAGTGCACAGTTTTAAAGGTTTCTCAAATTCTCCATTAGCTGTATCCAGTTAAAGTCAGTTAATTTGGTTCTATTTTACTTGCCTCAAGAAACTCAAGTATGGCTTCTTTCATATAGTTGTCTTCTCTTACATTAGCAGTTAGCATCGACTCTCTTGAAACTATCTCCCTTGTTCTAAAGCACTCCTTGAATTTTACTTTGGAGGAGTCTTTCATTAAATGAAATAAAGTTTTTTAGAAAAAAAATGCTATTAATATTGTAAAAAAAGCAGAAAAAAAGTAGTTCATCCTTAAACAATATTTAAAATCCTGACTCCAACCAAAAAATATAAAAACACACATTAGTAACTGTAAAATAAATTATTTGATGCATTCCAATTCATTCTAAAGGTCAAGTCTAACAGCGTAGCTTACAGTTTTTGGGTAGTATTCAATTGAGGATTTTAATTTAAAATTTTAAAGTATTAAATATTACAATTTTCTTTTTCATATTCTTTGATCAAAATCAGTTTAAAGTGAAAGCTCACAGAAAAGTACTTAATTCTAGAATAAGAAATAATAATAATAAAAAGAGTTGGAAGTTTATGGTAACTTAATTTGTTTTCTAAAATTTCACCAAACTCGCCTATTAGGTGGTCTTATTTTCAACGATACTTTTTTAACACATCACTAAAATCTCACCAAATTGAAAGATTGTTAAGAAACACATATTAAGAAATTAAAAACAATGAAAGTATTGCTTCAATTTCATATTGTACTCAATAAGTTTCCCATACTAATTACAACTGCGGAAATGAACGAAGCATATGAAAAGTATTGATGCTTCGTTTGAAGATCAATAACAATGAATAGCGTTGGTTGATCACAATGTTTATTGCTGATGGAGTAAACGATAATCACAATGTTTATTGTTGATGGTAAACGATAATCAAGGGGAGTTTCTTTTAATCCGTATCCTCATCAACAAAACAGATACGAGTTTATTACGGAACGATATCATAATAAAAGAAATGTACGGCCTTTCCCCAATATTTGCCCTTATTCGAGTGGGCAGATAAGCTGATTACATTAATAATATTTACTATGAGGTGGGCCTCTTTTGGTGCCTAAGCAAACATGCCTGTAAATATCATCAGTATGTTTTAATAGATGCTTGAGGTTACCCATGAAAATTGGATGGTCAATCCATTAGTGTAATTGAGGATGTAGTATTCAAAAAGAGTTTTTTAAGGGAAATCGGTACCATTGAAACTTTTTTCTTTCATTAAATCTCATTTATTAAATTTTGTTCTTTAAAAGAGTTTAAGGGGAATAGGTACCATTGAAACTATCTTCTTTTGTTAAATCTCCTTCATTAATTTATTTTTTAAAATTTCTTCATAAGTTTAAACTCCCCCATATTAAGAAGAATTTCTTGTCAAAAATTAAATTGTGAAGAAAATAAATTTCATACGACGCTTCAAATTTGTAATTAAAAAAAATCCAAAATTCTATTTCGTTTCCATTTTTCACTAAATCTTCTTTTAAATGTTGCGAGATACAGGGAACATAGGAATGTGGGTAATGAAATAGCTTCGACTTAGTCTTTTGATTTTTTAAAAGATAGCTTTATATTTGATTTCACAATTAGTACAAAGTAATTTTCAATACCTAGGGATTGTTTTGTCTCCAAAATAAATATAAATGCTTTTAAGTATATTTGTTTAACAATTAAACTTTGCAGCATGGATTTTATTTCGATTTTGAAACTTTTTTGCGATAAGTTTAAACTTCATAAAGTATGAAAAACATTTTTTGAACTTTTTACAATTTATTAAATAATGTTTCGGGTTTTCTGCTTGTTTATGAAATTTATGATTGTAATAAAAATACTAATTAATATACAAGTAACCATTTTAAATTGGGGTCATTTTTATTAACATATTTGATACATAAATTTCTGAACCAACAGATGGCATGAAAAATACGTTTGAGCATGGAACCGATCTCTTAATTTAAAACAAATTTAAAAGCGTTTTACAGTCTCATATTTTTATTAAGAAAATCAATTAAGTCATTTTTAAAAAGTTTAAATTTTTTTAATTTTAAGCATCTTCAAGTATTTTAACGTTCTGTTGATATACCTACAAAGACAAAACAGAGTCGCTCAACAAATAACCATTGAAAACATCATTGAAGTATTCGTTAAAAGCTTTTAAATCTAACGCGAAAAGACAGCAGAAAATCAGTAGATGATGGCAAGCACGTCTCACTAACTGAGATACGTGACAACTATCCATTCGCTTTCTTTTATTATCTCCCAAGTAAAGAAGTCCCAACCTGTTGTGGTGATAAGCATAACTGCTGAAACGGGACACTAATGAACACTTTATCTGAAAAACAGTCAAGGTTGTAACCGATGTGGCAGACTTAAGTTAGGTGTTTCTATCATCTATGGTAAACCAGTTAATGGAGGTTGTCTTTTTCTTCAGGACTTCAGCTTTTAACTCTGGTGGATAAAATCGCGTTTCTAATATATTTTGTGTAATAGAATTTGTATTTGAATAATCTTTTTAGCTTAAAACATCAAGCTTGCGGAACTGATAAAGAACATCTATAACACTATCAAAACTTGATCTTTCACTAACGCGCAAAGAGTAAATGCAAATTCGTTCAATTGAAAGGTGTCTTTGATTGGGACGAAGCCCGAGGCAACTTAATGTTAAATTTTTAGTTTATAAATGTTTAAAAATACAAGATGATGCAAAAGTAACAGTAGTTTTGAAAAGTTGAAAATTAGCGAGCTTTTGCGAGTAAGAAGTTGCAGTTTTAACAGAAATGCTCCCAAAACCCCTGATATTTTATACACAAACGAATAATGGTTAACTTTTTATCAAATATTTGCACTTTATGCCATACCCTAACGATTGTCAGTCCTCAATCCACTGAAATAATATCAGACAGTAAGCTCACAGACACATACATCACCATTTGTTAATAATAAAAAAAAAAAAAAAAAAAAAAAAAAACAATAAGCATTTTTTTTCTTTGCTGAATTTTTTTTTCCTGAGGCTTTCCGCATCTTCTGATTCATGAATTATCGGTTTTTGAAAAGTAATGTTACGTCTGGATGCCCCTGTGCATAAACATAAATGTACTATTTAAAGTTAGATCTTACTTCAAAGTTTTGAAGTAAATTAAGGATTGTTCTCTATGATATTGTCCTTGGATTCGTCTACAAGTGTTAAAAGTAAAGAATGTGCTCAAGACACGCAAGATTGATCCCAACTTCTTTACTCACGCATTAAAATTCGGCACTTTAAATATATAAAAATTTTACTAGTTAACATTTCGAAAGGCCTTAACCACGAAAAATCTCGAAAATCTGATCAAAACGTGGCAAAAACTACTACTAATAGTTTGGACCTCTTCACAGACTCTTAAGTGTCATAATAACGTCTTTATATAACATTCCAAAATTAAACAAAAAGTCTTGCTTTTTGTCATATAAAAAGAGTAAAACCAGATTATCTTGCTCCTGAATGATGAATAGTTAAGAGCATAGTTTTATTTATAATGAAGCCCCATGCCAGATTCATGTAGAAAGTGTTTTTGAAGTTCAACTAATAATGATTTTTATACGGGAATAGTCATTCATCATTGAAAATGAAACACTGCATGAGGCTATAAGAATGAAATTTATGAGCAATTCATCTTTATAAGCAGTGATTATAAGAACCATCACCTCTTAAAAAAATCATCATTACCAAACACGGATTCATGGAGTTTTATTCATAAACGCCATTTGACACATTTTGATTTGTTTTGAAATTTTGAGTGATAATTAAATTCTTCATTGATTTTTACTATCCTAATTCGTTAAAATTCAAATGTTTTGGAAACTAATTTAAAAACAAGTAAATTATCACTAAAGATGTTATTGGATGATTTATTTATAAAATATTTATAAACGAGCCTGCATTTCAACAGAATAGGGTCATAGAGGGTGGAAATAAAAATAATAATAATAATAATAATATTGGTAATAATAATAATAATAATAATAATAATAATAATAATAATAATAATAATAATAATAATAATAATAATAATAATAATAATAATAATAATAATAATAATAATAATAATAATAATAATAATAATAATAATAATAATAATAATAATAATTTGTTCCTGAACTAGCTGTGACGTGCCAAAAAAGGTCATGCTTGAGTGCTGACACATACAGAGTTTAGGTATAGAACACTAGGCGAGTGAATATTCGCTTTTTAACCCCCCCCCCCCCCCAGGGAATGGGTGAAATTGTACAGTTGTTTTCCCTTCATTAATTTGTAAATTATATTTCTGATTCAAATACGTAATTTTTTTAATTATTTCTTATTTATTTTGTTTCAAATAAGTTTTAAACTATCATCCTAATAAAAATATTTAAAAAATATTTTATTTTAAATTTTATTTATAAATTTAAAAATGTTTTGTATTGCTGGAAAAACTGGGGAACAAAGGACGTATATATGCGTCCATAACCCTCAGAGGGTTAATATACTTGGTTTCCTTTCTCTTTCCAACAGTTTACATTGACTTGCATAAACGATCAATCCTAATTATAGTAATTAATCAACGTCTAGGGACGAATTTGACGTTAAACAGGTATTTACCAATTAAAAAATGGATTGCAAATTGCATTGTAAATTTATTCAGGAATAGCAATTTTATTCAATTTTAGGTATTCATTTGAAACTTACTGGGCAACTTAAAAATCACAATCTAGTCAAAATAAAGTATATTAGTTAAAAAAAAATATTTTCCTTATAAACCAAATCAATTCTTAATCACTTCAACCCAAGACTAGTTTCTCAAAAGTAATAATTTATTTAACTTCAAAATATATTTTTCAGGAGCAGACTGTTTATTCAAAGGCTGAAATGTTTCGCTTTAAAACACAGTTGAATGTTTTTCAAGGGCCTCTCCAACCTAAATAGACGCCCGGATGTTTTTCTCTTGAACTTTTTTTTTTTTATTATTTCTTTTCGTTATATCTTTTTTTTTAGATTAGAAGGTTACGATTGGCAGGTTGTTTTGTGGGCTTCCCTTACTAACAACTTAAAAATTTTGTTTTGTTTAATTACTTTTTAAACTCTCAGTGTTTTTTTTTAAACAACAATAACGGTCAGAAAGGGAATTAAATACTATTATCTCTACCTGTGAACTATTATCTCTACCTATGATTTAAAAATCATCAACTTCAGCTTGAAAGATATGGGGCTGTCGACACATCCATTTAAAGTTATTTTAAAGACAACAGTTAATTAGACGCATATTTATAATATAGTAAAATAATTCATATTTCTATAAATTATTCTAAATTATCATCCTGATATTATTAAGTAAAAATATCTATTCAACATTGATTTCGATGTATATTTTTTGTATAATATTAGGTTTCTAATGTAAAATATAACAATAAATAGTCTTATATATCATAACTTCGAGTTTGTTTGTGCGGGAGACTAATCTTTGGAGGCCTAATTATTCTACTTGTCATCCAATTGAGGTGAAACTTAGCAAATAGACTCTCTGACGATGACAATGTATTCTGTCAAGTTTTTTTTTTTTTTGGGGGGGGAGGGTTCCTAAAAGACCACTTTTGCACATGTTTCAATTACCATATGTCAGATCCAGATACTAAAACCATAATCACGCATATACAATTTGACGATATTTAACTTCTGAAACTTTCCCCTGTTAAAGTTTATTTTATCTAATGCATTCTATAAAATTTTGGTAGCCAAACAAAGAATTTGTCAATGACACGGAATGAATTTTTTCTTCGTAAAGGTCAAATACTATGAAAATACTATCTGATCTCAAAATCCCTTAAATAAGTTTAATTTGCATATAAAAGTTGGTAATGCATATAAAGGATTTATATTAAAAAATTTATGGATTAGTTTTTTTTTTTTGCTGTACGATTCTGAAATATATTATTGCACGATCATGCACACTAAGAGGTGCAATTATGGAAACCTTATTTTTATTTTGTTTTTATTATTTATGTTAACAACTCTTTTCCTCTAAAAATGAACATATAAAAAGTTTGCAATTCTTTTTTCACAGGCCTTTTTTTTTTTTTTTTTTTTTTTTTTTTTTTTTTTTAACTTTTAAAAACTTCGTAATTTGTGCACTTAACTTTATTTATGTTACTCTGTTATTGCATGTTTTAAAAATGAGCTGGCAATGTAGAAACAAAAATATCCCCAGTAGCACAAATACTCTAGACAATATCACGCATCACTGGCCAATCCCGATGTGAACTGTTGTAGACTGGCCGTTGCTACGTATCTTGGCCAATCTCGTTCCATGCTGAATAAAATTTACTGGAATTTTTGAAATGTTGGTACAGAGTTTTAAAATTGAAAAATATTTTGATAAGACAGGATGGAGGGGTAAAAATTATGTTTTGTGATGTTTTGGGTATGTTTTTTTTTTTTTTCCTCCTTTTTATTTTCTTTTTTTTAAATCGTGTATTTTGGATCGATGATCGAGATTCGACATTGACTGACCAATCTTCCATGAACCCTGTTTCTGATATTGGCTAATATCGCTGTGCTACCTGGTATTTTCTAATGAATGAGCTTAAATGAAATTCAAACTTTACGAAACCATTCCTTCAATTATTTACAAAAATCACAAAAATAATTTTGATTGTTTCAACCAGCCCATTTGGTTTGCCTCCACATTTCACAACTCATTTTTTTTTCTTTCTCAAATATAATGGCCACAATAGTTTCACCAAGGTCCCATTTAATAAGAGCATATTCTTTTTGCTTCCGTGGCATAGATAATTTACAAAACGGTGAAGTTAAGATACATTTATCGCTTTGGTTAAAGATGATGCATTTTTAACTTACCCTCTCAGGAATGTTCTCACATGACAAATGCATGATCAACTTTAACTCTTGCTCATTCTAAGATAACCGTGCAATCTAAAACTGAAACTCAAATTGAAAACTAAAACTCAACTTTCCCTTTGCCAATATTAACTAATGCAAAATGCGTTGGGGGCTTTTTTGATTTTTCTAAGCAATTTCCCAATGCAGATCCAGTTGTCTTAAAAACTTTTTCTCCGGTAGAATTCAAGATACGGTATGGGGGATTCTTTTATTTATCAACCAATTTTTGGTAAAAGAAATGTTTTCTGTTTTGATTTAAAATATGGTTTATATAACTTGTATTCATGACCTCTCGTCCTGTTACCTATATTGAACTCCAAGCAGTCGAAATCTCCCTGCTTGATAAATTTACACAGCTGAGTCAACTCTCCTCTAAACCTTCTTTCCTCTTATGTATACATATTTAGGTTCCTCAATCTATCGCCATAATCCAAACTTGAGTTCCCCTGTATCGTTTATGTTGCCTTGCGTTGGACCTTTTCTAATAAATCAATACCTTTCCTAATATTAAGCAACCAAAATTGCACTGCATACTCAAGATAGGACCCAACTAGTCCTCTATGAAGTTGAAAAATAATATCATTATATTTAGATGAGATAATCGCCCTGATGAGTCCTAAATTCTATTAACGTTTATTTTTCCCTTTAACTTTCCATTTCACGAAGATGCCCTAATGTATTCATTTAGAAATAAATATCGTGTAATTTCATATTATACTGCTCAAGAATAATAACTATCTTAAAATTCTGCTGCAGTAATCAGCTAATACCAAAAGTTTGTAATTGATCTACCTGCCCAAGGTAAACATTCCCTGTCAAAACTACAAAAACTACAGGAACATTCTGCTAAAGTTAAAGTTGGAGGTGAAAGGGACCGAAAGTTAACAGAATCAGACTATGATATAAATATATAAGTTGGAATTTGGACACAAAATTTGTTTGTACACTAATTGGGAACAAATACAAACTTGCCTGATTTATTAGTCACCGATGATGGAAATTCACGAGTAATAATAATGACAAAAGATATTGTTTGATGAAGAGAAACAACTCAATGAGTGTTCTGCCATCATAAGTTAAAAAGCCCTAAATCCCAAAATAAATAAATAATAATAATAATTGCATAATTCGACACTTTTTGATTAAACATTAGAAAATAATCCTTTTATTTCATTGATCATGACATACAAATCTATACAACAATAAAAAAAAGTATGTAATTTCAAAGGACGAACGAAAAAGTGTCAAAATAAGCATTTGAATTTTTTGGGGATTTTGAACTTTTTAGCTCATAACGTTAGTGTTGATTCCGTCGTAAAGTAATGAACGATTGTTACCAGACTGAATCATCACTTCATAATTTGGCTAGATTATTGTTGGTTTGGCTTAGAGTTTATAAATCCTCTTTTTTGATATAGTCTTCTGATACAATTTATTTTTCCAGTGTTCAGTACTCTCCGGGAAAGTACTTAACTTTTACACTAGTATTTGCACATCTCGTTTTTCTGTTTATTTGAGGCATTTAGGTAAAAAAATATGGTAATAAGTTCAACTAGTGTTTTGTAAGTAAACACAAATAAAAAAAAAACTTTCAAAAATGAAAGAAAATTCTGACTGCAATAAATAGAAATGGTATACAAAGACACACATATAACAATGAGTTGAACAAGGTATACGGACATTCAGAATCTTCAATTTCATACCAATAGAAGCATGAATTAGGTGCCGACCCAGATTGTATTGGCGAGGGCTTTGAAAAACTAAAAATTTCCTACTGGAACACATCTGTCAAATGGATTCCTCCTCTTAACATCCAGAATCTTCAATTTTAAACAAATAGAAGCACGAATTAGGTACAGACCCAGATTGTATTGGCGAGGACTTTAAAAAAAAACTAAGAATCGCACATTGACTAAGAAGAGAACAGAATTGAAGATTATGAAGATGGCCTTTATCCACGAAGGCTGTCAAACCAATATCAGAAGAACTCTTGGATATTGAACAAGCATTAAAATAAAAAAAATAAAAATAAGGATATTTTTTTTACGATTTTTGGCCTTTGAATTGATGGATTACTTTAGTTTATACTCAAATTAGAAGTGCATTTATGGTATATTAGAATGATATATTTTGCTTTAAAAAAAGCGAACTATCAATTATTTACTATATGACATTTACCTTTAACTTTGATTTTCTCTAAACGTGATATTTAAAACACTTTAATGTATCTTTCCTAACTAACCATTAGAGATATACCATTATTTTTTTTTATATAAAATTGTAGTATATAACTACAGATTAAATTAAGGTTACAAAATTTCCTGTTATTTTCATAATTATTTTTTAAAAGCTTAATATTTGTAAAAAAAAAAGAGATTTTTGAAAAAAAATCTATCGTAAGATTGATTAAAATTTAACAGAAATAATTCTGATGATATTTTTTACCAAACTTTAACCTTAGTAACTAGTATAATATCTATTCAACCTGTAAAAGAAAATTCAAATTCATTCGTTGCGAACTTACCAAGAAAATATAAATTAAAAATAGGCAATCTATACGGGTATAGTGGGTATTGAGTCCCCTTAAAAATTGATAAAAAATGTTCATTAAATTTTTTTCAAAGGAACTCTACTGTTAATGGAATTTTAAAAATATGTCATATATTGGGCTTGTTTTGAATTTGCATAGTAGAAATAGATTTACATATCACTTTATTTCCATATAGTAGTTTAGTAGCTTTCTAAATTTAACCATAGATTTTTCATTAAACGTTAGTTTTATAATAAAACATTATAATTCAAATGTTTAAAATAAAGCCCTTTCTAAAATGCATAAAACATAGTTGATATAAAGTGACACATTTCTAAATTTTTATTTATCAACTACGTGCAACCCACTTATGATGACTAAGACTATTAATAGTAGTAGCAGTAATAATAATAGTAATAATAATAGTAATAATAATAATAATAATAATAATAAGAAGAAGAAGAAGAATGATAATGATGATGAAGATGATGATGATGATGATGATAATAATAATAATAATGATGATGATATTAATAATGATAAAAATAATAATAATAATATAATAATAATAATAATAATAATAATAATAATAATAATAATAATAATAATAATAATAATAATAATAATAATAATGATAATAATAATAATAATAATAATAATAATAATAATAATAATAATAATAATAATAATAATAATAATAATAATAATAATAATAATAATAATAATAATAATAATAATAATAATAATAATAATAATAATAATAATATGTTAGTTATGTATTAAAATGATAAACCAAAATACCATGATTCAATCATTTTCTTATATAAATGAATTTGAAAAATTTGAAACTAAATGTGTAATATTTCACTATTTAGAATCAATGTTCGTATTTTTAGTAGAAATCGTTAGATCCTTAGCTAATCGATTACATTTTGCAATGTCAGGAGAAAGAGGAACAACCTCCGTTAACAGGTGGTGAGGGTTTCAGGAGGGTACGTTGAAATTTGTCCTAAATGTTATTACACTTCAAGCTCACATAAAAACTTTATTTTTTAAGAATTTTTAGTACTTACAAATATAACCAACTAAAAAAATTTATCTACTTATGGATACCTTTAAAAAATTAAGGTATGCTTTCTGCCATGAGTATAATTATTTTACTCCAGGAATAATGTGGCAGTATAAATGAGGAATTGTTGAATTTTTGGAGAAAAGAGCATTTTCACAACGAAAAATCTCCATTATTTACGTCAGTCTCCAAAACTTCACTCCGTTTTCAGTTCCATGTTCAGGAAAAATAACGTAACATTTGTTTAAGTTAATTTTTTGAGTTATACTGAAAATTCCATAAAATATGTAAAATACCTTTTTTAACACCAACTCCTTAACTAATGAAGTAAATAAAGTTCACTTTAGGATAGTAAAATCAAGCGATGTTAACAAAGTTCTTTTCTTCTTAACCAGATATTTTTACAGGAAAAAAATGCCTTCCAAAATGAAATGTGGAAAAAACTGCACCATATTTTTGTATTGTTTTATGGACGAATATCTCCTCGTCAAACAAACCGGGAATGTAAGTCTGTCATAATCGCAATCGTGTTTTATCGTTTATGTATGCAAGGTTTGTATAGTGCTACTTTAGAGAACTGAACTCAATCATGTGCTGGGTGAACGTTTTAGTGGTGAAATGGCTTTATGGCTTGTATTAATCTCAAATTTTATTTTTTGTTGAGCTTGAACTTTTAAAAAATCACCAAACTCATTTGATAGAACTTATTGATCTATTAAATATTTTTTTTACAATAATGCATTTTATAAAAAATCTAAAATTAAAGATCAGGTGCCAAAAACTAACCCATAGAAGTTAATATTATTTTTTATATGCATTGCCAGCTTTTTTGTGCAATTGCAGCTTTATTTAATCGATTTTGAAATCAGATCATATTTTCAAAGTGTTTACCACTACAAAGCATATATCCATTCTATGCAATTGACAAACAATTTTTTTTCGTTAACCTTAATAGAGTAATGTTCGCATCGTATAGTGTATTATATCGTTATATAACTATCGTATATTGGAGATGCTTGCACATGGATTCGCATATGGATCTAGCGTGCGACAATAGAAACGCATGTAAAATCGATCTATAATCATGTAACTATTGTACATTGTATGTATGATCCTGTAGCTATTATATATTGCATGTATGATCCTGTAACTATATGTATGCAAATTCTATTACTATATATGTGTATATATATTTACTTGACCAACCCTGTTGGGCCTTGAGCCTGTTGTTGGTCTTAAAATTTGTATTTGCATTTGTATTTTAATGACAGCCCCAAAATTTGATAAACGCAATGTCATCGACAAGGAGTCTATCTGTCAAGTTTCCAAGTTTCAGCTCGATTGGGTGAAGGCAAGTGGGTTAATTAGCCGAAGATTTTTCCACCAAAAACACACAAACAAAATCGAAGTTAATGTAAGGGATTTAAAAACTAAACTTTTTATCTTTTTTTTTATTATTATTTCCATACATCAAAGCCATACAAACATTAACTTCGAATGTAGAGACTCAAAAATCTCACCTAATAGTAAACTATATTTTTGTACTCCAAAACTGTAAAAGGCATTCTCCGTTTCTCGTAATGCTACATGACAGCTGATCAAATTTAAGAAACTGCTATTCTGCTATTTACTGCTATTTACAACTATATAACAATGAGTATTTCAGTTATAAAGCCTTGTCTGAGACAGTGTTGCATAGCTTTTGAAAGACCACAAAACCTAAATTATAATACAAGAGCAACTTGAAAATAAAAAAAAATGAAGATAACCTCCTTCAAATAAGGTACAGATTTTTAAAATCTAGGTAAAGAAGTATTTTAAACATAAAGCTTGTACACATATAAAGTTTTAATAGTATTCACGAATATTCAAATGTATTGCACTCCATTTTTATTTATAAATTTCAAAACCTGCTATAAACATTAGCTTTTAACCACTTTTCCAATGTAAGAAGCATTTAAAAATGAGGAACAGAAAACAAAATTAATATACATTTTGTGTTGAAAACGTGTCGAAAATTCTTAGATCCAGACAAAACATTAAACTTAACCTTCTGCACTACTAATTCTATCCAGATGTTATGACTACTTTCCCTTCAGTCAAAAATAAATAGAAAAGTTGAAAAGTAAATGAAGTAAACTTAAAAATTTGTCTACCGTGCCCTTCAAGAAATCGTTTGCCACTTTTCTCGATTATCCCAATATCGCATCATCCGTAAGTCAAATTGGCGACTTCTTTCCCCTTTGATGTAACTGAAAATAAAAAAAGCGCCTTTAAGTAAATTTAGGAAAATAACGGACTTATTTTAAAATAGTTTTGGTGAGGGATGCAAAAGATAAGATAGACTATGGAAATATTTTATCAAAACGTAGAATAAAAAAGGTATTTTGTTTTTGAAATAATAAAAAAAAAAAAGAATGCTAAATATGCCTTTTGATGTAACTGGAAATGCACTAAAGCGCTTTAAAATGAATTTAGGAAAATTAAAGACTTTTATTTCAAAATAGTTTTGGTGTGAGATGCAAAAGAGAAGATTGGCTATGGAAATATTTTATCAAAACGTAGAATAAAATATGAATTTTGTTTTGAAATAATAAAAAAGAATAATGCCAAATATATGAATTTGAAACTCGAAAGATTATTAATTATTTACTTCAATTTATGTACTTTTTAATTTTACTAAAATTTTATAAAATTAAACTTAGAAATTGTGAGTTCATTTCATTTAACTCTTTGCATTATATGAAGTGCTGAATATAAATTAATTCTCAAAAAGGAAGTTTTAAATAAAATATATTTTGCTAAGGCATTTAAAAAATAATCAATCAAGCAAATTCTTTATAGAAATCTTGGAGAAAAAAATAAAAAAATTCATGAATTAAATATTAAATTTTGTTTTCAACTATAAGAATAACATAAATTGTTTCGACAAAAAATAATTACAATGAACTGAAATTATTTCACATTAAAATTGTTATTCCAACTTTTTTTTCATTAAAACTAAATTAAAAAAATAAATTAATTTCTCATTTTACATTTTTTTGCAATTTTTAAATTTAAATTTATACTTCAAATTGTTTCGAATCAAGAGTTTCAATTTATTAAGTACCTATAAATATACAAATTGAAAATAGTTTTTTTACCCTTCTGTAATCAAGTTGTTTTCAAATTTATTACAGCAGAATAAATAGTTCAAAGAATTTTACCTATTGAATGTTTACTTTTCTCCGGATGAAAACATTTCCGCTTAAGTATGAATTTAAAATTTTAATTAAAAATTATATTTTAAATACATTTAGATTTAAAGATACATTTAAATGTAAAAATAAATTAACATGTAAAACACCTCTAAACTTAGAAACACATTTTAATCTAAAAGGTTAATTTAAAGGATCTTCAAACCAAAGTATAATAAGTTAGAATTTATGTACCTAAGTAATGCATCCTTGGTTTATTATATATAAAATAAACTCGGTAGAGGAGCACTTCAAACACCTCAAAAACTTAACAAATGTTTACCGAATAATTTTTACCTAAAATACATGTTACAGAGTTTTAGAATTTTATAATTGAACAGACTATTGCAAAAAGAGCCCAACTCTGAAAAAAAAAAAATGGCAAAAGTGAATTTTTTTATATGACCACTATGGAACAAAACATGATCCCTTGTCCATTAAAGAACAAAACACGACTCTATAAACAAAGTATTTTGCTTCAGAAATACGGCAAGTAGTATTTAAGAGTATTATAAATGTTTTGACAAAGAAATTTGGCCTTGTAATTTTCCGAGTTGAGCTAATTCCGATTGAACCAAGTCGATTTAAAGTCTGCACATAACTTTCAACTTGTTACCATGCGATATTTTGTTCCATTGAATACCCATATAACTATAAGAAATAACATTCAGATCCCAAACCCCATTATGCAAGGAGAAAAAAAAAAAAAAAAAAAGAGGAAAAAGAAAAAAAAAAACGTGATTCCCCCATGTGAATTGAATCCCCAAGCCAGCGCTTTAACTGTAATCTCTTATATGTGTAACGTAAACAACCTCACAGCGCAGGACTAGCTGGAGGGGGCGGTGCGAATGAGTGGGGAGAAGCGGTCAAGTCTTTTTAGACGAATAGATATTGGGAAAAGGTATTGGGAGAGTGGGGTGGGGGGTGGCATTGTAAACACGCGGGTTTTCGCTATAAAAGTTACGTTCACAAACTGGGAGCCTCAATCCCCGGCAGGTTTTCTTCTAGTGCACATAGAATCGTTACGGTTTCAAAGAATCCTGAATAATTTCGCTTCACTCTAGTTTAAAGTCGACCAAACGATAATAGTAAGTGTTTTTATTGTTTTTGTTTTGAATGATATTGGAATCATCTAAACTCTACTCGGTATACTCTGGAACTAAAATAATTATAAAAATAAGAAGTTTAATTTTTTTTATATGCGGAATTCATAATTGAAGGAAAGTTAAAAGGTAGTTTTTCAGAAGTGGTTGTTTATATATATATATATATATATATAAACAACCACTTCTGAAAAACTACCTTTTAACTTTAATATATTTTTAATATATTTATTTATAACTTTAATATATTTTCTGCTATTTTTTTACTCTTTTATATAAAATGCGCAAGAAATTAACTATGGATATATAAAAGAGTAAAAAAATAGCAGAAAATATATTAAAGATTGTGTGTGAATTAGAATAGCGTAAAAGAATGCTATTAAAGAACTTGTAAAATAACTTGAAATTTAAAAAAGGACTTGATACAAAATAAGATATAATGACTTATAATGTAATAAGTTATAACATCATATTTTGTAAAACTTTTCTTATTGAAATAGTGATATTTTATAACTATTAAAATAAAACAGTGTAAGTAATTCTGATAAAACATAAAAAATAATTTTTTTTTATTAATATTTAACAAAATATGTTAGATGTTTAACAAAATACTTTATAATTTGAAACAGAAAAATAAATCAATATTTTGTAGAAAAACACAATATTTTATGAATCAATACTTTTAGGAAAGGCAAAAAGATAATATTAAAGTTTCAAAATTTATCAGTCTTAAATGTATTCAAAATTTTACTAATACTAATTATCAATTTAAAAGTAACGCTCATAGAAAAATATCCCTTTTTCAAATAACCACTATTTCAAAATAACTATTGATAGTTATATAATTTATCAAATAATTTTTTATTGGATCAATCATCATCATGTGCGAGTACCATACATAAGGAAATAATTAGATTTTATTAATAACCATTAATACATTTTTTAACTTCTATTAATGTCTTAAAATAGAGATTGTGTTGCTGACTTTAATTTGCAATATATTCCGTGATATAATTTTAAGTAAAGGATGTCACTGAAAATCATATTATATCACCGTTATGGGTGAACAATGAAGCAACAACAAAAGGTAGAATTTCCAAGAAACGTGAAAAACGAAATTAATTTCACTATTAGGCAATTTTCTGCAGTATGGGTGACACATTTTTACTTTTTTTTTTATTCGTAAACAGATTACAATTTTAAAACTATGATGAATCCTGTAGTTATGTTTTATACAATATTATTTTGTTGCAAAGTTACATAGAAAAATAATTATTTTAACTAGGTCAAATATGCATCATATATAACACCGACGCACGGGACACGGACGTGTCCCGTGCTTCGGTCTCTTATAAATGTGTATTTAACATAGTTAAATTAATTGTTTTTCCATATAACTTTGCCATAAACTAATTTTATATAAAACATTAAGATAAAAATTAGATTCGTCATAATTTAGCAATTTTAATTCATTTACGTGATGGAAGAAGAATGAAAATGTGCCATGCGTCATCCAGAGAATTGCCCTACTATAAACTAATGATGGAACTAGTGTAATATTGGTACAATTAGTGCTACAGTTCCGTTTTTGTTCTCCTCAATGTGCTAGGCATTTTGACAAATTTGCAGTTGAGTCATTGTTCCACTATAGCGGCGATACGTTAAAATTACTTATTGAAATTGTTAAGTGTACTAATCAATAACAATTTAACATCTGAGTTAAAAAACAGACTGATAACGACAAAAATAAAATAGTATTTTAATAGCTTAATTTATTATTGCTATTATTCTATAAAGATTTAAACACCTTTGTGTAATTACAATTGCCGTAGTTCTTTGTTTATAAATTAAATAATATATGTCATACTACATTTCCAAAATACTGACCTATTTTGTATCATGGAGCAATAAACAATAAAAAAAAATCAAAGGTAATAAAATGAAAATGCAACTTTTAATACGCAAATCATGTTGAAAAGCTATTTTTTTATAACTGATAGAAACTATAATTTAAGAAAAAGTTTTTGAAAAACAAATGCTACTAATAATGTACTTAAGTATCCAAATGAAACTTCTTTATTCTAAAAACATATTCTTCTAAATTGTATTCTAGCAGTAGAAGAGTTTTTGAATTCTTAAAAAAATTTCTCATATTAAATCAATTTTATAAAATTCTGACATACAAATATCCTCCTTCATATGATATAAACTGTTTTAGCAAAAAATAATAAATACTTTTTTTGATATTTTGTACCTCACCTCCTTTAGAAAAAAAACTTAGCTTCTATTATTTATGCCTCTGAATTTTTAAATGTTAAAGACTGGTCTACTAAGAACTTCAAAATATGCAGACTAATAAAGGACTAATTTTTTTTGTCCTCATTGATTTAGTAGAATGTAATAACGACGTTTCCCACGTTTGTCTAATTGTTTTAATACAACATTAAAAAATTTAGCACAGCTTCTGACAATTTTCAAGAATTAACAGCAATTAGCATTTACAATTTTCAAAAATTAACAATTTGACAAGAATTTTATTACTCTCTTTGGAAGAGTTTGTTTGGAAGCAGTTTACCTTTATTCTAGTTGTAATACAGCTAACTGCTTAAAAATTATTGTCATAGTTTTATAAATATCTAGATTGTATAAGAAAGGAAATTGAAAGCAGTATTACTTTTTTCTATCTATTCATAACCCTTTTATCAACTACATTGTTTCATGCAACCGAAAAACGGAGTTATAGTGGGAAAATTTTAGAAGTCTACGAAAAATCGTTTATCTTATTAAAACATTATGGGTAGAGAAATGGAATGGTTTGGAAAGGATATATATACAAATTATTGATCAAAATTATAGTAAGTTTCATCTGCGGTCATTACTGTTTGATACAAATCACTATGAGTATTCATTAAAGCTTTTAGTTCTCTTAAATGACATTACTAAGTCAAAAAAAAACCATTCATCACTCTTTTCGACTTACTCGTAAAAATGACATTTTAATATAACATGATTGTAAAACATTTAAAAATCTGTTTTAAAAGAACTATTCAATACAGTTTTTTTAACAGAAATATTTTGCAACAAATATCTAAGCAAAAAATTGTATATCGGCTATTTGTGTAACCAAAAACAAAGCTTATTGAATTCATCCATTCGGTAGTCTTGAGAAGGTAAAATTAAACTAAAAATAAATAACAAACTTATTAAATGTGTCTATATTTTGGTTAAACCAAGCCAAACTAAATAACTGAACACAATGAATTTAAATAAACTAAACTATATGTTATGAAAAATGGTCCGTTAAAAATAATTTTCTTTCATTTCATACAATAACAGTGGAATAATTTTTTGGTTACTATTAAAATTATTCAAACTCAATTTGCATAGAGAAAAAAAACAAGTTTTTGGCTCTAACTCTAATACTTGAATCAAGTTTATTACTTAATTCAAGTTTATTACTTAATTCAAGTTTATTACTTAATTCAATGTCACACATTTAAAAACAAAACTAAATCAATAGGATACACTACAGTTTCACAAACCACGAATAATTATAATTGAATAAATTATTGACTCATTATAACAACGACAATTTCAGTTTCATTTTCTGGCGCGGTTTGGCCCTTGTGTTGCCCTTGCGTCTTAAAACTTTAAAATACAATCAACCAATCAGTTTCATTTTCAAATGTTTTAAATAAAACCCGAAACTATTTTATCAATTCCTAACTGAAAGCTATAATTTTTTACTAAACATATTATTGCAAAATTTCATATTCATTCTAATATGCTTACACTGTTAACATAGGGAACAAAAATAAGCAGAATGCACTAATTTTCAAGTAAATTGGGTGCACTATAACAGATGGTAGATACTCAAGGGGGGAGAATAATACAATCGTTCCAAATCGTTTTCAAACCTTTAAATTGCAAATCACTTGTAAGTAACTATGATTATTTCCCTTGGTCTTTTTTTTTTTTTTTTTTTTAATTTTGAATAAGATACGTTCTACTCACATTTTAAATTTAAATTTAAAATATCAGTACGCCGAGAACCTTTTTTTTTTTTTTTTTTTTTTTAAACGGGCCTTCTATTTGTTACATGCTCGCCCCCATCCGAGCTTGTCACTTTTCTTCAAAAGAAGTTAACTTTCGAGTTTAAATTAAAAATTGTTTTACAGATATAAATTTTTTAGGCGAAAAATTTGAAAGGATAAATTTGTTACGGGATGCTTGCATAAAACATCTTAGAACCAAAAAAGCGAATTTACGAAAGCCATTATAATGATATTTATAACAGTACTAGAATATAGTTATAAGTTATGTAACATTTTTAAGTAAGAAGAGAACTTATATATTTAAAGTATGCCTCATCTTTGAAATTATTAACTTACTTATTACTTATACTTAAGTTGAAACGAGTAAAATGATGTTTTCATTCTTGAACAGTTCCTTTTATCAGTGTATTGTGTACTTTGAAATCAATAACAAACAATTTTCTGTTTTAGAATTCTTTATAGATAATGTTCATCACGATAGAATTGATTGCATTCCTAGTTCCTCTTTGCCTTGGACGTGTTATGGATTCAACATCTCAAGGAGTAAGAGATTTTTAATTTAATGTTGGCTTTTTAAGGGGGGGGGGGGGGTCTGAAGGCTCTATCTAATCTATGTTGAAAATGACTTTTTTCAAGAGTGTTTTTCTCAGAAACTACTCATGGCATTGATTTAAAAAAATTTCACCCAACACTAAAAAACTTTTACATGGATTGACGTATACTTTTGATCATATAGAAATTTCAAAATTTTTAATAAAATTTTTACAAAAAAAAAACAAAAAAAAAAAAAAACATATAAGAATTAAAAAATAATAATAATAATTATAATATTAATAAATATGTTTATCTATATAAGACTACAATATAAAGAAACAAAAAAATTAAAACAAAGCATTCAATATATTCTGGAAAAAGGTATTTTTGTATAAGAAAACAGCATTTGTGGAAACAGCGTTAAAAGTATAAAAGAAGTTCATGTTTTTATTGTAATATTTTTTCTCCTAAAAATTTGTAAAAACATTTTTAATAAACGGATTAGTCACCAGATTATGCCATTTTAAATAAAATATTTAAATTATTTCAAAACAATAAAAATCTCAAAATATAGATTTTGATGAATTTTTGTGCCTTCCTATTTGTATTTTGCCTTTCTATTCCTGTTTGTACCTATTTTTAAAATCAATATTTAAAATATAAAAAGAAACAGAACTCATAAATACAAGATGGCTAAACTTAAACTGAAGCCGTTTAGTGCATTCAGGAGCCTGCAGAAATCAATAGATCTTCATATACAACTACGTAGACAATAGAAAAATGATCTCTTTAAGAAAACAACTAAAACAATAAAAAACGTTACATAATTTTTATATAATGCTTCAAAGACAAAAACTATGTAACAGTTATTCAAAACTTTATATAATTGTTTTTGGACTAAGGCTGTAAAGTTATTTTCCATATAAATTCTTTAAGTTCCTTATTTCCATCTCGTAGAGAAAATTTGATAAAATGTTGTTTTTTTTTCCTTCTCTTGGGATATCATCTTTCCATGATCTAAATAGTTTGTAAACTACATTTTATGAAGTTGTATTCGTTAAAACAGATTCAAGCATTTATTTTCTCTTGGGATATCATCTATTAATGATTTAAATAGTTTGTAAGCCACATTATATGAAGTTCTATTTGTTCTCAGGTTCTAGACAGCTCTAAAAAAGTGAAGTTTAATTGTGGTTCTTTCGTTCGAAATGTACTACCTTCTCTAGTGTTTACCTTGTTTAGTGTTTGGATACGAAACACTCAGTATGTGATTGCTACTAGTACTTGATTGTTTTTGCTTAATTTAAACAAATAATAGCTAGTTAGCTTTTTAAAAGGGTTAGTTCAAGAAATAGTGTTTATGTTTGATTTTACTATTGAAAATATTGCAAGTGATCAACAACTAATGATATAATTAAATGCGGAATTTTATGGGGTAGTTCCCGTATATGGTTTATTTTAAGTTGGTAGAGCTTTTTTCTGGAATATTTTTTTCAATTAGTTTACGCGCCGTAGAAAAGGACAGTTCTAATTAAGCGATTTCCACAAAATATCTTTTCATTATTACAATATTTTTTTTTAATATTTTATCAAATCCTTAAATACACTTTTCAACTTCCTTTGTTAAAAATTCCAACAATTTCTAAGTACTTGCACTCTTAAAACTTTTATATCTTACTTGTTTAATTATTATAGAACATTTAATTTATTCACTTATTTGGACCATAGTGACACTTAACACCAATGTAGAAAAGTCTCAAAATACAGTTTAATTTTGTCAAACATGAAACAACATTTTTTAGAATGGACCCCCTCCCCCCCAAAAAAAAATATCTGTATTCTTCATATTAATTTCTTTGGGTTACTATTTTATTTATTTTTTAATTATATTAGCATCTATTATGCTTCATCTCATTTAAATTATTCAGTCAGGTGTGTAAAGCTATAAACTTGTTTTATTTTTTGTACGAATGGACGGTTATGGATAGGAAATGAATACTTAAGTTTTCATTTTGGAAGATGGATAACTTAAAGCTCGTAGAGAAAAATGCTCAATTACATCACAAATAAGTGTTTCTAACTTTCTGTAAATGAAAATAATATTTGAAACGGCGAATAGTTTAAATTTAAACACTGTTTGTGCTAAATCTAATTTCCCTCAAACTTGCAACAAAAATAGATATTGATTTTTTTAAATTATGTGCTGACGCTGAAAATTATTTTTATTCTATCTTAGTAAACAAAAAAGAAATCTAAAGAAAAGCATCAAGTTTGAAAATAAAAATTGCAACTCTGATATTTTGAGAACATAATACAGTCAAACCCAGGTAACTTGAAGTCAATAGGGCCGCCGAAATTGTTCGCTTAAACCGAATTTCGTGTTAAACGAATAAATTAAAGTTAATTTTTAAGTAAGGAGAACAGCCTTTTCTTTACGTTATACGAAATTTCATGCTGAGCGATTTCGCGTTAACTGCACTCATTAATTATTTTATAGCTAAATAATTGGTAAAAAACGTGAAATGCAGACTACTAAATAAAATCGGCTCTGTCTATGTAATTAATTCAACAAAACAAAACTTGAATTGTATACATTCTGATATAATTTAATAACAAAAATAGAACATAAATTACTTGTGTTTTCGTGTTTGATGACATTCTACATTAGTGAAACGTTTCATACGGGCATAAGGTATAAAAAAAAAGTACTTAAATACCATAAAACAGAAGCTACATATTCATCAAGTAAACAAGTTTCAGTTAGATTGAAGATCACAAAAGCTGGTTCACTTCATTTTAAACATCATTCTCATCCACGTCATCATAAAATATTTATCAAATTAAAGATTGCTACTGTATTTTACCCAATAGTCTATACTGACATTTGTCCATAAAAAAAATTACAATACATGTTACAGATATAAAACAGAGGATATAAAAGTTCATGAGCCATTAGAAATTAGCGAAAATCAACAAATTAAAGTGTGAGTGTTCAATTTCCAACATATAGTGAACATGGTGGAGATTACTTTTAAATAAACAAAAATTAGTTTGTAACTGCATAAAAATATAAACGCTGTATATAAAAACATAAAAAGAGCAGACAAGTTGTCAATAACTAGGTGCACCGTTTAACTAAATTTTTATTTTTCCTAAACCTTTCCCATTTTATTACTTAATATTTATTCTGAAATGTGCCATTAACTTTATTAACTAACAACCCAAAAATATTTTAGTTTGTCTAAAATGATTGTCATTTCCATAATGTTTGACATTTATTACTTAAAGGATATAATTGTATACCATTTCCGGTCGATTAGTAAATTTTTATAATTTTAATGTCATTATTTATATTTTATATTTTATAATTATGTATTATTTATATTTTAATGTAAATTTTTATAATAAATGTCTATTTTTTTTTCAGTATGGGAAGACTAAAGGATTCCTTGATAATAAAGATGGTAAGTATGCGTTATTTCACTTCCTTACAATATAAAATGTTATTCTGTGAAATATAATCGTTCTTATTATAACCATTACTGAAACTTTAATAAAAACGTATGTATAACATGGACATCAAACGTAATGTATAACATGGACATCATAATGTATAACATGGACATCAAACGTATTTAACATCCAATGTTTTAGGAAATGTCCCACATTTGTTTGAGATTTTCACACTTACTGTTACAACATTTGATATGCTTGATATTCGCATTTTAAAGTCTTACAAATTTGATATTTATCGAATGGATACTGTTGAGCAAAGTGACACTATTTGGTAACGAGACATTCTATTAGATTAAAGATACATCATCGCTTTATTAAAAATAAAGCACTGTTATATTGACATAAATATGTCAATATCAGATGGTTTCATGATAGTTATTATTAGGCCGCACATTAACCTCTCGCAGGCATGCAATTCTAACCACAATATCATGCAAGCGTGAGAGAAAACCATACAAAAAATTGTGGAACCATGGACAAATTGGTTGAACAATCTGAAAATATTCAATTTAACAAAAAAATAAAACGCATTGTTGCCAAATCATGTCACAAACTGAGTGATCGATCTTCAACTTAACAGCGATACATATTTAAATGCATAATACATGATACATAACTAAAGAGAGGTTACTTAGAGAAACGATGATAAAAATATGTTAACCCAGTGTTCAGCGGTTGGATATATACTTCCCATTTTTGCTGTTGCTTTTTTGTCTTAACCCAAAAAATATACAAAAGACAAAAGTTTTTGGTATGCAATAATCTATCATAAAGTTCAAACTTCGAAATCATTTACTGACAAAGAGTTTTTTGATGATCGGATTTGCAACCTTTTCCACTTTTGCCACAATTTGTTTTTGAGTTTCTTCTAAAAAGGTTTATCTTTTCTTCTTTACTTAGTGGTTTTCAAAGATCCTTCTCCTTCATATCAATAAAACCAAATTTTACTTATTTTGATATCGATGCAGTGCTCTTTGAATACTTTGTCCCTTTTTGAAAGAGAGTATTGAATATGGTCTTATAATAATCTAATATAGTACTGTAATTGTTGCAGATTCAAAACACGCAGTAATGCCGACTTTAAATATTCGTAATGCACCAAATGAGTTTATGGAAATCATGGCTGGTGAAACGAGGTATCTGGAATGTGAAGTAGGGGGTTCACCTCCTCCCACAATTCATTGGTTGAAGGATGGTCAGAAAATATCTCAGGTAAATATTTTCTCATGTAATAACTTCTAAAATATAAAAATCAAGCGTTGTCTCTTGGCTTATTTGTTGATCTTCAAACAAAGAAAGTCACTGGCTATGTGAGATTTCGAAAAACCATGCCCATTCTTCTTTCCAACCCCTAAAGAGGCATGATCATAACTAGAGATCTATTGAACCGATATGGTTCAAGTCTAAATGGTTGGACGGATTTTAGTCTCTATTGGGTACGTAACCTTTTTTTTTTTTTTTTTTTTTTTTTTTTTTTATAAATACAGCTCAGTTTTTATTTTAATGGCAGAAAATTACTTAACACCAAGGAACTTACCACCAATAAGCGACGGACGCCGCAGGTAGCACGTTCAAAATCATTGTTTACTACATTTAAGTACACTTTTTAGATATTTTATGATTTAAGAGAAATAAATTTTTTAATTCCAGCCATAAAAATTTCTCAAATATTTTTCATAAAAATTCGGTTATGTACGTGAAATATATAACATTTCTCAAATCCATCATAATATCTTAAATAATCTTAGCAACATTTCATAAATTCATACAATGTTATTTTAAGGTATTCTCGTTTTAAGGTATTCCCAGCTATTTAAGCTACAACTTTGGAATTTTTGCCATTTTAACACTTTATTACAAATGCTACCTTTATTTTTATTTTAACCTGATCATTCTGCCTTTTATAATGAATATATAAATGCTTTTTAATGTTTGTTACTGAATCACCGACATTCAAAAATTGTAACTTCAATGTATATATTTCTAGATTTGTAATATGCTAATAAGCTTTTACATTTATTGACTTATTTACATGCGCGAAACCTTTTTTTTTAATTTCCAATTTGTTTTTGATTGAAAAATGTCCTCCGTACATTCCCTATATTAGTAAATGTAAATATTCTATTTAACAAAGTAAGCACACAATTATATATTTAAAATTTGTGAAAAAGTAGGCAGAGTAATACTTAGGAGGGGGAAGGGGGGGGGGGTGATTTTGCTATATCTTTTCGTACTTTATATCAAATGAATATCAAAACCAGTATTTTAAGAATATCTTCGTCTGCCGTTCACTTCCTTCGGCTGGAGGAGCTCGTGAAACACTCGGAAGAGCTCAATTACTAACCGCAAGTCAAATCTTTCATAATTCGTCGAATAATGAATGGGCAATTCCTATTGAAACTTACAGATCGAACTTCTAAAACGTAAACTCGATTCTTTGAAACCTTCTTCATTGCCACATTAGTCAGTTCTTTGTAAGTAAATGTGAAAATATTGGTTAAATTTTCAAAAATATTTAGAATTGTTTCCCTATTGAAAACCGAAATTGAACTAAATTTCCTCAAAATCGACAAATTTCTAAGAAACTGGTTTACTTTTTTTCATAATCAATACAGACAAATGAGAAGTCGGAAATAATGCATAGATAGATGTGATATAATTGAGTGTAACTTTTAGTGTTTAGGGTTAAAAACATAAGGGTGCATTTATAATAAAGTGTTGAATAGTCATTTGTTGTTGAACATTTAACAAATTATAAAGAATTCAGTTCAAATATCACTTGAACACCATTTCTTTTTATTTAAAAAATTTATTTTTATAAACGATAGATTTTGAACCCTTTATTTGTTTTTTTACCAAGCAACCATACTTTCTACTCAACAATATACAAGGTATCCCTGAACTATGCCAACAAAATAAAATTTATGATAACATTACAAACAGTATTTACATTGAAAGCCAGAGTCGTAATCCTTGTTTCTTATACAAAAATTATTAATTTCCAATGCAAATATTCTGGTTTATATCCAGTAAGAAAGATAGGGACAATGCAGGTGCTCAAGAAGTGGCGTCCCCATTTGAGAATTGGGTGTGATGGTTCTGTTGCATCCCTCCACGGTTCTTTGGTCTTATTCTACATATTTCTTCTTTCGAGACCTCCTCAGAGTATTATCATGTTAAACGTTTGTTGACTCCTTAAAAGATTTTGCAACGAGAACAGTTATTACTTGTTAGAAAATATTTCCTGCCAGGTATTTTCAAAAGCGTGCTACTTTCCTCATTCGGTAGTGCCAGTTATGCAACAACATCCTGGGATGACACTTTTACTAGTTTTTTTTAAACCTGAAAATGATTAATTAGAAGTTATATTTGTTTATTTTCTAAACCTATTGCCTATTGATAAACCTATGGCTTGAGTATATTTCTGATTGAATAAATGAATTGTAACCCTGGTTTCTTACTGTAAATTTTTTTACCCAAACATGTTTTATTACTCTTCTGAGTTTGTTGATGGAGGTCAGTGATATCTGAATAATCCTTCGTAAACCAATATTCTGAAATCACTGACGAATTGGCTATGTATCATGGTTTAAAAGCCACAAAAGGCTATAGTACTGTCTCTATCATAAGAATAGCTCTCATCAGGTTGTCTAGCGTTATTTGTTGGAGTGAATTGAACTGCCAGAACCCTGAAGGGTTTAGAGTTTTTTACTCCCCGACCGAGAGGAAAAGTAACCTCACCACGAAGCACAGAGGGTGATAGTAAGATAATATAACAGGTAAATAGGGAAGCAAAAATTCTTCTTTCAACGAATTATTCAAAATTTTAATATAGAAAGTTTGAACAAAATATGTCTAGCTAATAAAAATACAAACAGTATAATTTAAGAAAGGTGGTCTCAATAACATTTCATTTTCTCAAAGCCCACAATCTCTCGAAGTTCTTTATAGTCTTGTGTCTGACTCCATATATTTTCCTTAATCTCTTCCTAGAGCTAGGTTTATCATGTTGACTTGGCCTTAGTCTTGAAGGAGAAAAGTTTATCTGCTGACATGGAAACAAGATAGTCCCATTTTTCAAAAGCAATTCCTGGGGAAAGACATCTATATTTGCCATATAGTAAAAGTTTTGGGCGCCAATATTTGAATGCATGCCCCTATTATAAATCTACGAGTCTTGTTTCTATACCCACTGCCCCCACCCAGATTATCTAATGGGAGATATTCTCTTGACTGACAGTTGATAATCTCATTCTTTACTGGAAATTCAATTGGAAAGACATCTACCTTCGCCGAATAGTAAAAATTTTGTGCGCCAATATTTGAATGCATCACCCTTATTCCAAATCTACGAGTCTTGTTTCTATAGCGACTGCCCCCCATCCAATCTATCGAATGGGAGATATTCTCATGTTAGACGGTTGATAGTCTCATTTTTACGAGAACTCCAAGGGAAAGACATCTACATTTGCTGTATAGTAAAATTTTTGTGCGCCAATGTTTGAATGCATCACCCTTATTCCAAATCTACAAGTCTTGTTTCTTCAGCGACTGCCCCCATTCAAACAATCTGACGGGATATATTTTCATGATGTACAGTTGTAGTTTTGTCTTTTCAAATGCATATAAATGGTCACTTTTTTTACTTTCAGAGTTTGTACGATGCATCAAATGATAACGAAGTCGTGGAATCAATTTTAGGTCTTGGATTCACACGTTCGAAGCTGATTTTAGATTGTGTGTCTCCCAGTGATGCAGGAAGATACACTTGCGTTGCAGAGAACGAATACATACGAACTTCCAAAACAAGCCAGATTTTCGTAGTCGACACATTACAAGCTGAAGCAAATGAAATATGCTTAGCTAAGAAGACATTTGGTAACTATACATATTTATCTGAGAAATAGAATAAAAAGCCATTCTAAAAAAGCACTGTAGTATAAAAGCAGGAAAATAACAAGCATTAATGTTTTTTTTTTTTTGTGTTTTTTTAAAGATTTGATACAGGTCCATCCTGATTTAAGGATAAATTGCTTTTACTTGAAATTGGGATTGAGGCTAAAATATTTTCCCTTTGACTGAACTAGCTTTTCACTAAAAGAATATCGGTGTATATAATTATATAATATAAAGGTAACTTTGAAGTTTGACCGGAACTCCGATTTTCGACCAAAGTATTTTGTCCTTATGTCGAGTTTAGCCTGTAATATTTATTTTCACTCAAACTACTTGGTCACTAAAAGTTATCATTGTCAACTCTCTAATATTAAAAAATAAGGAATATGCCTTTAAAAAAAATAATAAATAAAACTGACTTATTTAAGGAAACGTTGAAATTGTTTCATTTGGCTATTTAATGATTGAGCTTTTTAAACGTTATTTTTTCTGTTCTATAACTCACATTACTGTTACTTGAACTTAATATTTTGGTAAAAATACTGTTGTACCTTGGACCATTAAATATTTTTGTCCTATAAATGTTGTATTGGAAAAAAAAAAAACCTTTATGATACAATAGAATTTTTCCATTTCATCATATTTTTACATAAATTATTCTAGGTTTCTTTTCAAACTCAATTGAGACAACGATGTTATTTGATTACTATATATGTATCAAATTTCGTCTAAAAACTAACGCGAAAATGGTTTTCATATTAAGCCATTGAAAAATATTTGTAATTTAATTTTTCGTTCATATGATCTGTCAGTTTTCACATTCATGATTAAATAAGCAAAAAGTAACATAATTACACTCTAAAAATGTATTATGTATATTCTCGAACAAATTTAAACACGGATATACGTAGTTATGATCATTTATAGAGTTTGAAATGAGTGCACATTTAAAGTCTATGTGAACTGCAGAAATTAACGGAATTTCATGGTTTTGTTGTGTACAGAGGATCTTAAACTTGAAAACGGACTTTTAACTTCACTCTATGAATGAATTAGGAAATGAAGGAGTAAAAAAATATATTTATAAGGGTTTCTCTGGTTGTATTACTTACAATGGACAGTATTCTGATACCGTAAAACTAGTTTAATAGAAGCAATTTTAAACTTCAGAGCAATATTTAGCATGTTTTATATAAATTTAAAATTATGGTTAATACTAGGGATGGAACTGATGTGAGTTTTGCCGGATACCGGATTTCGGATATCCGGGGTACCATGTCTACCGGATACGGATATCCGGACGGATATTCGGTCTATATACTAAAAACGATAGTTATAAGATATGCTATACGAAAAAAATGGTCATGATATGAAGTATCAAGTAAATTATAATTAGTGGTTAGCGCACCGCTCTGCATGCCACAGGTCCATGGTTTGATTCGCGGACTGGGCAAGGTTGACTTAGCTGTTTATACCTGAAAGAAATAAACTGAGGAGGACCATGCATGCTTGGGAACTAAACACTGGGGATCGGCGTCAGAATGACCATCTGACCGGAACATCTGCTATGTGACACAAAAATGCCACACTCAAGAAAGCTGAGCTGGGGCCAGCAGGCCTTGGTCCACAAGGGCTGTCGCGCCACTGAGTTAATTTTTTTTATTTAAACTTTAGTTGATGAAACGATGTTTTAGTGATGTATGATATAAACTTAAAAAATTTCGAACCCAAAATTCATCAACATTATGCTATCCATATTTAACCTTTAACTGCTGTGGTTGGGTATTTTGTTGTTTTTGGCGCAAGGACCAGAAATAGTCCATACTGTACCAAATAAATTTGTGAACATCAGTTTTAAGTTTAAGAAACATAGTACCAAAAAAATTAATGTAAAAGTCAAAGATGAAATATTTTAGGGGTGGAAGAATTCCTCAAAAAATGACTCGCGGTCTGTCAGACCGCATACAGCAGTTAAAGATTAAAATATATATTTAATATAAACAATCAAAATTAGTACTTACATATTTTTGTGGTTAAGGCTTTTGTTTTAGGATCATCTAAACTCCACAATTTTGGTACAAATAATGTCGATTCCATGTTGTCTGTGTGCATTTCTTGTTTTGATGAATTGTTTTTTCTTGATCATCAATATTTGATGCATTTAGTGAGTCTTTTAAGCTTCGGTGAATTTCCTTATGCACACTCATTAAATGGTTCCATAAGGGTTTTGTGGAAAAGGATTTTGAGCTTTTGCAGCGCACAATATATTTTTTAAACGATTCTGTGGAGCAAGTAACACATAGGGCTTTGCTTTCGTCATTTCCATTAATTTTAAAATATTTTCAAATGGGTGATTTTAAAGGAGCTATTATTAAAAATTATAAATTGGATTGTAATTGGAGAAAACTATGATTCAAGACATTCTAGAGAGCTAAATATAATTCCTAATTGTGGCGCTGCGTTAAAGACCTAAAAATTACAATACTTCATTTTACGTCAGAAAAAATATACCAGCTTTCAACTTCTGCCAATGAAAAATCAGAAATTAGACCATACCATTCACAGCATAAAGGGGTAGGGTATTATCGTCGATAGAAAAAAAAAGAAAAGAAAAAAAAGCATTGATTAGTGCGCATTGGCTATTTATTGCTTTTTACTCGCTAGCAAATGTCAGAAAAAAAGGAGGAAGTGAGAATAACTAAAACTCTTAACAAGTAACTTATGTTATGGAAAAAAAGTACTATTTATTAGTATTTCGGTTCGTGTTTTACGGAGTAGCATTCAAATATAACATCTGGAATTAATCATATCATAAACTAATATAAAAGAACGTATTGCAAAACGCGTGTGAAGGATGTGTGTTCAAAAAGATTTGGAGGAATGGTTTATGCTTGTCAACTGGGCGCCAATAATACGGCGCCTCTTTCTGTGAATTGAAACTAAATTCACCTGCATCTTCTAGCTCATCTCTGAAGTTAGGGATATGCGAAAGCATAGTTCTCACGAAGGAACTTTTTCATTTTCTAACTTGACTGCAATTTATGTCCAAGAAAAAAAAAATTGAAAAAAAAAAAAAAGTGTAGGATGCGGTGTCCCCTTTGTCCGAAAAAGATCATTATTTTTTGCAAAAAATTATTTCTTGTGGATACCTGGTGGCCGGATATACAGCCGGATAACCGAATGAAATTATCGGATGTCAGGTATTTCAAATCGGATATCCGACGGGGTGTCGGATATTGAAAAATCAGCCGGATATCGGATATTTGCTGGATATCCGTTCCATCCCTAGTTAATACCTCTAAATTTAAGTGACGAACTGTTCAATTGGTCCTCATGGTCAAAAAATTTTTAATTATTGACTTATACGGCATACAATTATTTTTAATATCTGCTTTTATTTACCACCTAGTCAGTACAAATAGACGCAATCACATGCTTTTTCTCCATTATGATTCGGGTTTCTCGCTAGGTGAATGGAAGTACAGTCAAACCCCGTTAGCGCGAAATCGCTTAACATGAAATCCTGTTTAACGCGAAGTAAAAACAGTTCTCCGTACTTAAAATTCAAAGTTAATTTATTCGTTTAACATGAAACTCGGTTAAAGGGAACAATTTCGGCTGCACCATTGACTTCGCGTTAACAGGGTTTGACTGCACTATCTTCCTTAATACGTTTTTAAAGTTAAAAAAAAATGGTATTTATGAAAGCAAATTTTGCTCTCTATTAAATTCTCTTGAAGATGAGAGCTCTACGAAGTTCTTTGAACTTCCTCTGGGTCATTCCTAAGTGACGTGATGGTGCAAGTAGGCAAACTTGGGGAGAATCGCAAGTGAGGCTTTCATATTTTCGGTATGTATTTTGAACGATTGCGAAGCCTTAAGGTAAAATCGAAGGGTCAAGAGATGCTTCTATTTACTTAAAAATATTTACTACAACTAATTAAAACTTCATAATAAATAAACAGAAAATGATTAAAAAAAACTACCTGCATATCCTAAGAAATAAGAGATATGGCCAAAACACTAGGCACTTACTGTGTTAACAAGTGTTACAATGGGGATCCTATTGCCAATGATAGAGAAAAAACTCTTTATAGGAGGAGCATATAAAATACCTATGATGTTACAGTTTAACCCTTTAAATCCCACGGAGTCAGCGTTGTGGGTTTCACAAAAACCCAATGACTTTCCATTCGAAAAAACTGGAAATGAACTCTCCCGACTCATTCTCCTGTGGGCCACACCTGGGTTTCCTGTGGGAAGGGGGGGGGGGGGGGTCACTGTCGACAATTAAAAGATCATTACTATAAGTCTACAATTTGCAATAAGGTTGTGCGATGGGTCATCTACTTGATATGTCGGAGCATTTAGTCGGCATCTTATCAATGAATAAAACGCCACAGCTAAGTACTTGACAAAATTCGCATACAAGGAAAATCCCGACTATCTTACTCAATGTCCAAAGGGTGGGGCAGTTTGACAATGAGTACTCTAAACCCATGGCTCTCCTTTACATGCTCCTCAGTAGCCTATTGTTGAGGATCGTCACGCTTCAAACAACTACTGCCGGGAAGATTCACCATAGTTTAAAATATCCGTATCCCCCCTGGAACCGACCAGAGGGCGACTGGCTGGGAATTTTTTTACAAGGTGATTTAAGACGGGTTGGGATTTAAAGTGTTAAAAAAATGTTCAGTTCGTTGCTAAATAATTTTTACCCTCGTTTGAGAGGATTAAAAAGTGTCTTGTATATATGCATTCAACTATTTAAAGTGTTTGAAAAATTGCTTCTATTCACTCAGTTATACGGTACACTCAGTAAAGATTCCGGCAAAAATTTAAATAATTGTATGCGTATAGAAATATTTCAAACATATGTAAAAAAAAATTCGACATATGAAGATATAAAACTCATATGAAACTTTTTGGTGCATTCATTTTGAATGGAGAAAATCTTTCTCTATATCACATTTTCCAAGAGGTAAAATTTTTATTTAAGGTTCTCCAGCAAGGATCTACATGTGGACCCAAACCAGGCTAGAAGTTATGGGAACTGACGTCCAGCTATTTTGCCGATTCAATGGAAATCCCCAACCACATGTAATTTGGAGGGGACCTAACAAAAAGACTCTTGTTGATCCAAAGAAATATGAGGTATTGAACTAAAAAAATATAGGGTTATTAAAAGTATGTAAGCTTTTAAAAATATTGGTCATTTACGAACATTTGAAAGTAGGTCGATGAGAAATTCATCCTACCGCTCCCTTGCCTCAAATTAAAAAAAAAAAACACGATTTTTTAAAAATAAGTTTGATGAGTACTAATTCGAAGCCTACTTAAATTATACTGGGCAGTTATTCATATATATATATGAAGAGCTATCTGTTGACAAAAAACTAACAATTCTTTTCCTTGTGGTGGAAAAAACACAATTTTTTTTATGAGCATTTATTTTAAAACCGCATCATCATACTTTCAAATGTTCGAGAATTTTATATATTTCATATGTCTTGTTACCGTACTTATTCATCCTTATATTAATCACATTACATGTTATAATAAAAAATTGCAGCAATAAAAATATTAGCAGTTAATAGTTAAATTTTCAATAAATAATCAGCAGTACAACATGGAAAAGCAATTGCTAGTTATCTCTTAATACCATTCTTCCCACATATCTTATAATCAGTGTGATTTATATTTTTGAAGGACCCAAATATTGTTGACTGTAGTTAACATAACAATTGTAGTATTTTTCTACTAGGTGTTATATGGTGGTGAGAGAGAAAAAAAAGCAAAGGTTTTTCTGTGCTTTTTTCTGGTCCATATGGAATTTTATAAAAATTTATACTAATCAAATAATTGGCTACATTATTTACACTATAAAAAATGTATAATTTAATGTACAATAAGGTTATAGGGGGAAATATTAGACTTACGAAAGTGCAATTAAAGTAGTTTTAAATACACAGTATATGTCTATTTTTACAGGTTCAGATGGAGCATATCAAGACTAGTATTAGGACAAATAAGTGGAGTTCGGATATAGTATCGTTAACTATTGGTTTAGAATAGTGTAATCCGGTCATGATGATACACCTTACACAGACCTCCCCCCCCCCCCTCCCCATATAACATAAAAATACTCCCCTTGACTCTCCCTCTGCCTTTTATTTTACTTCTTTCCTATTAATTCAAGATTATAATGCTGTAGTGTAAAATGACATATTGATGTCCATATAAAGGTCCACAATGTCCGTATGACTGTCCATCATAAAAATATGAATAATGCAAGAAAATGTAGGACGATTGGTATGAAATTTGTCACACAATTTAGTCAACTTATATCTGACAACTCTTACAAACGAGAACCTTTTAAAAATAATTCAAATTTTAAGATTATCTAGTTACAATATCAAGGTGATCATTATCGTTTAAAATGAGTTTTTTACAAACTACTGACCAAACAGAAAGTTACCTGAAAACTACGGTATTTTGAGAATACTCAAACATCCAGATTACGAGGTACGGAACATTCGGTGTATGATTTTTCGTACTTCACAGGTTGTTTTTTTAAATAGCGTCAAGGTAATAATAATGATTCTTTATAAATTGCATATTTATTGGTTATTTTTTATTAAGTGTAAATTTTTTTCAGGTTCTGCCAAATGGAGATCTTATCATAAAAAATATTATCTGGTCTGATATGGGTGGTTACACTTGCCAAACTAAAAACACAGAAGGTTCAGACGAAGTGACGGTCTTCTTATATCCAACAATGGTAATCAATTTTTATAAGTAAAGTGTTACTTAAAAACACACATTTTTCCATTTGTATCAAAACTACTGTACCGAATACCTAGCCTATTAAAAACAGCGTATTACTTATAGTTTGCCATGTAACCAAATATCTTAATTCGATCATACATTGAAAATTTTTGCTAGGGCAAAGCCCATTCAAGTGTTGTAATCAAACAATGGTGAATATTCGAATTTTCATTTATTAACAGTGGATATTATTATCAATTAAAAAATTAGAGCTATTTTCAAACTATAGTAAAAAAGCACAATACCTGTTGAATTATAACAAGAAAATTATTTAAACGAAATGGGTTTCCCGTTTGATATTTATTGAAATGAAAAACTGCTATCTAACATCTTTTTTTTTTTAATGAATAATGGTTATGTTATATGAATATGATATTAGTTGAAATAAATTCTCCTCTCCCATTGATCATCACTATTACTTAAGCATTGATATTAATTAACTAATCTCTTCCTGACTATTTTTTAACATTGTTTACTATTATTTTTTCAGCCCGAGAATGATGCTAGTATCTGAAGCTATCCTATCGTTCTACAATACATCCCTGAAGACTTTAACCTCATCATTTTTAGATCATTAAAAGGAATTATTTGTATATGTTTTGTTCTTACATTCATATTTCTTTCAATTTATGTTTTCAATTTTCTTCGATTACCATGAAAGCCAACACCATGACATTATTACTAAAGTCCGGGATCAAATATTTTGGTGTGAATTTTGTGAAACTAGAATTAGTGAAGGCTTTTAATTAGCTAGTCAATACATACAAAACGTAACAAAGCGAAGTGACACAATTTATTCTCTTCCCTCCAGAAACAAAGAGAATGAAAATGGAAAGAAAAATACTACGCTTTATGCCGACATCGTATTTATCATATTAGTGTTAGCTTCTATGTATAACGGAACACGAAAACTTCATTTTAACCTTTTTCAGTGCTCGAAATGTTGACGAAGTAGATTGCAATTTATTTAAGCAAAAATTGTTTGTCTATTTTGTATTTATAAACTACTTTATTGTATGATTTCTGTAATAAAGTATAAATTAGAATTCCAACTTTATTCATTATTTGAAATTTCTTACATATAATATACTTTAAAGTAGCTTGAAATTAAACTCAAAACTCCATGCATTTATTTTGAAAGTGGAATAAGGATAATATGAGGTATTGAGTGCCAGAACGGACCATCCCACAATGCTTATTTTTTTAGTTGAAGACTGTTTCTACCCCACGTTGTTAAAAACATTCATGCCAAATGCAGTTTATATAATGGCCAGCTTAGTTGGCCATTATATAAACCTCATTTGACAGGATTTTTTTTAAACCAAACGGGGTAGAAATAGCCTTTAACTAGAAAAATAAACATTGTGTGATGGTCCGTTCTGGCGCTCAATGCTTCATATAAGAACTCATAACTAAAAAATAAGGCATAACTTGTTCTATAATTTTCTAGTATATTTCTTCATTAAGCTAAATCTATAATCAACAAATTGACATTTTAGCAATGGTGGGCTGGACATAATTGGTCGGCGGTAATTTTGATGTGATGTGAGGCACTAAAATATCTCAATTTAAGATACCATCAGTGCACATTGAAAAAAAAATTCTTTAATGTTTGGAACAAGACTCAATTTTTTCACACTTAACAAGGGTTATAAAACTAACTGAATCCTGTGGAGAGGAAATACTAAAAAAAAAAAAAAAAAAACGCCTTATGAATTTAAGAGCAAGATTCTGAGAAGTTGAACCACCCCTGATTCACACCATCTCCGATTGTCCCCAAAAAATTTACCAGTTGCTGCTACCCTTATTAGATGATAAAATATGAAATTATTTGTTCCGTAGTTGCACCGCTCAAATTCTATGACGTGTCAAAGATCACCTTCAAAAGTGAAAAAAATGGTGTTTTTGTGACACATGAAAATTATTTTTATCCGTATAAAACTTCACAAGCAACTTGCCACCTGCATTTATTCTATTATGGAATGTACTAGAATAGATCTTTATAAAACATATAAAAAGTTCATGGCAAATCAATTGCGCAAGGTCATTCAAGGTCATGAAATGTCCAGGTTTTCATATTTTTTACCATTTTCAAGACTGAATTATATCTTGCGCGTTTGATTTATCACTTCAAACTAGGTGTCATTGGATAGAGCTATATTAGTACTATTTGTTAATACATAAAACATTGAGGCAAGTTGAACACGTTGGAAGTTATTTGGAGCTAAAATCGAAAAATCTCCGAATTTGACACAAATTTGAGTCTGTATATCTTGCTGGGGGAACAATATATTGACACAACTCTGAGACTATTTAATCATTCTTTTATTATACTTAACGAGAAATTAAACTTTATTGAGGCAAGTTGAAGAGAAAAAAATAAATGATTTTTTTGTTGCACCCCATCCTTACATATTGATGCATTACTGTTTTCATTCATGTTTTCAAAAATTAATCGGTTTTCACTTCACTCTTTCTCATGTTTATAACAATTGCTTGTTGTATGTCTTTTAAACTAGGAACTTTGACTGGACCGGCTTCAAAAAGTTGCAAAGTACCAAAGAAAACTGAGCTTCGGATCAAGCAATGGCCACTTAAACTCATCAGCTCCTCTCTGATGAAGAAATTTCATTCTAAACACTTCATGCCCACAATCTTCTAGTTGTTTACTAATGTAAATCCGTTTATTGTATATAGGACAGCGTAAAAAGAATGGGGCCGAATTTCATATCCGCAATTCTTATCTGGAATTAGCTTTATCTCTCTTATGATATTCTCCATTTGTTAGGGGACAGTAATTTGGATTTCAACTGCAAATTCACCATGCAATCAGTTCCAGGCACATGTCAGGCCACACCTTATAGACGAAGACAATGTCACTCAGCCATAAATTTATAACTCTGATGTTTTGCCCAGAAAAAAATTGTTCATCAACACTTGAAACTTCGGAGGATTTGTCCCTACATATTGCTATAGCGAAGAACATCAAATTTCTAAAATAATAACTAGTCAAGACAAAACCAGACTTGCATTTGCAAAAAGAATGGAAGCAGTGACAAAACAGACCACAATTATGAAATTACTGAAGCTTTTGAAGAAAATGAAAGTTCAAGAACCAAAATAAAAACAGTTTAGAATATTTCAAAAAAGGAAATAAAACAGGAAATAAATTAACAGTCCAAACTGTTGCAAGTATGATGAGAAATCTCACAGTTGATGGAAAAAAGAAATTTTGTTCAAATGAATATTTGACACGGGAACAAGTTATGTCACATTTCCACAGAATGAAAGGTACGATTGAAATATGCAGTGTTATTGAAGATGAAGTAATTGAACAAAATGACGAATTTTATTTTGGAATCATTGGAGACAATCAGGTATGTAGATGGAATGAATAGATGCAATTTCTATTCTCTATAGTGGGTTCTTAAAAATCTGCAGTAATTTCATAACTAGTCGTTTTTGTCCTTGCTTCCATTCTTTTTGAAAATGCCCTCCTGGAATTGCCTTGACCTGTGATTGTTTTAGGAATTTGGTTAAGTTGGTTGTTTTGGTCAACTTTAGGAATTTGGTGTTCTCATATTAGCAATATGTAGGGACAAATCCTCTGCAGTTTCAAACGTTGATGTACAATTTTCTTCTGGGCAAAACATCGGAATTATAAATTTTCGGCTAAATGATAATATCTTCGTCTTTAGGGTTTGGTCTGACTTGTGCTTGGAACTGATTGCATGGTGAATTCACATTTGAAATCGAAATTACTATCCCCCAACAAATGGAGAATACCATAAAAGAGATAAAGCTAATTACTGATCATGACTGAGGATATGAGATTCATCCCCATCCTTTATACGCAGTCCTGTACGATAAACGATTTTATATTGGTAAACTGCTAGAAAATTTTGGGGATGACGTGTTTAAAATGGAATTTCTTCACCAGAGAGGAGCTGCTAAGTTTAAGTGGCTATTACTTGATGTTATCGACACAGTGCATCGAAGTTCGATTCCCCCCCCCCCCCATCCCCTGTCTTTTGAAACTTTCTGGAACCAATCCAGTCACAGTTCCTAGCTTAAAAGTCATACAACAAGCAATTGTTATAAACATGAGAAAGAGTGAAGTGAAATACGATTAATTTTTGAAAACATGAATGAAAACAGTTGTTGTTGTTGTTTCTTATTCCACTTGATCTAGAACAAGTCTAGACCAAGTCCAAGAGACCGTACGCCCAAAGAAAGTCTCGAACCAGCGCAGGGTTTTTAAAGAGATCGCTCTTCTCCAAATCCAAACAGGAAAGCAGACGGTCCGGTGAAGCTTGATGGGAAACACACTTGAGGCACACAGGGTACTCCTTTTGTCCCTGAACATATGCAAATGTGCGAGTATGTCCGGTGATGAGTCTGGTGATGGTGGTTTGTAATTTCCTGTCGCTCTTCAGCTCCAGGACAGCCCCAGGACGTTTTTGTTCATACCAGTCATGAGTTGATGGAATCCTCCATGTCTTGCTGTTGTCGGCTCTGACCTTCGAGAAAATTTCCCTAAACGTAAGATGACCACAATTTTCGGATGTTACAGCACAGCCCTCCTTAGCCAATTCATAGGCCAAGTCATTGAAGAAGAGGTCTACATGGGAGGGTATCCACTGCAGATGAATGACATTATGCGAAGAGAAATCTTTAGTTTGTTCACAATGTCCATGCCGAGTTTGTCGGTAATGAAAACAGTAATGCATCTATATGTAAGGATGGGTGCAGCAAAAAAAAAAAAAAAAAAATCATTTATTTTTTTCTCTTCAACTTGCCTCAATAAAGTTTAATTCTCATTAAGTATAATAAAATAGTGTTTAAATAGTCTCAGCCTTGTGTCAATATATTGTTCCTTCAGCAAGATATACGAGCTCAAATTTGTGTCAAATTCGGAGATTTTTCGATTTTAGCGCTAAATAACTTCCAACGTGTTCAACTTGCCTCAATGTTTTATGTATTAATAAATAGTACTAATATAGCTCTATCCAATGACACCTAGTTTGAAGTGACAAATCAAACGCGCAAGATATAATTCAGTCTTGAAAATGGTAAAAAATATGAAAACCTGGACATTTCATGACCTTGAATGACCTTGCGCAATTGACTTGCCATGAACTTTTTATATGTTTTATAAAGATCTATTCTAGTACATTCCATAATAGAAGAAATGTAGGTGGCAAGTTGCTTGTGAAGTTTTATACGGATAAAAATAATTGTCATGTGTCACAAAAACACCAATTTTTTTACTTTTGAATGTGATCTTTGACACGTCATAGAATTTGAGCGGTGCAACTACGGAACAAATAATTTCAGATTTTATCATCTAATAAAGGTATTAGCAACTGGCAATTTTTGGGGACAATCGGAGATGGTGTGAATCACCCCCTAATGTTAAGTGGCTCAATCTCTCAGAATCTTGCTCTTAAAAGTAGCAGGACGAAAATTAAAAGGTAACAACAATTTTATTTTCTCTAAAGATCAACTGAGTAGACAGATATTTTTTCTACAGGTCCGTTCTCACTTGGAAGGGCCAATGAAAACTCCTCTTTTAGAAAATTTACATAAACCATTAAATTGGATCAATTCAGGGGAGCGCTACACTGGATTGCCCCAGACGGCACAAACTAAAACTTAAACCAAAGGGTTTCGAGCAAATTCAAATTGACGAAAATGAGGTTATTTGTTAAGCCATTCCAATGCAACTAAAAAGCGTCCAGTGAAATCCAACACTAACATATCTGCATAAAAAGTTTTTGCTTTTGATGTTTAATTAATTAAAATTAAATTATCTAATTAGAGTCTAATAGAGTCTAAATAAACACATCATGACTTGCTACAGGGAACCTAATACTAGAATTATAAATATTACAAAAATTGCTTTTTTCCATGGAGTCTTGTTTTGGAACTATTTAAATTTACTCAATTTTTATAAAAAGATCAAAATTCGAATTTAAGTTAAAAATTAGTTATTGAATAGTTGTATTATATCCTGTAAGTTCCCTACCTTGCATTATATACTTTAAATTACTTTTTTTAATTGGCTAATTGACCAAACGGTATAGTGGTTAGCGTGCTAGCTTCTAGACCGCGAGGTTGCGGGTTCGAGTCAGTCCCGTGTTGGCATGGGTGTTTGTAAATGTATGTTGGCTTGTCTAATGACGAATGTTTCGGCGCATTATAGCCCTTGTGTTGCTGACGGCGCTAGATAATCTGAATACAACTAACCAACTTAATTGGCTAATTTAAACTGAAATTATTTCTGGTGAAAAAAAAAATCTAACATTGATGATATTAACTTGTTCCTCACAAATCGAGTTTAAAGTTTGTGGTTGTGAACTTATAACTCACTGTGTGCCTTCATAAAAAAATGCAGTTTAAAAAAGTACAGAAAAACACAGAATATAGTACCATTTTAAAGCTACTAATTTCGTGAATATTTTAGAGTAAAAAACAAAAATGGTTATTTTCACCAAATTTCCCAATTTCCGATGTGCTCTGGTAGCTAAAATTGAAATATTTTAGTTGAATGCCATCTTTTTTCTTGGTAAAATGAGGAGAAAGGCAAAAAAAGGATTTTTTTTCGATCGAAAACTACTTTTATTACACTATGTAACCATAAGTAAAAACTAAGCTAAAACCATTGTTTAATTCTAACATGTGAAAGAGAAACATGCATACTATTTGATAGTTCATATTATTAACTATACATGCATTACAAATTTTTTCGTTTAATATTCTTTTAAAGATTTATCATAAACCGCATTTCATTGCTTAATCAACCCACGTTTATCTTCGTAGCTGAGCGTTCTAAAAAGTTGGCTTATTTGGGCTTAGTTTCAGATAGATTAGGGTTTCCAAAATACTTCCTGGCACAAGACTGACTTTCACCTCTCCTTTATATTTCCTCCTCCTCCCTTCACGTGCAATTATAATTGGATTTTTTTTTGTTTTTTTCATCATATCAATAAAACGTGTGGTCAATCACATTATACTTGTAATATTACATATGAATTTTGATAAATCAATCTTGAACGAGAAAAATGATGGTGACATCAACAATTTCATATCGATGATCTATGACGTCACTATGCAATAGGTCTGAAGTAAGTTAGACTTCTCCACTGAGTAGACTTCTCTATGACCATGATGTGTTAACCAGAAAGCTCACTACTACTATGCAGCCGAATGTGCGTGTTTTGTTTTCCGTTTAAATTTTCTCATTATAGCGTTTTTAAAGTCTTAAATTAATCCTTTCATCACCCCTTCCTACTCGAAGGTAATTTTGTTTTATTTTCATGTAGGCATTGCTTATTTAACTAGTGTACTTGTCTGATTTGATATGGTAGAGGTATGAGGCGGGTTCTACCCCCTTTTTTACTTTAATATTTAAAGAAAACTCGTCTGATCAGCTTTTAATTGCGCTAGCCGTAAGAAAGTATACAAGAAAAATAAATATATTATTCCAAAGCACAATGTATCATTTGCTGCGATTTTTAGAAGTATAGTTTCGCTTCATTCAAATACAATAATATTGACTGTAAGCATGGGCAGAAAATGGCTTCCTGGGTCTTAAACCGGTTTCATTGTTATTTCGTTAGAACTGTTACCTAGACCGCTTCTTTAACTCTTTTTTTTTTTCAATTTTAAGAGATTTCGCTACACATTGCTATTTGACCTCTTATATTCATTATTCCACTATTTAGCTGCTAAATTTCAATTCTATAAAATTCTATTTAAGTTATGTTTATTATCTTTACAAATTCTGAAACATTACTGAATAATTTTTCAATCCATATAAATGTAATGTAATTATTTTGATTATTCTATTATTAACTTCTTATACTGCTAACCCGTTTTTCAATATCGACATTGCTATTGGTTCTAGCGTGACAGAGAAATAAAAAAAAATTTCAAAGAGCTCTTTTGGACACTTCTTAGAAATTTTATTATTTGTGTAACTTGTGGTATGTTATGAAAAATATGGAGGATTTAAAAATAGAATAAAAGATAGTTTAAATTAATATTGGTGATTAGATTTTTCTGGGACCCTTAAAATTGTTGGTCAATATAAAAAAAAAAAAAAAAAGCTTTGAAGAGAAAGGTTTCCAAAATGCAGTTCTACCATAGTTCGATTTTCATGTTCCTAGATACAGGCGATCATAATACAATTGTGTCAATCTGGAATTATATAAAACAAATTAGATTGTAAGCACTTTTCCATGTATTAAAAATATTTTTTCAATGAGTATTTAGCTGAATACATGTGTAGGAAGTACATTTGAAACATGGAGACGGTTAGTCACATTTTCGGATTCCCTAAATGGTGCTAATCTTTCACATATATCCGATTTTTAAATTGTATTTTAATTTTATATAAAATTGAATGCAAGTGCCTGATTGAATAGGGCAGATTATTGTAAACTCGTGCAATTTGTTTCTTCGATAAAGGAAATTAACTTGTTATATTTTCTTGTGCATATTAGATAACTTGTAACAGCTGAGAATGATTATTATGTTTCACATTAACTTTTGAAAGACTATAAATGTGGTTACAGATCAAAAAACTGCTAGATGTGGAATGTAGTTCATACTGGTTATAGTATCAACACATAACGAATAATGATTTTTCTTTTTTAGGCCAAGCTGAAGATGTGAAAATATACTTTTTTAAAATTAACTTTTGAATTTCATATTTTATTTACTTATGGAATAGTTAAGATTTGTAAATAAAATTTAATTGTTCAAATTTTATTAAGTTGTTTTTTATTCCTAGGAAATAGCAGGTTTTTTCTCCATTTATCGAAATCAAACACTTTTGCAAATCTATATCGGGTTCACTTTCTCAACTTCATTTAATTTATTATATAGGATGTTTGCAATAGAATACACCAACATTAAAAACTATGCTTATAAAACTAAAGAATTTACAATCTTTTTGGACAAATTAATGTGTGTGGGAAATTATAAATGTTTAAGTGACCAACATCAGAAACATAAACACTATCCAATCGATTGAAGAACTTGCTCCACGCTTTTTTCATAATATCTGGTGCTTTGTTTGGAACTTCCGACTGTCTATTTCTGTCACTATAAAGTGCTTAACACAGACAAATACATCTTGTAATTTTGAGCATCTAGAAGAATACGAGATCGAAATCTTCTAGTATAAACCCCTCTCTCCAACCCCACCACACCAATGAGAAGACGTTACGGCCACGACAGATTTAATGTGTACCAGCCCCCCATTAGGTACACACTGATCTTTGGTGGCCATCAAGGATCGAACCCACAACCCTCCAATCATGAACTCAATACTCTGATCACCAGAATAGCGGGGGCTTCCATGCAGTTATTCACTGCTTCATTTCGTCATTGCCTTATCAAAATTAAAATTTGACATACTGTCGTGGACGCCTCGTCAAGTTGATTGTTCCGGACTCCATATTCTCTTCATGCACGTGTGGTTGATCAGAAACTAACAAAACCAACATAAAGTTCTCTATTGGGTGGACAAATTGCATGTTTGCGATGAAATGCTTATTGAACAGTTGTAAGTGATTTACTTTCTGCAAATTGAATAACACCGTATGTTTTTTATTGTGTGGTTTTCATCACAGCGTGAACTGATTAAATTAACTTGCCTAGTTCGTATGGGTCGAGCGCTAGTAAGGTCCATAACGTCACACCTCACCAAATAAAGAACTTGCAAACTTCTCATTCGCTACGAGTTGCAGAATGGTGTACATACTTGTTTGGTTAAGGAGATCTAACCCTTCAATGTTGGGGTATTCTTTTGTAAGCACCCTGTATTTTGACTGTCATAACTTAAATATTTGTTTTAAGACTCATTTTTGATATTTTATTTTTGTTTAGATTCTTACTAAGCGCATGGTCTGATACTAGTGATATGCTTACTCTAAATATTGAAAGTAACTTAGCAAGCCCTTTATCTGGGAATATTGCAATTAATGTTGATCCAAGAGCATCAGTTAGAGCTGTATTGTCTGGATATTTACTTGCAATTGAGAGCAAAGGATCAGTACCAGGATTGGTCATTTATGATCAGCATTGGAATAGACTAGATTGGAACTCTTCTCTTCAAGATTTGGGAATAGAACAAGGAGCAAAGCTGTACATTGGACATGATAGTAAGTTTATTGCATCTAAAAAGCATAAAAAGTAACTTTAATTCGTTATTTAATTGTCTTTGTGTTTAGTTTTTATTACGAGTTTTTAGAATTAGCTTTTAAATGAACCCAATTTAAGTGGTTCACATAGATTTTTTATATTTTAAAGTTTGATTCAATTGATACATAAAATAACACTGATTTAATGTACTTTAAACCCACAATGTCTGAATATAGTATAGAATTTTACATGACATCTTTTTTAGCATTTAAGTACAAAAATACTTTGTATTTAAAATTTTTATATAGTGTAAACAAATCAACTGTAGGAACTGACTGAATTGATTTTTATTTGATATTTACTGTCAAATATGAGGTATGCTTTTTTTATGATTTAAAAAAAGTGGGTTGATTTGAATTTATGTATTAACAGGGATTTTTTTTTAATTTCTTGACTGGGGGATTCTAATAATAAAGGTTTACGTAGCAATGAACCTTTTAGCAAGGGAAGTAAGCCAGTGCTTACTAAGCAGTGAACTTTGCAGAATGCGGAGCAAGCCTATGCTTGCATAGTAGCAATGAAACTTTTATCGAGCCAAGCGAGCTTGATTTGTAAATAGTCAAGAGCTGGGACCTATACTCAAATACTGGTCTCTGCAATGCAGCACCACACTGCTAGTACCTATGTAATGAACTGCATACTTAAGATGCCATCTATCCAAACTTCTATACAATGGTAATACATTATCACTAGGTCTAGATGAAACGCTTTTCTTAATATAACCCAACATTATTTTTGCCTTGTTACTAGCTGCCCTACATTATTGCCCCATCTTAAAATTTCTACTAACTACCACTCCAAGATCACTAATATATATAATCTGCATATCTAACATTTTTATCAATATGTATTACAAGTGTAAATTTTTTATTGAAACCTGAACCTAGGCAATAGTATCAGAATAATTCAGCTGTGTTAACAAAAATGTAGAATAAAAATTGTGTGAGAGTAAAAATTTTTGAATTTTGAACTTTAGGTGATTATTATAAGTTAGAAATGAATATATATGTTGATGTAAATAATATGTTGAAAGGAAGGAAACACTTTGTGAGGGCATGCAGCAGATTGTGCCGACATGTAAAACCCCAATTGGCAAGATGGGAATAGTGAGGTGCTAGCTTGGGTGTTGACTTTTGATTGAATTCGGAATTATGAGACATATACTCAGTGTTGCTAGACGTAGTACTTTTAATACCACACAGTTGTTTTTCTCTCGCCATTATTTTGACGTGGGGCTTTTTTTAGTACTTTTGAAGTGCAGGAATCTTAATTTTGAAAGTACTGTTGATATTTCAATAGGTTAAATATTATTAAATATACTATGTTCAAAATGCATCATTAAAAATTGCCTAAAAGTGGGGTAAAATGGGTAGTCAAAAATATTGTTTAAAATTTTAAAAGTTTTTAATATATTCATATTTTTAAAAATTGGATATGGTAGTATGATGCCTAAACTTTATTTTCTCACTTTTTCTTTGTTTCAATAATTTGTTTTTTATCAATGCCATCGGTAAAAATACTTGTGTACAGCTTCATGCCTTATGTTGTCTACTTAAAACTTCTGTCCGTAGCTCAGAATTTTTAATAAAACTACATTCCAGTGACTTGAATGTGTTTATTGAACATTTTTATTGCTTATTCAAATTGCAGGTGAAATGAGTTTTTTGTTTATTTGTTTTAAATCTAAATTTTGTGAATGGGGTAAAATGGGTATAGTGTTAGGTTTAACATAAGTAGGTATTTTTAAGGTGATAATATGAAGTTTTTCTGAGAAAAGTCTTATTTCTTAAAAATTAGAATAAAAATGTTTTAAAGTAACATATTGAAATACTTGTGTAATATTTTAAGCTTTTAAAAAATATTAAGATGAGTATTTAAAAATCTTTCATGGAAGGGATCATGAATCTCTCAACTGGACACTGTCATATTGTCACTATTCAAAGGAGGACTCACCTGATGGCTGTGTGGTTAATGCTCTGGCCCTGCATGCCAAAGGTGCTGGGTTTGAATCCTGGGTTAGGCATAGATGTTCGTAGTAGTTTGGAATCCACCTTAAGCTGTAGGTCCAGGCCTGATTAGCCATCATTATGCATAAAAATAGGTCATTGAGCCTTATAAACATTTTGTCTTGTAAAGCAATTTTGCCTCTTGTTTTCAATGTAATATATTCGATTCTTCTTTATGTAATATATTCGAGTCTTACAATAACATGTATAAAAAAAATTCAAAATTGAAATATAAACGTGTCCAAACTAAAGCTGGCAAAGTTTTAATGAAAGATTAAGTCATGATGAGGTTAAAAAGTGAATCTGAAAATCAGAGCACTAAAAAAGTTAAACTAATAAGAATAGAAAGTCAAACGAAACTCAAAGTACATCATTAGACATCGACCAAAAATAAAGAACAATGAAATATCTAGTGTGCATAGGTGAAAGAGTATTTAGGGATTAAAAAGAAGCAAGAATTTATTGGAAAAATTATGATAATCAAAGAAGACTTGTATGACATAAAATTAAAAAAAAAATTAAAAAAAGTCCCAAGATTGACGAGTTTTATGTGTTTCCTGAAGTGGAGCTCGCAGACGTCCATTGAGAATAGCCAGGCAACAGAAATTTTAAATGAAACTGATTTCAACAATAGGAAGCATTATGTTGTTGCTAGGTTTTGAATATTAATAATAATATTTTGTATTCATTAAGTGTAATATGGAGAAGAATGTGATTTAAATGCAAATGTTACCCTAAAACATTTGAGTGATGGATGTACATTGGATGTATTAACCAATTACAGACTAAAACAAGGGTTTTATATGGTTTTATGGCTTACAATATTATTTTTCATATTTCATTAGTCTTGTGCTTTCTTTTGATTTATTATTTATCTATGGTTTATTATTTATTCTATGGTTTTCTTTGTTAAACTATAGTATACCCATTTTACCCCACACTATACCCATTTTCACCTGCATGATGTAAAATGGGTATAGTAAACATATACCTTTAAAATGTTTTCTCGCAAACATATTTATGTAACACAATAATTAAAAATTATGTATTCTTATTCCCAAGGTGTGCAATGTAAAGAAAAACTAAAATAAAAATTGAATTGTTAAACATTTGCATGGCATTTTTTTAGCTGAATATAAAAAAACTGATTTTTATACCCATTTTATCCCACCTTACTCTACCTAAGAATTTGAAATTCGAGATCTGCTAACACTGTATGTACTGACTGAGGAAGCCTAACCTTTGAGTGGGGTGATAATCAACAGAATAATGTCAAATAAAGTCAAATGTGAATAATACCAACAGAAGCTGATGAGATAAACAACAATATAGTACATGAAACAGCTTGAGAAGGAAGCAACATGACCAGCTGAGTAGGTGAAACATTAGATTAATTGTCGTGTATGACCTATTCTTAAACAAATGGAAGCATCTATGTTTCCCATGTAATCTACGATTTTTCTTTGAAAATGTATCAATTTTTAACTTGATTATTCACATTTCTTTATTCATTTTCATAACTTTTGTACTCGTTTGCAATTATTGTCGTAAAAATTTAATTTTGCCATATTTTATAAATATACTTGAATACTTTATTTAGTAGTTCAATTCAAAGTTTGACCTACTTTAGCCAAATTTCTTTTTAGATTATCATGTTTTCTAATAACTAATTTGTCTTTTTTAATAGGAGCTCCTTTATTCCGACCTGTTCATATTGCTGTAGTAGGCATTTCTACAATAATAATCAGCATTATTCTTTTGTCTGTTATTGCTGTATTGTTTACTGCAACTGGAGGGAGCGTGCCTTTGGTTGTAAGTTATTCTTTTATACGAAATGTATTTTAATTTTTAAATTAATTACTGTGAATGGATGCAAAAGAAATCTATATTTTCCTTTGAGTCATTAAATATTTTAGTTGAATTTACTTCATATCATCTCCTCAAGGCTACAACACGAAAACTCTAAAATTATAATTTTTTTATGTATGTGCAAGATGAGTCCCAAATTACCAATTTGGATTTCTGTAGCAAGTTCCCATTGTATTCTATATGTATTAAAGACATTCTGCTGTAGTACGATTTCAACGTTTTGAAAAATTTTCAAATGTGTTTTTCTCAGAATTGACTTTGCAGGTATCTAGTTGTAGCATTCTGGTGACAATATTTTTAGCTGCATTTCTTTTTGACTGAACGGAACAGAATTTTTAAAGTATTTTAATATTATTAATTCATATTTTTCAAATGTAATTACTGAATAGAAATTTTAAACATTTATTAACCCTTTTTGTCATAAATTTGAATGTTGAAATCATTTAATGTGTTAAGATAAATATTCTTTGTTTACAAATTCAATTCTGAAATCATTTTAAACTAAAGTATGCTTCTAAAGTTTCCTCACTAATTTCTCTTAATTGTTGAGAATTATCTTTGGTAAATCTATCTTAAATGTTCATAAGACAGATTAGACAAGTCTTGCAAAAGAAGCACAAATTAACATTCAGAACTAATTTTAAGATATATAGCTTTTAGCTTTATTTTTTGTCAGAAAATAGTAGGTAAATTCATTGTTACACTAAAAAAGTTATTTTTACATTAAAAAGAATTTTAGATGTCAGGCTAGAGGTTTTTTTAAAATGATCTGTTAATATGGTTTGAGCTATTTAGCAACCATTGAACTTTTAAATTGAAATTATTTCTATGAAAACTCTAGCCTGCCAAATACTGATTGCTTTTAATGGTTGTTTCCAATGGTCCCATTTTTTTTTTATCTGCATAGTATCCCAAAGAATTGAAATGCAGCCACTTAGCTGCAACCAATACATTTCATAACTTTTTCTGACTTGCATAGCATTTTTTACAAATGTTTTTTTTTTTTTTTTTTTTTTTTAAATTTTGTAATCCTTTTTTAAAAAAACAAATTTAGAAATTTATCTTGTTCAAGTTAAACGACTGTTTCTAAATATTTTATGATTTCATTCAATTTCAATGTGTTTCTCTTTAATTAGTATGGGATTGTCATTGATGCTGGATCAACTCATACTGAAGTGTTTTTATATCAGTGGCCTAGCATTAAAGAACATGGAACTGGTGTTGTACATCAGAAAGACTCCTGTGAATATGAAGGTAATATATTTATTCTTACATTATAACTTCATGATTTTCAAATACATAAACAAATTTTCTGTTACATATTTTATCAGTTCCTTTCTTCAACATTTTCCATGAAAAAATGTCTTTTAACCATTGACTAGTGGCTTTATCTTATCTAGTACATAATTTTATAATGGCCTTTTTATTTTTATTATTAATTTTCATCAACTAGTGGACACTTGACAAGATTGCTTTGAGAAGTTACTTGTTTGGAAGTTCATCAAATTTAAATATCATCAAATTTAGATATTATATTCTATTGCTGAGAGCTATAAGGAAACTTAACTTTGAAAGCAGAACCTAATATAGCTCACCATGTGTAGCTGGTCAGTCTAGTGATAAATAATATCCTTTGCATCTACTATACGGTATCCAATGGAACTTTTTTACAATCAAGTTTGATTTATCAGCAAATAACAAAGAGAATTATTCAAAGCAGAAAACTACATCTTTAAAACAGTAATACTGAATCGATGGATCCTCTACATAGGATAATTTCTTATAGAGTACCAAAATAATAATTAAAAAATAATTTTGGTTTTCAAACAAATAACATAAGGTATTATTGTAAATAAACTATTTCTTAGGAGTTGAGGTGTTAGCCTCTCAATTGGTATTGTATCTTTAATCAACTTTGGTTTTGTATAAAAAGATAAAAAGTAATCATCACATACAAGAAAAATGTTTAGAAAAATATGTAAGGTGGAGCTGCGTTGTTTTTTTCTATGAAATTTGAAACCATGCATCTATTCAAAATGTCTTTTTGTGTTTATCACAATCTAAATTGATTCTTTCACTATTGTGTGAGCTCTACTTTCTAACTTTCATCATCCCCAAGAAGGTAAAGATTTTCCTTTAACAAATGGTAATTTAAAATACCTTTTTCACTGATGTTTCATAGCATAATGATGTCCAGATCCTCTCCTCTATTTTGTAACTCAATGAATGTAATGAAAATGAATCTGAAACATGCTTATAACATATGTGCCAAATCTAATGAACACATACTGCTTATTGATAAATAGGCTTTCATTTTACTATGCTTTGCATCAGGTAATGTGGAAAAGGACCTTTATTTCCAATCAAACTGTTTTTTTTTTTTTTTTTTTTTTTTTTTTTAAAGTTATTGTTGTAATTAGCTAACTAGGAGCATAAATAGTCTGAGCCATAGTATAGCTAGGAGGTGCAAACATAATATGATGCTTTTTTAGACCCCTAACATTAAAAAAAATGGCACTAGCAATGATTTCACCTCACTCTTAAGTATGTCATGTGATTTTTCTGCTATTTCTAATGTGAAACAATAATTTGATTTAAAAGTTTTATCATGCACACATTTTTCTATATTTTTACTTCTATTTAGTGAAAATTTGTTTAATATAACAGTTAACTAATTTTGTTATTTTTCAACAGTATTTTTAAGTTTTGGCTTTTCTTTTAGAGGGTATAGCTAAAGGGTTTGATCCTGTCTATATAGTTTCATGTGTAAATAACGTAACCAGCTTAATTCCTGCTGGAAAGCCTCCACCAAGACTTTATTTAGGAGCTACAGGTGGAATGAGACTTTTGAAGTAAGTATCACGAAAAAATTAAAATGAAAGAATATACTTTTAAACTGAAGAAAAGCATAAAAGTACTTCTATAGTCAGTGCATTAGCCACACAACTACAAAAAATACTAAATTAGAATACTATCAGTTAAATTATTGTAATTAAAACAATCTAAAATAATATACCTTGAACAATGAGGTCCTGACCTGCCTCTCATCATGGGATTCGACAGGCCGAGGACCCCAAAGGAGATGTTTCTGACTGGATAGCCAGTATAAACCTTAACACATATCCAGGAACCCTAACACCTCTTGAAACCTTGTGGTGGAACAACATGAAAAATGATAAATACAATATATATATATATATATAATTCAATATAAAAAGAAAAGTTCTTAAAATATAGAAATTAGAAAGTTTTTTTTAAAAAAAGAAAGAAAAAAGTCCAACATTTTGCTTGTGGTACAGATAGGCTTTTGATAAATGATTTGTTATTTTCTGTTACTGGTAAAACTAAAGATGACAATACAAATCAAGACACAAATTTTACTCTTTTTGGGATTATTTTAACATTATTTCAACTTGGCCAATTAGAAAGCAGAAATTAAGTCGACTCGTAAAAGTATCTTTTGCCGGTCTGCATCAAGGGAGTCTAGAAATATATTAAATCAATTGAGTTGGTTCTACAAAAAAAAATAAAAATAAAAATTAATTATGAGACACAAAAAATGACAACAAATTCATGAGAAGTGAGAAGAATAGTCTATTCTGTCTCCATATCAAAAGTGATATGTATAGTTGAATGCAGTTGGAGTTGTTGTCTTTGAAATAAGATATAAGACTTGGGCCCTTCTATTCATTTAACATATAATGATTATTTTGTTTGGTAATCACTGTAGTTAAGAAACTGAGTCCAGTAAACCTTGGCAAAGATATAATTTTTATGTTAACTTTTGCAAAAATATGTAATTTTTTTTAATTTCATTCTTGTTCTGAAGAGAATTTACGAGCATAAAATTTATTTTTGTCATTTCTTTCTAGAGGATAAGATTCAATTATAATTTTCATTCTAGTGCTGTTACCTTTCATTTGACTTTAGAAAAGAGATTTGAAATCTTTTGCACTAATGAACAATATTGGCTGTTTCCTTATTCTAAAATTTTTTCCTAATATCAAATAAGTAAATACTCTGAAAAGTATTATATTTAAAAACATTATTCATAAATTTTAAGAGTGAAATTTGGAGATAAAATTTCAATTAAGTTTAGGTTTTTTTGTGTTACTATATAAATGTTTTTTTATTATATATTATGTGTTCAAAATTATATGAATGAACGAAATCAATTTTGTTTCTTTGAATATGAAACTATGGCTGCAATAACTTGATAAATGTTTAAATTTATTTATTTTTAGCCTGACTCGTCCAAAGGATGCCACTCTTATTTTGATGACTTTGAGATATGCATTGCAAACTAGTTCTGTCCAAGTAGAAACAGTTAATATTATAGAAGGAACTGATGAAGCCATCTCTTCTTGGATTTCTACAAATGTTCTTGCTAAAACATTAAATCAAGAAGAGGTAAATATCTATACATTTTGAATATAGTTTTTATTATTAGCTCCAAATATTGTTAAATCACCTTTAAGGTCACTATAAATTTCGTCTTTCGGCTTTAGTTGTGGGAATGAACATTATGTTACAATTCAAAGGACTGACACACACACTCCATAGAGCTTGCTGGTGGGCAAAGGCTATTTATACTTTGGAAATGGAATATTTTCAATGGAAACAACTTTGTTTTGAAGTGTTCAGCTCGAGTGCACCAAGGGCTACAAAAGTTTAACCATTTTGTTGTGTTTGTATGCATAATGTACATACAGTCATTGTTCAACTCTAGATGTGTGTACGCCTTATGCAGCTGTTAATTACCTAAATCAAGAGTTTGAATGATTAGGATGATTTAATGCTATAAAAACAGGTTTAAAGATGGTTAAATGACATTATTGGTATTTGAACCAAATGCTTGCCACTCTTTATTTTCCAATCAAATTTCAACTGAAATAAATTTGTGTGAAGAAACTCATATTTTTTTAAGAATTATTATTAATTATTACATTTTCAAATTAATTTCTATTTGTCTACATTACAGATTTTTTAACATGAATTTTATGGAAGGTGTATGATCTCATGCATTTTATAGGATTTCATAGCATTGTTTAAATTGCAAAATTAAATTAAAAGTTTTTAAAATATATCTTTGATAACTGAAATTTTTGCAAATAAATTTTTATTTGGTATTTGCATTATTGATTAAAAAAATTATTTGTGATTGCGCAGAAGGAATTTACTAATTTTTTTTAGTAAACAGCTGTATATCATGAAATGTTTAGCCAATAAGTGTTAATATGCACCGTATGATTATTTTTTTTTAATACATAATACTGAAAAAGGATTTTTTACTTTAATATGAAAATTTTCCATTAGATCTATGTACTCTTTAAAGTTCAGAAAATAATTTAGAAATGGTTTGTTTTAAATACTTGGTAATTGAAAAGTGAACACAACCTACTTTGATCTATGAAGCTATGATATTTACATTTTAATATTTTAATTGCATGTTAACTTTTTTTTTAATTACAGACAAAAGAAACATTTGGTGCCTTAGATCTTGGTGGAGCATCAACTCAGTATGCTTTTGCAGTAAATAATCATATGCATATGAATTTTTCTGTAATGAAAGAGTTGGAACTGTATGGTCATAAGTATTTTGTTGCATCAGAAAGTTTTCTTTGCTTTGGTTACTTTGAAGCAATGGATCGTACTGAAGCTATTATGTTAATGGTAATTTTTGGTTTTCCTTTGTTATAAGAAATTGTGTTCTGTCTGTTCTATTTTAAATTTATATTGCCTATTTTTATTATTTAAAAATGCTTAAAATTAGTTATTAGAAAAAGAATTCTGATGCTATGATGATTTGTTGACCAGACTGCAACATTGTCACTACCAAAGCAGTGATACATAAAACAATTATCTACAGCAAAGCTAATGTGCATGTTCCGAGACTTCCTTTTTTTAAAAATTACTTTAGCAATACTGTCCTGGTTTATCTTAGCTACTATATCTAGAATTTTTGCTGTTATCATAGTTGCTACACTAAGACTTTCTTCTACCGAGATTGCTGCTATAGAGAGAATTTTCTTCTTTATGTTATCCCATACCCCAATTTTCACCATTCTGAAAGTGGCTATGCTGAGTCATTTCACTAAAGTGTACTGTCGTTTGCTTTAAATTAACGCATTTTTTCTAGTTATGGGCATTGATTCTTTTGAATGGGTAATATATTTTAGAATTTTTTTTTTATCTCAGTTGTCCCTATTTGGATTGGATACTGTTGTATTAAACAATGACACAATATTGAGTCAAAATTTAAAAGAAAATCTTGAACTGTTTTAATAACATAATAAACCTTAAAAAATAGAGGTATTCTATTATTCCAAAAAATCCTAATATATAGATGGATGATTTTTTTTTTTTACTTGAAATTTAGTAATATTTTTTTTTTTTTTAATTGCCAGCATTAATTTTTCAATATTGTTTGCATTGCATTTTATCCAAACAAACAATTTTGCTTTAAATTTCAACTCAAATTCAATTGTTTTTGTTTGAAATTTACTACAACTAGTTTTTTTGTGTGCAGTAATTTGAATGTAGATTTAAATGTTAAGTAATTGGGTTCAACTTTATTGATTTTTTTTTTTCAATTATCATGGGAAGTTCAGTTCTTTTTTTTTGCTAGGGTGATGTAGAATATTAACCAACTGAAAGAGAGGTTCTTTCACTGAATGTGTACATTGTTATTTCACTTTCGTATACTGCATAATTGCTTGCAAGTTGCAAACTAATTAAATGTTCAAATTAATTTAATGTTTTTTTTCTGTTATTGTTCTTATTTCTTTACTCAATTCACAGTCTATCCTTGTAAGTCTCACAAAGTACATAATTATAAAGTATACAATTACGAGTCTTGTTTGTTCTTTTTCTGCTTAATAATAATTGCCTGGTCTTTTCTAAGATAATTCAGTTGAAATAATTTTGTTTCATGGTATTCGTAAAACTTTTTAATATTTTCAGAACAATGACAGTGCAACAGTAAATGACCCATGTCTTCCTACTGGATTTGTTAGAAAATTTGAAGCCAACTCTTTTGGTACCAAAGCTTGTGTTGAAAATAAAAATTTTACTGCTTGGCTTCAGAATCACTCCAATATTGTAAGTAATAGCTGATAGTAAGTTATTATAAATTTTAATGTAGATCTTATTGAGGGCGATTTTTAGTCTATCCCCACCTAATAGACCTGATACAATATTTTTCAGAGCAAATTGCATTGTAAAATATCCTTTCAAAACTTTTTAAATTTGTTCACCTGCAGCAAAAGCAATACAGTTGATGTTAGTACTGGCAAGGACTCTTCTGATTTTATAGTTGCATCTATGTTTACTAACGCAGAAAAAAAATTCACGAAACAAACCTATTCTAGTATTATGCTTGCAATTTTTTCTGACCTGTGGAATTTGAATTAATATATGCTATGCAATTTATAGGTGACTAGCTGAAACAAGTATCGAGAATTGCATTTGTGAAGCAAAATAATGCTCATAAAATTAGAGCTTAGCTGAATATAAAAAAACTTAATCAATAACCTGCCAAAATAGCTATTTAATCATTCCCTGTCATTAAGTTATCCATAGATAAGTAAATATTTAAACATAATTCTTTTCTCAAAACAAAATATTTGACAAAAACACACTTATATTTTCAGCAAATGCATATGAAAGTGTCAGATCAATTTATTTGGCTAAAGTTTAACCAGATCATTGTTGTCAGATATTACGTATTATTTTAAATAGCTTTTTTGTACTTGGCAACATGTTTAATTTTATTTAAATCTTTTTTTCTGTTTTTACAGCTGGCATTGTAAAAAAAAATTGGTTATCGTTTGGTAAAAATTTTGGTGGAAAAAAGTTCAGTGATGCTTGTGTTTTGAGAAACGAAAAATAATCTGAGTTCTATTATTTTTTTAAGCTATGAATTAACTTAAGCACTGAATTTTCGGAGTCTTCTGATTTGTTTTTGAGGTCTGTTTTTAGACATATGGCGTCCGCGACAGGACTCTGAACTTTGTTTTCGGTTTCGTGAGAATCTACTGGTTTTGAGCCAAGCATTATGGAATTGCTTAAGCAAGCTAGAACACAGCATCGCCGGTTATTTACACAAGCGTGCAACGAATTTGAAAATACTGAAGCCAACTTAAATAATGAGCAGAAATTCCTCAAGTTGAAGGTTATTGGAGAAAAAGGAAAATAGCTGCTTTTGGCAGAAGAAAAGGTAAGAGATGAACTTTTTCGTGAAGTACGCGATGAAGATGAAATCAATAAAGAGATCGACGAATCTGAAAAATACCTTGACAGATACCGAGCCTTTGAGTTTAAATTAGAAGAGTTTGTCTATTTGTGTGAAAAAGAGAGAGATAATATGTCTGTGTGTAGCTCGGTAGTACAATCAAATTCACTATTGCAATATCCTAAAATTAAACTTCCTACGTTTGACGGAAATTTAAAAAACTGGCTAGGCTTCTGGGGTCAATTAAAAAAAATTGATAGAGATGTGCAATTGGATGACCATGATAAATTTTCGTATCTCAGTCAGGCAATGCAAAAAGGTTCGTGTGCCGAAGAATTAGTAAATAGTTTCCCACCAGGGGGAGAAAGTTATTCAAAGGCTTTGAAACAATTACAGTCAAGATATGGTAAAGAAGAATTGTTAATTCAGCTGTATGTGAGGGACTTATTATCTATTGTTTTGCAAAAACAGAAGTTAGGAAATATTTCCCTAAGAAAATTGTATGATCAACTTGAAGCTAAGCTTAGAGCTTTAGAGGTGTTAGGGGTAACTAGAGAAAAGTATGAGGCAATGTTGTTTCCACTTGTCGAGTCTTGCATACCTGATGAAACACTTAAGGCATGGGAAAGATATCGAGCTGTTTTGAGACGGTCTACCAACCCTATTGTTCCAGAAGTTGAAGGAGCAGAAGTTATCAACAAGACTGACCTGGATTCTTTGTTAAGAGTTTTTGGAGGGTGAAGTAGAAGCAGAAGAACGAGTTGACATTGCTTCTCAGACTTTTGACAAAGGTACAGATGGTTCTGGAAAAAGAGTTTTTAGGAATGATAAACATCAGAACCCGAGAACCAAATTTGGTAAATCTTGTCATACACCATCAACATCAGAGTTGTTTGTTACACCACAAGGGAAGAAACTGTGCCTGTTTTGTGCAAACCAACACAATTCTTGGCAATGTGAGCAGGCGAGAAACTGGACAGTTGAAGAAAGAGAAACTGCCGTGGCTAATTCTCGTTATTGTTTCTTGTGTCTAAACCCAGGACACCAAGTACGAAAATGTAAAATGAAGTCATGTTTTAAGTGTGGTAAAAGGCACAATGTACTTCTGTGCAGAGGAGGGGCTAATGTTTCTCAAAGTCATGAGAGTAAGACAACTGAAAGTGTTGTAGGAGATAATGTATTGACCAGCCATTCACTTCTTTCTGAAGTTTTGTTGCAAACCCTAGTTTTACGCATAAGGAATGGGAATCGAGGAATACTTGTAAGAGCTATTATTGACACAGGCTCTGAAAGGACTTATATCTCGAAAGATATAATCCAAATGTTGAATTTCGAGCACCATGGTGAAATCAAGTTGATACACAAGTTGTTTGGAGGTGTGTCATCTGGCGAGAAATTACATTTTCAATACAAAGTTACTCTAGAAAGCGTTGATGCTAAATTCAATTGTAAAGTAGTTTGTTTAGACCAGCCAAAGATTTGTGATAATATTAAACGTATCCCGAATGGTCCTTGGTTAGATGAATTGAAAGAATATGGGATTTCTGTGAGCGACACTGAGTACTATAGTTCTCTTGGAGTGGACAACGAAATTAAACTGTTACTGGGAGCTGATGTGGCTGGCAAGCTTTTGACAGGAAACATAAAACTTTTGAAGCAAGGTCCTGTTGCAGTCGAAACACATCTGGGATGGACTATCATGGGTAGGGTACCTGGTGGGGGTGGTTCTATTGCAACCCACACTTCTCTTTCACTGCTTTCGGCAGAGGTCCCTGTAAGTCATCTGTGGTCATTAGATGTTTTAGGAATTACTGATCCATATGCTAAGAGAACTCGGGCAGAGCTACAAGAAGCAGCACATGAACATTTTTTAGAGACAGTTGAAGTCGATGAAGACAACCGCTTTGTGGTTTGCATGCCTTGGTTAGAAGGTCATGCTCAGTTGCCGACTAATTATGATTTGGCTTACAAAAGATTAAATTTGACTGTCAAGCGACTGAAGTTGCAGTCAATTTATGAGCAGTATGAGCATGTTTTTAAAGAGTGGCTTGAAGAAGGTGTGATAGAGGAAGTAAAAGATAATTGTGAAGAAAATGTACATTATATACCTCATCGACCTGTGGTGAAAGAAAACAGCACTACAAAGATAAGGCCTGTTTTCGATGCATCAGCCAAGGTGAAAGGATTTCCAAGTCTAAACGATTGCTTAGAAAAAGGTGAAAACCTCATTGAGTTGATACCAAGTATTTTGATGCGGTTTAGGACTGAGAAAATTGGTGTTATTGCGGATATTCGAAGAGCCTTCTTACAAATAGGACTTACTACAACTGATAGGGACTATTTGAGATTTTTATGGCTTAGTTAGAAAGGCCTGAAAGTTTATAGACACTGCAGAGTGGTGTTTGGAGTAACTTGTAGCCCCTTTCTTTTGTCCTCAACAATCAGATATCTGTTGACAGGTGTTTTGAAGGAAATTCAAGAACACAAATCACTTTACCCTTAGAGTGTTGTACAGAAACTGATGAAAAGTTTTTATGTGGACAATTGTGTAACAAGTGTCAGAGACACAGAGGAGTTAGATGTGTTTCGAAAAGTTTCTACTGAAATAATGGCTAGTAGAAAATTTGATCTTAGAGGGTGGGAGCAAACCAATTTGACAGCGGATAAGTCAGAGCCTACTAACGTACTTGGAATGATATGGGATAAGAAAACTGATACCCTTCAAATAAATACAGTCTGTGTTAGAGAATTGGAACTTGAGAAGATAACTAAGAGGACAATCCTTTCTGCTGCACATAGGCTCTTTGATCCTTTGGGTATTATTGCTCCTGTTGTCTTGATCCCCAAGTTACTTCTTCAGAGCATTTGGAAGATGAAACTTAGTTGGGATGATGAAGTTGATCAAAATACCAGAAGAGAGTTTTTGAAATGGATTGAGGGTGTACTACACATTGATAAAATCAGTATTCCAAGATTTTTTGGGTTGTGTGGTGCCAAGGACTGTTCCATACATTTCTTTTGTGATGCTTCTAAACTGACATATGCAGTTGTGGTTTATATTAGAGTTGAATCAGAGAATCGTGTACAAGTGCAAATGATACAAGCAAGAAGCAGAGTAGCTCCGACTGGAAAGGGAGAAATTACAATTGCCAGACTAGAACTCCTGGCGGCAACCATAGCATCTCGTCTCTCAACTACTATTTTAACTGAAATAGCATGTGATGAAGTATATTTCTGGTCCGATTCAACAACCGTTTTAGCATGGATAAAAAGACAAGAACCATGGGGTATTTTTGTCCATAATAGAGTGAGAGAAATCAGAGAACTGACAGATAGCGATTCCTGGAGACATGTTCCTGGGTCTGTAAACCCTGCTGATTTGCCTAGTAGGGGATGTTCTGCTCAACAATTGATGAGATTGAAATGGTGGGAGGGGCCAGACTGGCTACACTTGCATCGAAAAATGTGGCCCTCATCTGAAGAAATAATTAATGAAGAAGAAGTGAACTGTGAAAGGAAGAAAGGTGTCACATCTTCAATGATGAACTTTGAAGTAACAAGCTTGTTGGGTTCACATATTTCTGATTATAAGAAGATTTTGCACACTGTAGCATGGATGAAGAGATTTCTGTACAATTGTCTAAATCAGACAAAAAGAAAAGGTAATCTTTCTGTGAACGAGATAGATGAAGCCGAGAAAACCATTGTTTATCTAATCCAACAAGAGTCATTTACAGGAGTTACAGATAAACGTTTAAAGTCACTAGACATATTTTTCGATGAAAAGGGCATCATTAAGTTAAAAAGTACCATATGTAGAAGAGAGGATTATGAAGAGTTTAAAACACCTGTTATTTTACCTGGAGATCATCCTATTGTGAAGAGTTTAGTATTAGCTGAACATAAGAAAAAGGGACATGCAGGTGTTACCTACACTTTGAATTCCCTGAGAGAAAGATTTTGGCTTCTTTGTGGAAGAAGAACTGTCAAATCTGCATTGAGATCTTGTGTGATATGTAAGCGGTTTTCTGCAAAACCTGTAAATCCCCCAACTACACAACCACCTGCTGATAGAGTTCAAGATGCAAATATTTTTCAAGTGACTGGGGTGGATTTTGCTGGTCCTGTGATTTTGAAAGACGGCTCAAAGGGGTGGATTTGTCTTTTTACCTGCGCGGTCTATAGAGCAGTTCATCTTGAACTGGTCACATCACTGTCAACTGAGACATTCTTATTATGTTTCCATCGTTTTGTTGCCAGAAGAGGAAAGCCTTCTATATTATACAGTGACAACGGAACTAATTTTACTGGAGCAGCAAAGGCACTTTCATGTATTGATTTTAATAAGGTTTGTGATAAAGCCAGAGATGAAAAGATGCAGTGGAGATTTATACCTCCCAGTGCTCCTTGGTGGGGAGGGTTTTATGAAAGACTTGTTGGTATGATGAAAAATATTTTGAAGAAAACCTTAGGTCGAGCAAGTCTAACCCATGAAGAGATGCAAACTGCTCTATGCAACTGTGAATGCATTCTGAATGAAAGGCCTTTGACAACGGTGTCCTCTGACTCAACTCTTACTGCCATTAGATCAGTAGATTTTCTAATAGAGATAAAAAGCAGTTTTGTACCTGATATAATTACTCAACCTGATCCCAACTATTTGAGAAGAAGAATACTCTACCTGCAAACTATTAGAGAGGCTTTCCGAGCAAGGTTTCGACAGGAATATTTAGGAGCACTGTGCTCTAGACAGAAAAAGAAGACATTTCAACCATTGGCAGAAGGTGACATTGTGCTGATTGGAGATGATAACAAGAAAAGGGTGCTGTGGCCGCTTGGTAGAGTGATTGAGACATTACCAGGAGTTGATGGAGTAGTGCGTCGAGTTAGGCTGAAAACTCAACAAGGCGAGTTGTTCAGAGCAGCCCAAAGGTTATATCATTTGGAAGTATCTGCAAATGAGGACTGGTCAAGAGATAAGCTTGTGAAAAATAACATTCGTCAAAATATAACAAATAGTGTTCCACTTGAAACTGTGAGCCATGTTCCATCTACTACTAGAAGCGGTCGAACTGTTAAAGTGCCTAACAAACTATCCCTATAGAATTACATACCTTGTATTTTTTAACTTCAATATTTCTTTGCAAAAAGTTAACTTATGTTCTATTTCAAAACTTGTTGTGTTTAAGTGTTCTGCATAATATCTTTTTTGTTTGTAAGTTAACTCATGAGTCATAATATTGTTAACTTAGGTGGGAGTATGTCAGATATTACGTATTATTTTAAATAGCTTTTTTGTACTTGGCAACATGTTTAATTTTATTTAAATCTTTTTTTCTGTTTTTACAGCTGGCATTGTAAAAAAAAATTGGTTATCGTTTGGTAAAAATTTTGGTGGAAAAAAGTTCGGTGATGCTTGTGTTTTGAGAAACGAAAAATAATCTCTGAGTTCTATTATTTTTTTAAGCTATGAATTAACTTAAGCACTGAATTTTCGGAGTCTTCTGATTTGTTTTTGAGGTCTGTTTTTAGACAATTGTAGTCAAAATTTATTTACACAACCACGAGAAACAAGGATATACTTGTATTGTGATAACAATATACTGTATATTATAACAATATATTACATATATTTTCATTTTAAAATATTTTGAGAAATTCAAATATCATCAATTTAAAAATAAGTTTAGCTGGGTATATATCATAAAATAAAGACTACATAAAAAGCAAATATTCTAAATAAAGTCACCATTTATATAATGAAGTTTATGTATGATCTGGGTTTGAAATTATTTGCAATAAATTTTAATAATCATCATCAATCAAAACATGTTACCAATCTCAATGATACTTTTAAAAACACTTTTGATTTGTCAAATTCAAGTTGTAAACTCTGAAAGATTTGCTATGGCGGCAGACCAAAATTAACCCTTTTGTTCGCAACATCTTAACAATTCTGAAGATCTGTTGCATCATCAAGTATAATGTCCAAAACTCCAATTATCACTCATCTATAAAAAATATTTTATAAAAATACATTTTTACTATAAATCCTTTTTATGAGTGGATAACTATTATATGAAATTGCAACTCAATCAAGCATTTTTTAGCTCGGATTGAGTTTTTGTAATGTATAACCACTACAAAAAACATTGATTCCATACCAGTGAAAACTTTTTTTGCTTAAAAATTTGATAGACTCATTATCAATGACAATGCATTCTATCTTCCAAGTTTCAACTCAATGATGACAGCATGTATGTTAATTAGCCCTCCAAAGATTTGCCTTCATTACAAAAACTCAAATGTAATATAATAGATTTAAAGAACAAACATCTCAACTCTTAAGAAATAGTTAAAAAATAATAATTTGCTGTATAATATGAAGATTATATGTTCTATAACCTATGGCAGTGGAGGGATGACTTCATTATTATGTGCAAAAGGCTAAATTTTTTTCAAAGCACTAATATAGATTGACATTACTGAGGGGTAATTCCTACTGGTTTTCTTCTCCAATACATAATAGAGCAAAAACTAATTAATATATTATGATTTTGCAATTTTTAAAACAAGTTGAAATCTTTATTGCATTTAAAGTACTATTTGCAAGGTAACTAAATTTTAATTACCAGATAGCAGATTAAAGTAGCATTGATTCAAGTTATAAACACAATTTAATTTCTTACAGATTGTTTAAAGAATTTGCCTCTGAATTAGAAAAATTATGGAAAACCTGCTCAATTTGACAAAAAATGCACTAAAATAATTTTTTTTAAATATTAAAACAATTTTCATGTAAATTAATTCAATTGTCTGTTATCGAGTCAAAATACTTCTTGAATTTGGAATTATTATAACTATTTGTTCAGTCATTCAGTGTAAAATGGTCAGTTTTGCTACCTTATGCAAATAATATATGTGATAGTTAATGTGAAATCAAATAATATATAATATATGTGAGAGTTAAGGTTAATAAAAGGTAATCATGTTTTTTCTTCTAATACTATGCAGTACATACTAGGATTAAGAGGAAATACTGAAATTAAGAAAAATGTTTTAACATAGAGTGCAATATTTGTATTTTCTTACATATATAGCCTCAAATTAGTTCACTTTTAAATATTGCATCTTACTATGCCACAAAAAACAATAAGTATAATAAAAGGATAATTTTTATACCATATTAATTAAAAGTAAAAAAATGAATAGCAATCACCAAGATTGCTGAACATATGAGTTAAGTTTGCTATCATATATCAAAAATTATTTCAATTTTGAATAATTATCTTCTTAACAAAATTGAAAAATTCCTGCTCCAATAAATCATGATCATTGCTATTAAATTAATTTTGTTTAATTTATTTAAATACAGAGTTTTCCAAGCCTAAAGCAAAACCACTCATTCTTCATATTAAAGGTATTCTAATTAGGGTTTTAAAAACTAAATTCAAAACTTCACTCACTAGAATACTCACTAAACTTCAAAAATATGATACCAATTTGAATATTTTATAACCGGAATTAAATACTCTTCAAATTGAATCAGAATGTTATTTTTAATTCATATGAATGTTTCTATTATTAAAGGTAACTTCTTAAGGGTAATAGAAATTTTTAAAAATACTTACATTAAAACTTTTACAGAACATTTGATGGTTCCAAGAAAAACATTTTGTTTCAACCATGGTGTCGATTAAATTTATTTTACTCTTTTGCCACAATTTGTAAATTCTGTGCTTTTGAACTACTCACGGAAGTATCAACTCACTAAAAGTACATCTCTACAGCTGTAGTATCATGCTACAAAAGAAAAACTTATTTATAAAATGTACTAAGTTGTATAATACTTATGAAGATGTATGCAAACTGAAGAATGAAAATGTAAAGTAACTCATAAATCATGTACTTAATATTGCAGAATTATTTTTTGAAGCAACCAAGTCATTCAGAATAGTAAAATGTATTTAAAAAATTTCATATTTTTATTTTTTTTGCATGCATTTTGATTATACAAACATAGTAAGTAGACATAGTAAGTGGTTCTAGATTAACTTTTTTTTATAATTTTATGTCCCTCTTAGTATCTCCCAGAAGGCTCCCTTCTCTCCTGAAATTTTATTTCGACTAATCTTATTAGTTTTGATGTAGTTGAAGCATTTCAGCATAGGAATGCCCTTGTGTCGTTTTATGTCATGATTCATCCAATACAACCAAACCTAAATATAAACATTTATCTAATTTTTAAAGTAAAAAACTTTTGCTAATCCATAAAGGATTGAAGTAATAAGAGTATAGTGTTATTTCAATGTTTTCAATTGTTTGATTATATGAAATTTACATAACAAATCCAAAAATGAAAATTTGAATAAAAAGTAGAAACTATGTAAAGTATGTGTCCTGCGTTTGGGATCTGAAAAGAAAAAATATGTTTAAGGTAGTTGTTTCGATTTTAAAATTCAGAAAATATTAATTTCGAAACTAAAATTATTTTAGAAAAGTACATATGAATTATTTTTTAGAAGGAATTTGTCATCACCGGTACAAGTAACTACACTGAATGTAAGAAACATGTTCAGGAATTACTTGATGAAGAAATCTGCAATAGCCTTGGATTTACTCAGTGTCTCCCTGATACAAACTTGGGGATATTAAATGCCAAATTTATGGTATGTAGAAAATTGTTTGAAGTAGAGCATTTCACAAATACATTATCTTAGTTAGGGTTATAGAGAAACATATTAAATAGTTCATTATTGAATTTGTGGAATTTTTTTAGGCTTTTTCTGGATTCTATTATGTTGTCAGCTATTTAAATGGGACAGATTCATTAGAGAAGTTTATTAATGCTAGTGTTGACTGGTGCAGCCTTAGTTGGGATGAGGTAAGAAATATTTTTTTAAATGAAAACTATTTCTCGGTTGTCTTTTTATGGCTTGGAGTGAAGTAATAAAATTTTGAGATGGCTAACAATGGAGAATTGAGATTATATGCCTAATACTGTAATGTCAATATTGTTTAGTTTACTAATAAAAAAATGCCTTTTTTAAGAAAGTAAAGTTTTAATATTATTGCTGCAGCTTCATATTCTACTCAACCAAGTGACAATTGAAATAATAGTTCCAATTTTTTTCCCTTGCAGAAAGCATTCATTTATTAGTAAAGAATATATTAGTGACCACATAGTATTAGGTTTGAACTCTGTTATACAAGGAGTTGAAAAACACATAACTTAATTTGTTTTTGCCACTCATTGCATTGATTTCGGATTAAGTTTGACAGTAAAAGTTAAAAAAAAACTTGGCAATTTGATTTCATCTTTATGATCTATCTGTATTTTAAAATGAAATGTCTTATAGGATATTCTACTGGTACTTGCATTACAATCTGATTCAATTTTTAGACAAATAACCACTTATGGTCTTTATGTAACAATTAATTTAAAAATCTGTATAAATATAATACTGGATGCATTAATTACTGAGTTTTTTTCTTGCTTTTAATGCGATTTTCAAAAATTGTGAGCTTTCAATAGTGTTGTGTATGGGAAATCTGAAGAATTCTATTATGGTAAAAAATAATTTTTAAAGTTTCTTAAATTTCTCCTTCTTAAATTTCAGTCCACATGCTATTTTTTTTTATATAAAATACATTTTGTATACTTATATATTGTTTGCACAATTGTCATAAAAATTAAAATGTTCAGGAATGTTAAACTGTAACTAGAAATAATTACAAAGTGATTTATAAGCAACGGTTTAGTTGAAAGATCAATAATTTTCCAAGTGGGTGAAAACAATGATTGAGTGCATAAAATTTCAGAAATAAAATCAAGCTCCCACCTCCTGACCCCCCCCCTCCCAAAAAAAAAATGCTTTTCATCAACAGATGGTGCTGTACATGTCTGAGAGAAGCTGTCTTGTATTAGAAGAATGTTGAGAATTGAGGAACTGAGAAGTAAAGGGGTCTAAGTGACTTTTCCTTAACTTTTGAGAAAATATACTTTAAAGTTTCTTATTTATATTAAATTCTATGAAAACAAGTGATATCTTCATCCCAGAGGTTAGAATAAAGTGTATTTTCTCATAAGTTTAGAAAAGTCACTTGAACCCCTTTGCTTCTCAGGCCTTCAATTCTAATCCACATCTTGCTATAATGTACAAACTATTGATACAATTTTGGAAGCTTTTTGGAGAATTTTTTTTTTCCTAAGCATTTTTTACAAGTAACATTGTCTTACTTTCAATTGTTTACAAATAATAAGTTTTTTCAAATGTTCTGTTACTTATAATTCATTCAGTTGTTTTGTAAATCATAATTTTAATAATACTTTGCATTTTCAAAAATTAGATTCATAGAATTTGGAAATTGCATGTCATAAATATTTTGCAATTTTTTTTATTTCCTTTTTTTGTAATATATTGTAAGAGTAATAAAATATCTGGATATTAAAAGTATCATAAATGTATCCTTATAACTAAATCTGTAGGGTTAAATTATTTTGTTTTGAAATTGTAAGCAAACATTCAATTTTTCCTCTTTGGCTTGTATTCTATTCTAATAAAAATATTTTAACATGTTTGGATACATCATAGTTTAACTGTAAGTATCCCTTTACAGAATTTTAAATTAGCCTGAAATTATTTTCACTTTTCAATAAATCTTAAGCAATATAGCTATTGATATTAGTTTCTACCAATTTAATATTTCTTACAACTTTACAAATAGTTTTATAAATTTATATTCATGTATTAAGTCCCAATGTATTTTGCATACAATATTTTTAAATAATTCAATTATAAAAATCTTGATTTAATATTGTTTGCACTTGCATTGTCAAACTGGTGTATTTTAATAGTAAAGTAGTATTTGACCATATACTGGAGAATTTAAATATATAAGTGAATTGTCTTGATTGATACTTAAAACAGTTTTCATGTTTCAATCAGTATCTTACTTAAATACAGGGCACACTTGTTAATTCTGATTAATTTATATTATAATTGTGAAATGAATGAATGTAGTTAAATTTTCTTTATAAATTTAGCATGTGTGAAACATTTTAAAATACAAACTTTATCTAAATATTATAGAAATAAAAATATTTTAGTTCGATTAGATAACATCTGAATCTATATATATTTTTATTTTAACTAATTTTTTTTACCTAATGTATGCTTTATTGGATAAATTATGGAGCTGCTTAACCCTGAGCTTCTTTTTATAAACTTACAAGTATTTTATTTTTATAGATACATGTACATAGTATTGAGTATTACATGTGGAACAGCTTTTATGTTTAAAAAAACTACAATATTACTATTTATATATTAAAAATTAAGTCTTTTAATGAAATTAGTAATCTTCATTGAAGTAAGAATTACATTCAAATTATATTGAACTCAACTTTTTCTGCTTTTATTTATTTTCCATGTCACTTGTGAGACTTGCCGACCAAACGGTATAATGGTTAGCGTGCTAGCTTCTAGACTGCAAGATAGCGGGTTCGAGTCCTGTGTTAGGCATGGGTGTTTCTAAATGTATGTTGGCTTGTCTAATGACGAATGTTTCGGCGCATTATAGCCCTCATGTTGCTGATGGCGCCAGATAATCTGAAAAAAATCAACCAACTTGTGAGACTTAATTGTATAGTTGAATTTAGCAATTCTTTTATAAATACAATAAATACCTGATGAAAGAAAGCCATCCAGTAAAAATTAAAATGGATTAAGGTGGTCTTTGTTGTTGTTTTTTTACTTTTTTTAACTCTCTCTCTTCCCAATTTTTTTTCTTTTTGACCTATTTTGATTGTACACTAAATTTCGTTCTGCTAAATTAATATTAACCTTTGTTACTTTGATCCTCAAGTTAAAAAAACTGCAAAAATAGAAAAAATTAAAGTTTATTTGATTTGATCAAATTAATTTTTTGACCTAATAAGAAAATACTTTGAATATGATTCCAATAAATTCAAATCAACTTGTGCCACATTAATATTGAAGGTGGTAAAAATGCATAGAGATTTGAAAAACGTTAATAGAAATAGTAATAAATTTTTATTCTCTTAAAATGAGAAAGCAAATTACATTAATAGATTAAAAAAGAATTGAATTCTTATCTTCATACAATAAAAAATAGTATTTTTACAGATATTTCCTTTTTAAGGAAACTTTTTTTAATCTGAATACTGCTTGTTAATCCACACTTTGTAAAAATGTTTCCATTCCCCCCCATCCCCATTCGTAGTTCCGAGACAATAAAAATCTTTTCAAAACTCGACTCCTTTTTTCCTTTGCCGTTTACTAACTGAAGATTTTGTAATTCATGTTTGCCATTTTAGTATGAAATATTTTCTTAGTGACAGGAGGGCAATACATTTAAAAAATAATAAATAATACCTGTTGAAAAGCTTAGCAACAAGTTGAAGCTCTGGAGTAATGCAAACAACTTAGATTTATTTATATTTATTTTCATCTAACATGAATCATTAAAAATTATCGCATCGTGTAGATTTGGAATAATTTATTTATGACGTATCTGAAATTCACAAATGGTTTCACTTTCATACCATTTTTTTACTGCAGTTAAAACTCAGTAGTTTTGCAGTAATTGTATTAAAATTAATATATTTTGAAATATTACAACTATTCAAAATGAAGACCTTCTCTAGGCTGAAGACATAACTATGCTTATTTAGTAAAACTGCTCTTTGCAATATACCATTGTCGTATAAGGTGTCTTTGACATGGAAGAACTCACTAACATAACTGGTACAGTACCCCCCCCAAAAAAACAGAACGATGGCTATATCTTCGGTTCTAATTATCGTAGAATCTTACGGTTTGCACCAAAATGTTTTGCTTACGATTTTCTATATATATGATTCAATATTTTTTTCTTGAGGGACCGTTTACTAAGTAAAAGTAACGCTATCTTCGAAAATTTCAATACAAACCCTTATTTTTTATCATTTCATTCGATTCAGAATACATCATTTACCCTATATACCAAATTTCAATGCATTATGTTGAAAAACACGTCACTTATGAGCGAAAATATTTCGACCATTTTTTTACCGATCTTCAGGGAGAATTTCCATAAAACGAAAGGTATTTTTAAGGTTCTTCACAGCGGGAGAAATCGAACGGTTAATGTGGCACGTTTCACGAAGATTCAAAAATACAAGTATTAGTCTAAAATTGCATAGAAAGTACTTGGATTTATAGTGTCATGTTTAAGATTAATACAAAAATAGCATGTAAACGCAAAAGTAACATAATTTATTTACAACATTAAAGATGTGCATTCTTCACACGAAATAAATAAAATATCGAAAACTGTAATTGCAGAAATATAACGAATACTACTGATAATTAGAAAATTAATAAATATTAAATGTAGGCATTAGTAAACAGTATTTAGCAAAGCATGAATATTTTACAGAAATATTTTACTATAAACACAAATGTAACTAGATCGTTGAAATTATTTATAAAATGAAAAAGTCACATGATTCAGTAAAAATTTTAAAGGATAACTTATTGAAATTGCTTAAAAAATGTTGTTTTAAATAAATGGAATTTAAGAAAGCAAATTAAAAAAAAAAAATTTATAGTTTACAGAAAAAATAATTAATAATTTAAAAAACTAAAAAACACGCTTTAATAGAAAATCAAACTAAAAAGTAGAAAATAATCAATAGATTTAAAACTAAGAAACACGCTTTAATAGAAAAGTGAACTAAAAAGTAGACGATAATTTTAAATAAGTTTTAAATAAAAATAGAGTGATTAACAAGAAATATTTATTTTATCGTAAAAAAGCGTGGGGTGCTTTTTAAGATATTTTCATAATGGCTCTACTTTTACCAATATCTGTCATTAAATATTTACAAAAATTGACATCAAGCACCCCACGCTTTTTTACGATAAAATAAATATTTCTTGTTAATCACTCTATTCTTATTTCAAACTTATTTAAAATTATCTTCTACTTTTTAGTTCACTTTCCTATTAAAGTGTGTTTCTTAGTTTTTAAACTATTGGTTATACGATAATTGAACGTTATGCGATTTTCCACACCTCTAGTTTACCTTGAATTAATCTTTGATAGTTTTCAAAAATCGTCTACTATACGGTCCCTTAAAGTGAGCGTTTTTTACATTTTCTCTAAAAAATCGAGAACTAATAGTCAAAATGGAAAGAAAAAAATTATGGGGGGGGGGGGGTTAGACCATGGTAAATCTAATGAAAGCAAAAAAAAAAAAATTTTTTTAATAGAAACATATATTTAATTGCTTTATTAATTAATAATTAATTATTAAAAAAGAAATTGATTCAAAAGCTGATTGCTATTTATGTTTGGCCATTTACAAACTACCTTTTGAAAAAAAAATTACTGAAATATATTAATTATTTAAGTATTTATGGCCAAAAAAACAACTTTTTTATTTAACATTAATTTATCATTTTCTTTTTATCATTTAAATTACAAACCATTCATTAGAAAATTACGAATTTTTGTATTTCGCATTCTTTTTTAATGCTGAATCCAAATATGGAATAATATTATGAGGTTGCTGTTGAACTTTTTAAAGTTTGGTTCTGTTTTAATATGTAGATGACCCCTCATGATAAAAAAAACTACATACAATTATTAAAAACCTTTCACGATTTACAACGGTACCTTTTGTTTGTTATTTCAACAATTAGAACAAAAGATATAGCCATCGTTCTGTTTTTTTTTTGGGTAATGTACATGAAAACTAGCATGCAAGATTTTCTCTTATTAGTATAACTTGATATTAACCTGTTAATTCTTTCACATTGACTTTGTGAAATCTATTTTAACATCAAGTTCGTAAATTAAATAAGTAAACAGCAAATGAAAAAAATTCAAATTTATTAAAGTATCTTTTACATTACATTTCAATACAAAACAAAGTGTTAGTGTCTATTATTTACTTGACTTTAAGAACCAGTCAAAGCATGTGATGGTAGTACTTTGCAGTATTTCTTTAATTTAGAAATCAGTATATTGTATAATTATGTTAAAATAAAATTTCATTGTTGCATTTCGAGAGTTTTATGCAAAAATATTGTGGATGGCAATTGTATTAAAATATTTTCTACTTTATAAATATTCCTGGATGAATCTTTTGATTGTTAATTTTAAGAACTGAACAAAAATATTCTTTGCTGTTTGACTTTGTAAATTATTTTGAAAATGTTTCATCTAGCACTTGCACTCATGTTCTATTTCTCTCATGTTATTAGATCCAGAGAACCCAGCCAAAATCCCAACTAGAACATGTGTCCAGATATTGTTTTGCATCAGTTTATATTGCAGAACTTATAACTTCTAAGTATGGATTTAATTCTACAACCTGGAAGAACCTTATCTTTACCAATCAGGTAAAATATTATTTACATGAAAATTTTCATGCATAATCAATTTATTTTTAATTTTTGATACTTAAATATGTTAATATTTAGTTAATTATTAAAACAAAATGAAATAGTAACAAATAGAGTACCTCAGTTTTTACTTCAGAGAACTGCAGTCATTAATGCATTAAAAAACAAACATGCAGAGTATTTTCATAGTCTAATTCAAAATGAAAGCTTCACAAATAGATTTTTATTGATCTGCAGTAATGTGAAAGACTTTGATACTATGGCTCAGAGAGACATTGTAACCAAATTACATTAGTTACCTTTTTATATATTTTAGAATAGATTTTTGAAATAAAATTTCTCCCAGTAACCTTGTGTGATGTTTCAATATGAGATAATTTGACTTTTAATACCTTTGCCATGCATTCCATTGCTTAAACATGTACACTTTCTTAATGTCAATTTCTCTACAAAAAGGTTGAGTATTGGTAGTAATTAGATTCTAAATTATAAAAATTATAACAAAATTGCAGTTAGTAAAATAATATGAATATTGTTTTCTTTGTTAAAACAGTTCAAACTAATTTGTTGTAGATTGATGAAGAAGATGTTGGTTGGTCTTTAGGGTTTATGATAGAGGCTACTAATTCCATACCTGAGGGATTACCTGCTCCTCCTGTGATATCTTTGAGTATTTTTCTTCCACTGCTGTTTATTAGCCTAATTATGCTTTTTATTGGTATTTTAATAATTAGAAATCCTATTAGGCGGTACTACAATGCTCAACGGTTTGAGGAATTAAAAGAAATTTGAAACAGAAATATTTTTCTAAGTCGGTCATTGTGTAGAAGTGATGACAACAAATAAGGTTGTGCCATTTCATTGAAGAATTAAGTAAATATTATTATTTTACATGACTTATATGTGATATTCAATACATGACACAGTTCCCTACTTTTGGTAAAATACCAAGTTAGACAAAAATGTTTATATCTTCACTTTGAGAGAAATAATAACTGTTTTAAAATTATACTGTTTAATGTATACCAATAATAAGAGAAGCAAAGTTCATATTTCATTTTTGCAGCTGTATAAGATGCTTAAAGTGCTCCTCATCAGTAGACACTTATGATTTCCTGCAAACTACTGTTTGGGCAACATTGACTCTCAAGTGTCAATTTGTATTACTTCATTATATTTCTATTATTTGTCCAAGTACTTATCACTGTATCCTAATGCAATATCTTAATATCACACCTTTTAAAGGCTTCCATAGGTAGAATCAATATATGTTATATCAGAAGAACATGTGGGAATCTCAATGACGCTATACAAGTGGGCACTGGTTTGTTACTTATGCAGTAGTTCACTGTAATCACAAGTGTCTGGTCACTATTTGCAACCACTTTAGATAACTGTTGTAATTGTAGATGTCTAAGGGGACTGTTCATTGTGTGTTATACAGCGTGTCCCCGTATAACCTGGCCGACCTTTATTTTTGACACCGTTGGTCCTAGATGCATAGTCCCAATTGAAAAAATGTTTTAAATCGTTAAAATATTTTAACTGAATAGTTTTTAAGTTAGCAAAGGGGATGGTATAAAAATTACGGATTGTAAATTTGTATACAGTCCCCAGTTCCCCCAACTCATATTTAGAAAAATGTTGCCCATGAAAAAACATTTCCAATAAAAAAAAATTGAAATTTGTTCGACCAATAGCCACGGTGTTATTGGAGTTTAAAGTTTTAATGCTATTTGGGGGGCCCGTACATAAATTGAAATGAGAAAATATCGTCTTATCGGAATAACAGCGAACTTCTAGACTAGGTTTGACTATGGCAAACAAGTTGTTATTCATCGCCTAAAACATTATAATTTTTTACTAGAAATTGTTTTGAAAAAAAAAAGGATTTTTTTTTTACAACTCATAATAAACAGCAAACAAACTTATAAACAATTTTAAATAAGTAATTTTAAATAATAACATAATCAGAAAGCAGCGCTTTTTGTTAACACAAACAAAAAATAAAAGGTAATAGAAATGAACAAAGTGAAAAGGATAAATAACCTCTTTTTTAATTACATATGCTCGAAATGTTTTCCTTTGACTAAAATACCTAAGCGCACACGTGATTCAAATTCATCTTCAAAATTTTTTAGCATTACAGGCATAATACACCTGGCAGCGGATAAAATTCAATTCTGCAAATCTAATAGTCGTTGATTTTTTTTCATAGACTTTGCTTTTTAAAAATCCCCAAAGAAAAAAATATAAAGGATTTAGATCTGGTGATTAAGGAGGCGATTTTACCGGACCACCATAGCCTATAACGTTGTCTTGAAACATGTTGTGTAGTATTGTTCGACAGGAAGCTGCTTGTGGGGTGGTGCATCATCCAGTTGAAACCACATCTTTTTAAGGTTTGCTAACACGACATGTTCATCCATAAAGTCAGATAAATGTCCCTGTAACAGGTTCGCATACTTTTTACCTGTTAATGTATCAGTAAAAGGGAAAGGCCCTACTAACTCTCCCTTCCATATGCCACACCAAACGTTAACATCGCATTTGATGCTTGTTTGGTCGGATTACATGGGGATTTTGCATGGACCAAAAGTGTGTGTTTTGCCAATTTACTACCCCAGTTCTTGAAAACGTGCACTCATCAGAAAATAGAATGTTATTCACAAATTATGAATCCAATTCTAGCTTGTTCATGAGGAAATTGAAAGAAACAGTCTATTTTCATCCTCGCGCAAAAACTCTTGCACATATCGCGGGCGATTAGGATGTGCACCGTGTCGGTTTAAGACTCTCCACGCATGGGTTTTTGAGTATCCACATGCTTCACTAATGTCCTTGACACTGAATAAGGGAAAGCAACAGCATGGCCCAAAATACCACTCTTGAATTTCCGAATCGAGGACGTCTTTCTATGCTACCCGTTTCTAGCAAACGCTTTACAACATTTAATAACTTGGACATTTTTGCAAATTTACCACTGGAAATTAAGCATTTGGAAATTTAATTGCATATTGTCTTCCAGCCTCTCGTCCATTTCGATTACATAGCAATATTACAGAATAATTTTCCAAACGCAATTGCTTTTTCTCTGTATTTCATTTTGTGTACATCCCCTTAAAATTTGTTAATGACCACGGGTGTAAAGTGGTATAAGTCACTAAATTCAATTTTTCATATCCCCATGAATTATTGGTCGTACAAATTTCAATTTTTTTTTGTTTGAAATGTTTTTTCATGGGCAACATTTTCCTAAATATGAGTTGAAGGAACTGGGGACCATATAAAAATTTACAATCTGTAATTTTTATACCAACCCCTTTCCTAACTTAAAAACTATTAAGTAAAAATATTTTAATGATTTAAAACATTTCTTCAATAGAGACTACACATCTAGGACCAACGGTGTCGAAAATAAAGGTCGGCCAGGTTATACGGGGACACTCTGTATACTGAGTACTTTTTTCAATATATTTTCTCATTTTTAAAGACTGTAGTTTTTTCCTGGGCTTCTTTACTTACTAGCACAAATTCCTTTATAAATGTTGTGGAATCCTTTCATACTTTCATTATGTTATTTAATTTTATATTAGTGTTTTAAAATCTGAGTTCATACACATTACCTGTGATCAGAATTGGCTTTAAATAAATGTTTGTTTCAAGAATTTTGTAATGACTCAATCTTTTATTACATGTATTATCAATATCTTCAATTTTGAAAAAAGTTCACTTAGAAATGTTAGCATCATTTGGGTTTTTGTCAAACAATTTGCAAGATTTAAAATAAATCTGAAAATAATTTATCTATAACCTTAATTTTTCTGTCAATAAAAGAGCTAATCAATCATGGTTAAAAATACATGGTTTTTGAATTGGTTGTCTACAAAAAGTGTTTGAATGGGTATTAGGTAAAGGTGTAAAAATTTCAACAGCTTCTCTTCAATCTTATGACTGTAATTAATAAGAAAGACACTCTACTTTCTGGAATCATGCAGTTTAGTCAGATACATTCCTTTTTACAGGCAAAAAAAAAAAAAAAAAAAAAAAAAAATAGGTATAAGTTTTCGAAACCCTAATCATTGATCAGGGACCATCAAAAACTTTTATAAGATATCATACTTTTAACGTAACATATTTTGACTTCCAACGTTCAAAGCATTATAATAATAAAAAAATAAAAAAAAAGATTCAAAGGTTTGCATCCAAGCATATTTTTAGTGTTTCAAAGGCATAAATGGGAAAATTATGGAATTTTAAATGTACATAGCATTTGGCACAAATCTAGTTTATTCATATCTAAACATTAATTAATAGAATAATTAAATAGTTTTTTTTTAAATTTTCCAATTGTTTTGAGTTCCTTAAGTCTAAATAAAAGCTAAAGATTGGTGGATATAAAATATATGTTAGTGGCTTTTTATAACTTTTTATTTCAATAATTTTAGGAGAATACATTTCATTCTTAATTATGAAATTTGCTGATACAAAAAATCAGTTACTATGAATAGTTTACTGGAAAATTGCATTGCATGAACAATTTACTATGCATGCGTTTTCTGTCTGTCGTTGGTCTATCTCTTGCATGTTGCATTAATTCTTTTTGGCATCGCAAAATATGTGCTGTAATTTTCTACACTGTTGTGTTTTATAATTCTGGATTCACTATATTCTGTCCAAACATTCATTTGTTGATGATGACCACAATTTACTTGTTTCGACCCAGTTTTATAGCTATCATTCCAGTTTAACATTACTTTTGAACTCTTCATGATTGCACCTGTTTCACTGTCACTCTCTCCATATTCCTCTCCTCTCCACAGCTCTGCAAACATTTCACTTTCAAAGTCCAGTTAATCAAGTTTATCCATATCTTCACAAACAAATAACTTCTGTCATAAGCACTAAACTTTTTTTTTTGCCAGTTTCATTCTCTTTTGACAATTGTATGGCATCATAGCTAATTTGATTAAAACTCTCAGGTGTTTATATTGAATAGTTTGTTCATACCTTTATAATATTTGGTGTATAAAATAGCTTAGAATCAAAGCAATAAATTTAGTTTGAAAAAAATAAGTTGATTAACTTAGTTGAGCTGATTGTAAATTGCTATTATCTGAAAAATAAACTGAATAATAATGTCTTCTTGTGGACATACAGGCTTAGTTGAGAGCGTATTGGACTAGTCACCAAGGAAGTTCTGGTTTATTTGAAATTAAAGTTTACTGTCTAAACATTTTTCTGAAACATTCTTATGGTTATTATGTTTTGGGAATCAAATAAATCTGGGAAGATGGTCATCCAGCATTGAAAAGCTCTTCTCGCACTGAATTGTACTTATATCAATCTAATTATTTTATTAACAAAGTTGCTTTTAGATGTGCTGAAAGTAACTCCATTAGCTGTCTGGAAAGTCGAAGGTTGCATAATAAGAGAAAATCAAGTGCGAGTACTCACATTACCAGTGTGGAGGTACTAAGAACTTGGTGTGTATAGAGTATTCACATTTGACTACATTTTTGAAATATCTGTTGCCTTTAGCAATAAATTATGAATGTTATATGAAAAGTTTATTGCTTTGGAAATAAAACTGCATTGATCATGAACATTTTAATTAAAGCAAATAGCATGTTACTGGTTTAATTTTCTCTTGTAATGAAAGCAGCTCAGCCAATATTCTAATCAGAGTTATTTACTCTGCGCTACGAATATCATACAATTAAAAGTAGCTGTTTGAGCTTGCAGATAATATCACAATGGTGAGCTATATGTCCTTAAAATTAAATAGTGGTGGCATTGTCTCTCGCTTGCCTCACCTAGTAGCAGCTACAGTTTATTATTATTTAACTTCATCTTAATAACATAATTTTTAGGCCTCAAATTCGAGCCTCAGTCTCTTTTCAGAGTAAGTTACATGGAAGTGACAGTCTTGTGTTAAGTTGTGTGGGGTAAGTATTCTGTGATTTCTCTCCCATCCGAGATACAAATGAGGGTCGTCTCAGTATAGACCTCATGTTATTTTTGTGCCAGAGAATCTCGAATACAATCAGCCAATCAACCTGATATGAGTGTCTTAATGAACTTGGCATAAATCAATTTTATTTTCATATTTGTGTAAATCATTTGGTAGGTAGACATGTATGATGATAAATTGAATTATCATAATCTGAACATTTTCTTACATCTTAAAAATAATTAGCTAAAATGCGAGTTTAACAGAATTAATGTTGAAGAGACAATCTGTCAGTTTATTCATTTACTAGTGTTACAGATAATTTAGTTTTAATCAAATTTGTATTTGCTAGGCATTTAAATTGTTCTGATTTTAAAACCTATCAAACCTATTTTTGCTTTAATTTTTTTTTTTTTTTAAATTGCTATTGCAATGGCCACCCCCATTCAACTGGACATGGTAATAGGCTAAACTTAAAACTTTTGAAAGAAAGGAAGAGGAAGGTTATTTATTAACTGCATAAGAACTCCATCCAGCTCTAATTTCTGCTTCGGCTTGTAAATAAGTGTCATATTTGAATTTCGATTAACAGTCCTCTCTTGCACCACACTGGAAAGTTATGCCAATTGTTTTTTTCTACATAAAATAGACTTATAAACAATTTTGTAAGAAGTATTATCTGTGTAAAGTAGCAGAATTAATTAGTTAAAAAAATATCGCTTTCAAACCATGTACGAAATTAAGCGAATGAATTAACAAAATAAATGTGCATATTTTTTACGATAATTTGAAAAGTTTTGTACAAATATTTACCTGGACATGCTTTCAATTTTTTTTCCCAGTTATTGCAGAAGTAATGCAAGAAATATTGTACTTTATAAGTAATTATAACGCTTACGGCATAACATCTATACATACTTTTAGAGAAGGCTAAGATTACTCTAATTTTATTCTAAGCCTATTTTTTATGAAACTTATGATTCTTGTTCAAAAGTTTCGTGAAAGAAGTAAAATGATATTGCAATTCAAAATGATGTTCTTAAAATTTTTTAATACAGTGATCCTCTTACAATCTCTCTCTTCCAGTTAAAATTTGAAGAATTGGAACAAAATATTTCAGTATGCGATGTTTTTTTAATTTGTCACGGATTGATATAATTTACCTATTTTGTTTTCATTATTTAAAATATATGCCCAGTTTGGTGATTATTCTAAAAAAACGCCGCTGAAACGGTGAAAATTGTGATATATTTTTCAATAAACACTGCATTATCCTTTCTTTTAAGTGCAACAGAGCAGAAACAGTCGCTGATGGGCGTTCGCCATTATCTTATTTCTACGGAGGTGGGAATGATTAGAACACCTTTAAAGGCATTTTTATAGCGATTTTAATCAAAATCGTTAAAACCATTTTTTGGTAATCGCTGAAAAACGTAATTTTTTCAATATCAGCTACTTAATGCACATGTGCAATTTTGACGAAAACCTTAATGCCAGGTCTCATGGCCATCAATAACCTGTACATAAAAATTCAACATCGCAGGTCAATCCGTTTTGGGAGTTATGCTGATAACTAACAGGCACAAACATTTTTTTGAACTCATCACGTTCCAAAACGTGTAGAAATGCAATAAAATCGATTTTTTTTTTTTACTGAATTCAATACTTTTACACCATACGGGTAATTGAAAGTAAAAAATTACGGATGTATAAAATCGCACCAAATATAAATACTAGTGCTGGTAAAATAGTACCCAAGACCATAAGAAAAACAAAAAAATTGGTTCGTTGATCAAACTTGGCAAAAATGTTCTATATTTGTCATGAAAAAATTCAGATGAGTCCATAAAAATATCTAGCAAAGAAGGTTTTTTTTTGTGTGTGGGGGGGGGGGGGTCAGGGGGTTTTGTGGCTGAAATATTAATTTTGGAGCAATCTAGGTATGTGACACATGTTTTTAAGTACTTTTTTTTTATGCTGAATCGAATGAAAAAAAGAAAAACGATATAACTAATCTAAAGAAAGTTACAGTTCTTTTTTATAAACGAAAACACATGCAAAATCCAAGGAAAGGTAAAATACGAGATTAAAAAATAAAAAATTGGCCAGTTCATGAAACTTTGCAAAAACGCTTTATTTGTCACGAGTATAAAGAAGCAAAGGAGTTCATAAAAATATCTAGCATAGAAGGGTTTTTTTGAAGAGTAGGAGGGAGGAGGTTTTTTTTTTTAAACTGAAAAGTAATTTTGGTATAACCTGGGCATTTCACCTTACGCTAAGGTAGCGAGTCAGAAATGTGACGAAAAGGGGGGGGGGGGGGTCAATCAATAAATACGGATTATCTTGAAGTATATTTTTAGAGCACTGCATAGATGTTTTTTTCTTTTAAACTTTTTTTAAATTTTCGATTTCATCCTGGCTAAAGCACAGATGTTGCGCCCCCCCCCCCTCAGGAAAATCCTAGATCCGCCACTGGTTTAACAGCAAACGAAATTGCATTATTTGTAGGCACATTCACACTATCCTCCCTTCTCCCCCAAATGGGAAGCAAGTGTAGCAGCTCTTTTGTGCAATTTCATAAAAATATGTTTCTAAAGTATTATATGATATTAGAATAAGTAATTTTGTAATGATGAGATTACTGGTATAGGTTCTTTTTACATCAATTATTTCCAGAGTATTAAAATTTGATTTTTTCATTTTCATAAAAGTATATTTTTTAAAATAATGAATGATATTGAAATTAATTAGTTTATAATGATTAAGTAACTGGTTAGTAATCTTATTTTTTTCATAAAATGTTTCTGAAATTTTTTTATGCAAATAACTTTGCTGCATAAGTCATAAACTGTTTGAGAAAAAATTATTGCATGGTACAGAGGTAAGTTCAATATATCCAGTAGGTAGATCATGAAAAAAAGTGATGCCTGGAAATCCTGAGTTACCCCACCCCTCTTCCCATCCCCATCGAGTTTATCAATAGTCTCGTCCCCGTGGTAAAAGTGAAAGTTGGCACCCAGGGCCGTAGACAGGGGGATCTCCCGCTCTACGAAATTGTGTGAAGTCTTGTTTTATCACTACCTCGTTTTTTTTTGTGTGCAACTTGTTATATGTATTTAATCAAATCTTCGACCGTAACCCCCCCCCCCATCCCAAAAAATATCCTGGCTACCGTCTTCTTGGTACCTAATGCATATTCTCGCATTTTCTTATTACGGAATCGATTGAGGGTGTAGCAATGCTTCTAGTTACCGAAGATATGTCTACATGAATTCATAATAAATGAAAAGAAATTGGTAAATTATCCACTCAGATTTTAAAAAATATGAGGTTGAGGTTGGGTGAGATCGAGTAAAGTATCAGACACGTTCCGCGTGACTACGCGTTGCAGTTAATGTTTTCTTATTAGTTATTGAGAGGCATATAAATTACCTCTGATGTTACAGTTTGCAAAATTTCCCTACCGATGTGGAATAAATTTGATCTTCGTATGAGAGAAATTAAATAATATTTTTTGTGGTAATTTTCTCATGCAACAGAGTAAATTTATAGGCCTTAATCACTTTTTTCGCAAACCTGATTCTATACTCCAGTTGTAAGGTACATTTCTTGCATATAAACGAAAGGAAGAATATTTAAAATTCAAGCCATGGGTGCCATCAACACTATATCTATAGAGAGGATCAGGCCTTGCTTTTATGTAACTAATATCGCTTTAATTCTGGAACCGTTCGGGCTAGCACGATTAGTTACAAAACGCCGAATCAACTATTCAGTGTTTTTCTTAATAGTAACATTACATAATTGTGTATTGTCAAGGTAAGAAATAAATTTGATATTGTTCAGAACTATATTTTGAACAATGTAAGATAAGAAGCAAAGTCCCTAAAAACTGTCGAACTCATCTCAGAAGTCTTCATGCCTATGGTCTTTATTGCAATACCTGCCGTGTCTTATTTCTGCTTTGCAACCTCATTCCATATGCTGGAGCTCGTGTATCTGTTATCGCTAAAGTGCTGAAATCAGTTATTCTATAGGTTATCTAGGTAATGTGCAGATTAACTAGGGTGATCCGTTAAAGTGTTTAAAATTGTTTCATTTCTCAAATTACCTATGTAATATGTAAATTGTCTGGATGGTCTGCACATTACCAACTAGGCACTCGTTAAAGTGAAAATAAGATCTTGCTGGAACAAGAGCAACGTTTCTGTTCGCTTAAATTAACAAAATGTCATATTTTTTTTCGATATTTACATAATCAAGTTAATGCAATCAAACAATTAAATTAGTTGATAGAATCAATTATCAATCAATTAAATAACTATAATACTAAGAAACAAAGGAAATTAACATATTGTTCATTTTTCGATAATTAAAGAATCAAGTTAATACAATCAAATAAATAACAAAATAGTTGATAGACTCTATCATCAATCAACTTTAACGTTAACAGAAGCCATTAATGCGCAGTGCACTTTACCTAGGTAAAATGGGGAAAACTCTTGATTCTGTATGTTAGTGAAGAAAATCAGTTAATCTGCAGATTAACTAAGTAATGTACATATTAAGGGTTTTCGAGATTTAGTGGTAACATATCCATCAAATGTTTCACATCTTATGGATCTATATTTCGGGGATTAATATGTTTTTAATTGTATTCACAAAGGGGCGTAATGCGAAAAAAGTTTAAAACTTGATTTTTAAAAAATATAAATTGAATGCCCTTATGAAATGGCAATTAAAAGTTCTATATTAATTTTTCGTTTAAATGAATAACTTAAAATCTGTATTACACCTCTTTATTTGTGAAAAATGGGTTATTTTATTTACTTTTTCTGTTATTTACAAAAGTCGATCTTTTTTAAACACCCTGAATTTAGTAAAGTAGGATATAGAGGTTTATGCTAAACCATGGGCGCCAGAAGAAGAGGGAGGGGGGGAGGTGATATTAATTTTTTTGTTTTAAGGAGAATTGGTACTCAAAAATTTTTAAATAATCGATTTTGAGTTTATTATTGCAAAATTTAAATTCTCTCCTTTAAAAGGATACATCATTTGTAATAATACCTCAAGTATTTTTAATCACTTTTTGAAGAGAAAATTACTAACTATTAGTATAAGTAAAGTTTTTTTTTAAAATGCTTGCTTCTCAAAACTACATGTTTCAAGTTTCATGTACCTTTTTCTCAGAAACTGCGCAAACTATCTTCCTGAAATTCTTACCTCATATTCCTTTTATGTATCTGTACTTACTGAAGTGAGATTTTGTTATTTTAAAAATATTTTTTGTTTTGTCTTTTTTCGGTAAAAAAAAACTTGTGATTTTTAACAAATTTAAATGACTTTCACGAAAATTCATTAAAAAAAAAAGCAAACGAATCACAATCAAAAGCTAACTTCAGTAGACTAGCAAGTGTCCGCTAAAGGCACTGAAAAAAAATTAGGCTTCTATGTCAAATACTTTCTGAGAAAAAGGTACACGAAATATACCAAATTAACATTACCGCTATAAAGGGTACCAACTCCCTTTAACTTTAATTTTTCATTTGGCTATCTTAATGAAATTTTACATAATAGCTATGTATTAGATTTTTTATCTATTGAATATTTATCACCTACATCATATTTCTATTTCTGGTGAATCGTACTACTTATCGATACATTATTTTTAATTTTCTTTCTAAATATATGGGGGGGGGGAGGGGTGTAAGTGAACTAGCTTACACCTTCTTGGTGGGGCCTATGGCTAGACCTACTGGTGTAAATCTAACAAGTCAATTTTAAATAAAACTCGCATTCTTTTGCAGAATATTAAAATTTCAACTATTGAAATTTACTTCTTGAAGTTGATTGAAATTTGTTTTACTCGACACCATTAAGTTTAGAGTTGTATCACTTGCTTTCGAAAAGGTGTAGTCAATTGTTACCTCTATATTTATATGCATAATTTTTTAACTAATAGGGTAAATAAACATAATTTCTTTCGATAACTATCACGTTGTAAAAAATCAGTTTTAAAAAAAGTCTGATCTGATTTTGCTTTAGAAGAAACAAAAACAAAATAGATTGCATAGCACTTGGGAGGAGAAATATAGAGAAACCTATTGTCAACTGTTAACATACTATGAAATTTGATTTTTTCATCAGTTCAACAATGAAATAACAGTGTCAGGGGAGAGAAATTGAAATTGTTCGTATGTGCTCTATTTTTAAATGTACTATCCCCTCATACTTAACTTAAAAAATTTATTTTTGTAGGTTTTGGTATACCTTAATATCTTCCAGTGTAAAATACACTTAAAATTCACTAAAAATTTAGTTCTAATGAAAAATAATTATGATAATTGCTGAAATACTATGTAAAACGCTTGAAAACGTTCAGCCATATAGTTGGGGTCTTAAGCGATTGCAATTGACCTCTAAATTATTCGAAAGGGTTTATGCTATGACTTGTGATCCTGAAGCTTGGTAATTTCCATGTGATTTTTTCCCAAGTGTCACGACTGAAGTAAGATAACAGCAGGCATTCTTGACATACTTTTTACATTTGTCAATCAAGAAAAAGAATGTTTTAAAAAAATAAGATTGATAAGTCAGCCCGCATCTCTTAAGAAAGTGTGAAACAAAGAAATTTCGTGCATCTCCATCAAGCGTCAGGGTAAATTGTCCTTCATTTCTAAATCGTTATGGGTGGATAGATGTCGGATTTTTGAAATTGCCTTCAAATTGAAATAAAAAAAATCAACTTATAATTATTTAGTGAAATAACAAGAGGTATGATGTACAGTAAGAGATAATTTTTCCTTTTTTTAAGCGCTAATCCGTAATTTAAAAATCTAATTTGACAATCGAACTATGTTTTTTGATGGTTTTATGACAGTATTCCTTATTTAAAGTCTTTGTGAAGGGAGTCGGGTCATGAAGATAAACCTTAGGTTTCTGTACTTTTATCGTGTAGCCACTTAAAAAATATACTCAACATGGGCGCAGGCTCGGCCTGGCCCACCGGGATATATCCCGTTGCGCCCTCTCCAGAACCCTGGCACGGCGCCCTCCGAAAACAGTGGAAAAATTTCAAATAAATATAGAATTTAAATTGAAATAATTAAGCTTTTGATTTTAAAGTGAGTTAACCTATATCTTTGAAGATGGAATAACTTATACGATTTATTTATCCCGCCGTGGAAACTCACAAAACCAAAGTCTCCCAGTGCTTTCTTCTTTCTTTTCTTGTTATCGACTTGACTGGCGACACTTGCCCTTTTCTAATTTTTTTTGGAGGGGTGGGGGGGCATACAATAAAATGCAAAGAGTCATCGTATGAGTTCTATTTAGAGAGAAGGCGGGAGCTACTTTTATTAGTTAAAGGAACTGTTTGACCAAGACCAAAAAAAATTAGAAGGAGGGGGGGACCTTAAATGACCATTGCTCTTCGGCATGTTGAAAAAACTATTTAAATTTTTACTGAACAAAACGTGTAGTAAACTCCTTAATATGCAAAATTATTCAGTCGTTGCTTTTCAAACACGTAAATTATATGGATAAAATTTTCATGCAGATCATATTATGAGCAAGTAAGTCAGTTGTTTGTGAGATTATTATTACTTAAAGTCCTAAGAAGGACTCTCCCAGATAAAAATGTTTTTTTGACATAGAAACATTAATTTTCTTTTACGATAGTTACATTTATCTCGTCTTTAAATTTTTTCACCTCAATCCCTATGAAATCATGTAACATAATACAGATTTTTTGAACAATAAATAAATGCATCAAAAAAGTATGACGGAAAGAATGGGTGGCTGGCTGTTCCCTTTAGCTCCTTAATCGCAATCCCTGCGTTTATCCGTTTAAAAAATTATTTTATTAGTTTAATTTATATGCTCTTGAAAGGGAAAAAATCTATAATTTTATGCCAACGTACCAATTGAAATGCTGAGCATAAAGTGTAAACAATACGTTTATTTTAATTATTCTGTTGTAATGTTTAATATAAAATTCAATTTGTATAATTTAGTTTTTCAATATTTTTAACTGCAATTTCTTTTTACGATTTATTTTTACACTAAGTTAAACTTCAAATGAAATTTCATCAATTTAAAGTTGAATAAGAATACAAAACAATTAAAACAATGCAAATATAAATATTTAAATTATGTTAAACATTAAAATCAAACGTTTAAATATAAAAATAACACTGAAAGACGTAGAACAGCAAAGTGACAAAGATAAAGTGTCAAAGTAAAATAACCTAGATAAGATTTAAAAACTAACACATACAATTAAAATATAATGAAAAGTAAAATCAGCTTGACATAGCGATAGGCAAAACTCAAGGGCTCATTAAATAAAAGTGGATGTCCTAGTTAGGACTCATAACTTTAAAATGCTATGGAAGACCTTATTAACTCTATCGGCAATAAAACCATTTTTTACCTTTGAACATGAACGTCACATTAGTGTAATTTTGTTAACAAAGTGTTTTAAAAAGTTAAAAAGTAAATTTGTTAACAAAGTGTTATGGGAATTTGCCACATTGCGGCAACAAGAGTAGTCCTAATTAACTGTGATGCCGCAGTGGCTCATGCAAAATTAGTGAGTTTATTCATTGGTGTGGGACAGGACCGTAGACAGAGGGGTACCCCCGGAAGCATATTACCATTCCCTACTCGCTGTTTGGTCACAGAGAGGAAAGGAGCACTTTCATTGGTTATTTAGCAGGTGTCGGCAATGACGTCACCTGCGAGGTGGAGGGATTTAAGTCGGTTGCATTGCGAAACTTTTTTTGGATTTCTTTACCATTCGGAAACTTCGCAAGATATTTCAAAATTGGGATTTACTATTTTTTTAATTAAAAACTATGAATACATTATTTTTTCAATTCTGCTGAAAACGAAAGTATTTAGAACTTAAGAACCACTTAAAAGAAATAATTCATTTTGTTCATATACTTAAAATAATTGTTTTCTAAAGAAGAAAATTATGAATGGTTCAGAAAGTTATTTTCGAATGTTTCCGTTTTTCTACTTATGTTAATGAATGGGCAATAAATGAGTACTACAGTGAGTATCAAAATATGTTTGGAAAGAACTTTTAAGCCTATTTTTTTTTTTTTTTTAAAAACAATTTTTTTTCTTCTAAAAATAACAAAAGTTATCACAATATTAAATAAAATTGCGAAATATCATCCACGTACTTTGTTTATATATATATATATATATATATATATATATATATAATTATATTTAATGGCATCTTTAAGCATACCATGGAAGAAGATTGCAATTCATTAATACTTTTAATAAAAATCTATTAAATATAATTTATTTTGTGAAGTTTTATTAATTGTATATTATGTATTTGCTTTATATTGAATGTATATTAGTCTATTAATATTTTTAATAAAATCCTATTAAATGTAATTTTTTTGTGTATTCAATTATTTATATTGGTTTTTGTACAAATTAGGTAACTGATAGTCATTTGTAGAAAAATTAATAAATCGGTCATAAAGAAACTTTCGCAATCATATCTTTGCACACGCGTTATATCCTTGTATAACAATATCTAGACTGATAACATGCTGCTATTTCTGATGGCTTCATTTATATTGCCTTCTTATAGATGCGCATGTGTCTCCTAAATACGTTACTTTTATCGGACAATGGTATATTTACCAATGTAATTATTAAAATATATACTTTTTATGTTGAATAAAAGCACCCCAAAGTAGCAGTTTGATATTATAATAAAATTAATTAAAAATTCATATTAAAAATTATTATTATAAAGTGCTAATAATATTAGCACTTGATGAATAGTAATTTTTAGTCAGCGTGAAATGAAACAAAAGCGAACAAAATTGAACACGAAAGGGAGAAAGAGAGAGGGCAGTGACTTGGGCGTGATATCATTGCCGCCACCAGCTAAGCAACCAATGAAAGTGCTCTTTCCCCTCTGTGACCCAACAACGAGTAGGGTATGGTAATATGCCCCCCGGAAACCTCCCCCCCCCATCCCCGCAATTGTGTGAAATCTTATTTTACCACTTCCCCTTCTTTTTTATTAATGTAAATTGTTACGTGTATTTAATAAAATCTTCGACCATAACCCCCCCCGAAAAGAAAACCTGGCTATGAGCTTGGTGTGAGAAGGGGTAAGGCGCCTTCTCGAATGTTGGTCCAACGCCCTCAGAGGTGACCCAGGCCGACCCTGCATGGGCGTTACCAAGATGGCACAAGAGGGTGCACTTCCACCCACTGTCTTTTGAAATATTTCGGAAATGTGGAGAAAATCAGTATTCACAGGAGAAAAACAGTATTCGCAGGGGGGAAAATGGGATTGTGTGCCGTGTTGAATAGATTTTAAATTATTCATCATACAGAAAATTTGTGAATAACTATTAATTAACATTTCATTAAGAAATTAATTTCTTATTTTTTTATAGATCAAGTATTGCATAAAAATTTTAATCTTCTTACACCCCGCTGCAAATAATCTTGTCGGCGCACAGTGGAGCAGAATTACGAAAAATCTGGCAAGAAAATAAAACATTTTTTTTTTTTTTGCTTTTAATCACGTTGATGCGTTTGCAAGTATCTGGAGCATCTTGTCTCAAACCTTCCGATGAATATTTTTCTTTTAAGACGTAGCTGTGCTTGGCTTTAAGTTGATCTTCCCTAGTAATGGATCAGTAAAGCGAAAAATACTTTTTACGCTATTGCTTGTTCAATATTTAACTTTTACTTTTTAAAAATGGATTTATTTACTAATGGGCACATTTTTACGAGGAATCTATAGTAAGTCACAAGTGAAATGTAGTATAATTTTATGATTATATTTTAGAAGTTCAATATATATTAAAAAAAAATTTAAAACGCATTTTTGTTTTTCAAGTAATTTTAGGGGATTTTACGAAGGTCATGATTGATCACCCAACTTTTTATTCGGTTTGAAAGAGTGAATAATTGTGTTTTAGAAACAGCTTTCTCAAAAAGCCGAAATTTGATTATTTGGCAAGAAATGAACAAAATTTAAAATCAAGAAAACTTGTTTCATTTTACCATTTCATGTGTGGCAAAAGACAGAGCAACTATACTTATATGAATTTTAAACAGTTAAATATTTATTTACGAGTTAAATATTTATTGTATTCATAAATATTATGAACTATAACTGAAAAGTCAATAAATATTTTAAGTTTGTTAAATATTACAAACTTTATTTAAATTTTTTTATGAAGTAACTTTAAAAAAATGTATAGAAACTAATGTTGTGAGCAAAGAAATCTTAAAGAAAGAATAAAAAAACCAAAATACAAAACGAAAAGAAACTTTTGTAGCTAATAATGAATGAAAAATAGAAAATGTGCTTTTTTCAGTGAAACTAAGGTTGGAAAGTTGAGATAACGTATTGTTGGCGACATATTTAAGTATAGATGTAATATTGTGGGGATTGATGAAAATATTATAATTCGATGACTATAATTAAATGAAAGAGAGCAACACAATGCATATTCATTTAAGTGAACTGCATTTTCTTCATACAAAATCAGTATAAATACAGTGAAGTATTATACTGGTAGTGTATACTAGTACAGCGAGTTGGAGGAAGTAGAATTTAGTTTATAGTTTATTGTCTCACTGAGATAAGCTTCTTTTATAAGCTATATAGGGTGATATCATCGATTAGAATTTATATGAAATTTTAGGTTTCTAACTAAGAAAGAGTGATCAAAACAAAGAGAATTTAACCTTTAAATTCTTGAAATCCGATGATTTTAAGTGGTAAAGTCTTTATTTTTACTATTTAAAATAATTGCACTTGGCAAAAGTTAAACAGGCATTTTTCTCAGCTTCGCTTTTTTTCATATTTTACGTATGCTCAAAAAGTTCCTTGTGATTAATTTTTTGATAAATCCACCTAATTTTTTATAGAAATAATTTTTAATGTACTATAAAGAGATACACATATGTTTTTTTTATATATCACGTAATTTTTTCTATTTTTTTCAGGCTGGGAATTTGAAATAAGTGCATTTTTTAATGAAAAATCACTAGCACGAAGTTTGAAATTTTATTTCTGTTCAACTATAGCATCTAAAGATAAAAGCATGCGTGAAAATGTTTATAATATATTGATACACAACTTCAAATTTTTCTTTCACATTCGTTAAAATATTGTGTCACTGGAAGCATTTTGAAAAAAGTTAAAATTTCGTATTATTTTAATACATTTTTCTCAATAATTTACTATCTATTTTATATTATCTGCTCAAATTTTGTTCTTGTGCTATAAGTCATATCTTCTATGTTTATGCCAAATTTTATTTAATTCTAAGCAAAACTAAAGAATTTTGGAAAGTGTGCCATGTCCAATTAAAAAGAATGATTGACTATAATGAAGCATTATTAATTTTTTCATTAAGAATTATTATTTATTTCAACAAGTTAAAGTTTAATAAAAATACTTGTTCTTGTGAATAGATTTTGAATTTCCAGAATTTTAACATTGAAAATTTAAGTAATTTTATCTAATAACTGGGGGGGGGGGGGGGGTTAATATACAAAGTATATTAAAAAAAAATAATTATGGTCCATACACTTATAAAAATCCGTAATATATGGTAATAAGGTTTTTAATGAATAAACAATTTTTTAAATTTTGATCAGGTTTTCTCTTCTTTAGTTCCACTGTGCAGCGCCATTGCGATTAAAGTATTTTAACACATTTATGGAATTGTCCCAAACGATCTTGGCTATTAGTAGCTTTCCAATTTATGGAACATTTTCGAATCATTTCATTGTCTATATGTGCATCTGAAACTTAAAGAGTTTTTTTTCAATTAATTAAAACTATTAAGTTGTTAAACGTCAAAAGTTGAGTATAAAAAATAATTTGACAACAAAACAGTAAAGAGTATAACATCTTCTACTCTTTATAATATTAATTCATCTATTTCTCAAAATAAATTAGAGTTTGACTTATTACTTGAGATGAATATATAACATTTTTAATAACAGTAGTAAAATTTTTAGAAAAACTACACATTTTGAACTCATTTTAATTTATGAATTCGAATTCTAAAATCATGTGTGGATATTACGTCTAAATAAATATTTACTTTCAATTACCCATATGTTTACATAGTTCTTTACTTAATTTGAAATCTATGTTGAGTTAAGATATTATACTACATTCAAAAATAATTTTTTTATGAATTTACCATTTTTTACTTTCAATTACCCGTAAGTTTACATAAGATAATAAAAGTATTGTTTGTTTCTATGCGTTTTAGAACTTTCTGAAATCAAAAAAGTGGTCTAGAAAAAATGTATGTCTGTGGGTACAGGGTCAGCAAAACTCCAACGAATTGATCTACGATGTTTAAATTTGGTGTACGGGTTTAGTGATGATCATGGGACATGCCATTAAGGCTTTCGTCAAAATTGCTCATGCGCATAAGATAGCTGTCATTGAAAAAATCATGTTTTTGAGTAATTGCTAAAAAACGACTTTAACGATTTTGTTCAAAATCACTGTGGTAATGCCTTTTAAGGTTTTCTAAACATCCTTCTCTTCGAAATTCTTGTATAAAGAGGTAAAAAGCTGAAGAATGAATGTCTTCGACACAGAGTTCTATTTCCTTGAGCATCGCTCATCAATGGCCGTTTTTTTTCTCCTCAGTTTCACTAACAAGAAAGGATAACGTAAGAATTATCGAAAAGTATGTCACCAAAATCACCATTTAGTCGGCGTTGTTATTTTTTTAAAAATATTTTTTAAAGCCTCATAAGAATTATCGCCAATTGGCCATTTTTTCTAAATGAATGATGAAAATATAAAATGGTAAATAACACCAATACACGCCAATATAATAGTGTAATTGAAAGTTGTACGATGTTCCATACCCCTAGTTTAGTTTCACAATCTCTCTCATTCATCTGAAACAAAAGAAACGCAAATCTTGACATTAAGATAACCTAATAACACAACATTTTGTGAGTTTTTTTGAAAACCTGAAAAAAAATGTAATTTCATTTGCTTCTTTGGTAATTGTAATCTGCGTTGGATGCGTGATTCGACTTGCGGTGCGTAGGAGTGGGAAAATTTGAGATTTCCCCATTTTAGTTTAACACAAGCTTCACGTGTTGTTTTAAGATTATCATCTCAATTTCGTGAGTTTGCACACACTGCACTGTAATACTACCCGTTAAATGTTAGGTCATGTAATCTTATGCGCTAAAAGATTGCAAATTTAATATCTTGTTTCGAAAGTTAGTTCTTGTGAGAAAGATGATGGATTAATTTCGAAACGTGATGAATCAGTCAATTTATTTTTCTTGATTTAAATTTAAATAATTTGAGTGTAAGTTCACATCGGGGTAAATTAAAAAAATGCAGGTATAAGAAATGGGGTAGATCGCAGGATTAATTGAAAGGCAAAGTGGGAGAAGTAAGTGTGTAACAAAAAGTTACGTTTGAACTATTAGCTTTAAGGGACTTGGTACCCTTTGTTTTGACAAAAAATTATAAAAATTTCGATTTCCTATTTTTTGCGTATTTATAAACTTTGAAACCTTTTTATTTACCGTTTTGACGGAAACAACGGTCACAGTTAAAAACCTCGGCCAATGAAAACATTTCTGAACTCCAAATTTGTGACATCACACGAGTAAGGTCTCATGGGTGAAATTTTTTTTTCATAATATGGGAACTGAAATGAACAGTTCTGATAAGCTAGTGTTTAAATTTTTGTAATTTTTTTTCCGTCTTCTTTCTTATGTTTTGTATTACATTTGTTTTTGATGATATAATTTATTATTATTGACTTATTCTTTCTTCAAATATTTCTTTATTATTAAAGATTGATTAGCTTTTTTAACACAGAAATATCAAAGAATGGAAAATTATTTGTCCCTTTTTCTTCTGATTTGGAAGTTACTGAAACAAGGACATTTTACTTAATTTAAAATAAAACTTAAAAAATATAATTTTATGGTACACTGATTTATTTACTATGATCGTGTTGGTAAAATTCATATAAAGTTTTTTTATTTTTTTTTTATTTTTTTTTTATTTGATTTGATTTCTTGAGTCTAGGAAAATTATTTGTTTCAGTCTTGAAAAGTCATGGATTTGTGACATTTTATTTTGGCAGAAACCCTGCGTATAGTTCTTCAATTAGGTGTTCAAGAATATCTTTAACCTTTTAAGAAGTGATACTAATTGGGTGTCAATTGTATGTTTCATATAAATTCTAAGAGGAAAACAAATTTCTCTAAGTTGTAAAACAACATTTCACACTTGATTTTATTCAATAAAAATTATGGGAAATTAGGGAAATAGCGACTGATTATGAAATTTATCTATAATACAAGCTGAATATTTGTGTTTCGCTACGAATTGTTATGATGCGCATTTTAAACAATCAAGAAACATTAATGTATTCCACATTTGGAACGTCTAATTACTTTTTAACCTTGAAAATTGGTTATTCAAAATCAGAAATGCTTACTTGTTCTATGATTGACCTTGATGACTTTTGTACCAAATTCCAGAGTTGCGGCTACATTGAAAGTATGCCATTTAAATATTCATCGCTTGGTGGAAATGTTTAACCTCTTTTAGATCTCTTAAAATTACTTAATAGAGATCGGAATTTCATATTTTTTCTATGCTTGCCCTTGTTGACATTTGTACCGAATTTCATAGTTATGATTTCATTGGAAGTGTGAATTTGTGATATTCCTCGTTTTGATAGTTTCCATTCTTTTTCAACCTCTTAAAATAGTCAATTGAGACCCGAATAGCTTATTTATTATGATTGTCTTTGTTGACATTTGTATGAAATTTCAGAGTTGTGACGATATGATAGGAAGTAGGAGAATTACGGATGAGTCGTTGAGGGATTTGGCTCTTATATATTGATATAATGCACCTCTATGTAGACTGTGTAGGCCAGTTCCCAACCCATGGGCCGCGTCCCAAAAAATGGGCCGAGAGTAGTGTGGTACTGGGCCGAGGATGATGGTCAAGAATCTAAGCCAGGATGAATATTGTAGAAGCTTCAGGGTTAGAGATGGGAACAATCGACTCTCTATATTGTTAGCAACAATCAAATTATTTTATTCTAGTTGTAGTGTAACGAGTGAATAATGAGTGTATGACTATAACTATCCAGTTTTAATTCAGATGTTGAATTTCTCATGAGGGACAAACAATGCAAAAAATTCCATCGACTTTTTTTTGTTTAACATTGACCACTTGTTTTTTATTTTTCTTTAATATGATAGTTATGATAGTAAAGTGAACATTATAAAGTTCCTTTTTTTATGAAAAAATAATTTTTAACCTTTCTCGTAAAGAATGTTTTATTAATTACTGAAGCACGCACATATTCTATTACTGGTCCCCAAAGTATTTTTTACAAAAGAGATGGCCCTCACAACTAAAAAGGTTGGGAACCACTGGAGTAGGCAATATTTGAAACGGGTTTATTTTTCTATATTAATAGTGCAAATAAATGAGAAAAATGCTTAAAATAAGGTTATAAATCGTAAAAAAAGTGAAAATTTTTATCAAAAGACTGGGGAAAATACAAAGACCGTCAAATACAATATAAGGACCTTCCAGGAAGTTACATTTCTAAATGATCTCGGTAGAGTAAACTATGAATAACATTCTTGTCAGAACGTAAACTATCTGACGCCGCCGAATTTCTATATGTGGAATGTTTTTCTTATCCATTAGAGTCATGAGGCTGTAGAATATACATTGAAAATATTCAATTATGCATTAATCAGGCCCGATGCTTAGTTTTTATTCAGGGAATCATTTCAGTTGCTAATCACTTCAGTGCTAGTGCAGATTAGAAAGTCATGATCAATGACGTACTGGGACATAAAATCTGCTCGGGGATTTTAGATTTATGCCGGCCCAAGTTTTCAATATAATCTTTGATCAAATTTTAATAATTATTCTTAATAAAATAGTTTCAATGACTAATTAAGTTTAATAATATATTTTATTATTTAAATATTTATATTTAATAACTAAGTTATTTTAATAATTAGTTTAAATAAAATGTTTCTGTCTCTATATAATTTATATCTCTTTTGAGTTAACTTGGTTTCCATAAACAATTGATAGTTGTTTCAAAAACTAAAACAGAAAAAGCCTTCTAAATTGTAAAATATAGAATATCCATCATGCATATAACTATCACGTTTATTAAAAAATGATATCCGGAATAATAATAAATATTTAAACTTAAAAGTTATAAATTAAGTAAAATCTATAACATGATAAAATCGTATAAAGGGCTGGTGAGTGTGATTGGGATTTGAATGCTTTGCTTTAAAAAAAAAAAAAAAACTTTATAACTTAAAATTTCTTCCGAACCAGACCGGTTAATTTTTTACCAACACTGACCAGCCCGGTGATTGCACCGGACAATCTTATCACTAGTACACCCCTGGCCATGATTGTAAAACCGAATAACTGATAAACCTACCGAAACAAATAAGAGCGAGGTGTTATAATTGTCATCCATGGCTAGTTTTTTTGGAAAAGTTTACAGCTCACAATTAATCACAATGAGTTCTCGATCCAAAAGTACTAAATTATAGAGCTTTATTCTTTTTTTCGACTCAGAAATGAAGAGAGAATTAACGATGGCGAAAAACAATGATAGAATAAATGTGATAAAATCAGAATTATTACACCCACGGAAAAGCTTCACTAGCATCAAACATCTTCACTATCGTGACACTTAGTAAGTGAAACAAAATGCATCCATCAACGTCATTTCCGGAAGATTATTAAAACATGCGCAAGTCATTAGTTCAGGTTTAAGCACGTTTAGTTAATGTTTATTTCCATTTCTAATATCTTCTTAACATATATCTTTAATTATTATTTTTCTAGAGTATAAAAATATTCATTAATATGGATGAGCTGCTTGATTAATTTAAGACATTTTTATAAAAAAATTGTTTCTATTTTAACCAGCAAAATATAAAGTTAACTCAATTTCACTTGAGTTATAAGTTAATGGATTATGTTGACAGGGGACTGCGATATTTTAGTATTGTATAAACTATGTGGTTTTTTATTATAGTCTTCTTGACTTATGTTTCTGGGGTTATTTCGTCCTCTTACGTTTGAGTCTTATTTTTGAACCTGTAAGTCGTAGTAAGACGTGTCATTATTTTAGATATTTCTTTTAAAGACTTTATTTCTTTTGGGATTTTTATTGAATCAAAACAGTTGGAGAAAGTTACTTAAGTTATATGCTTAGAACTTATTGGCTACTTTTTACCTTTTGTTGTAATTCCTTATCGTTGTCCTATACAATTGATTTCTTGGATGTGAGATCACTTTCAAGGGATTACAGACTGTACACAATGCGGCAAAAGTTTGCTCAAACCTTGATTTTCTTTTAAAATGTAAGTTGAATTTCTCAATAAAATGATAATTAATAGTTATACATAAATTTCTTGTTCAAATGAATAATTTAAAGGATATATTACACTTTTTAATTCCAGTAAATGGTGTTGCTTTTATGCACTTTTTCTTCAATTTTCTAAAATATGGGGGAGGGGGAGATGCAAATATACCTCTTTGCCCCTACTTAGCAGTGCTTATGTTCTTTATCAAATGCATAAGACAGGCTATATTACAATAAACTTATATTAAAATTACTATATCCACTTAGAAGGACTTTTTTGACAAATTTTGAATTGTTAATAAATTAGATTCCTTACCCTATTCATAAAATTATAGGGGGATTATAATTCAAGTTCACATTTTAAAAAGCTGTACAAATAGCACAATTTCTCAGAATGACCTGAAATTTGGCCTAAATACACTCGAAGAAATGGTATGCCCATAAGGGAAAAATACTATTTCCAACTAATTGTTTTTCTTATGCTATAACACTTAACTTTTCTTATATTCAGGTCAAATTCCAGATCATTTTGATCAGTGTTTCTTACAACTTTTTGAAAGTTGAACTGTAATTATAATCACCATGTACTTATTAATAAGTTAATTTTAATGAATGTTTTGCAGGTTAGCGAAAAAAAAAATGTTCAAAATTGAGTTTTTGAAATCGTTGTATTGAGCTTAAAAATCTTCTATACTATTTCTTGAAAATTAGACGATCGTCGCCTACGTGGTATTTGCATAAAGCCGTCCGATTATTGCATAATGTTTGCTAATCACACTACAAGATCTTGAAACATATCTTTTGTTTCTTTGACCTTCAGATTAACTCACTCGATGAATGGAAAAATACCTATTTATTTTCGCATTTATTTTCAGCCTTTCAGAGTTGTCTGATAGGCATCGCAGGTCAGATAACCACATGATAGGTCATGGGTGTGATAGTCTTTAAATGGTTCATTTAAGACCTTTCACCTAAAATATGTGGTACCTCACTAAAAAAAGAGCATTTCTGAATTTCGATCAAGGATATACTTATCAAGTTGAATTCTGACTAAGTATATAGGCTCTAGCAGATAATTTTAATTGTTACTTAAATCGTTTGTATGCGCCTTAAAATGAACATTTTTGTAATTGCTCCTTACAAACTTAAATTTAATAATCTTTATTTGGATATTCTGTTATAGAAATTTAATTCGAATTAGTTAAAAATTGGAATTCCAATTCAGGCGTCTACTAAGTTTTGAAATTATTTTTGATTATAAATTTTTAGGAATAAATGTAATGTTTTTATATTAAAACTTAGCATTTAAAACAAAAAATATTTCAGAATTGTTTTCTGAAATGCAAAGTTTAAATTTTAAATATTGTATACAAATGACAACGTGTTTTAAGTAGTATTCTGGAAATCTTTAGTTTCACTCTCTTATTTCTGCTCATGTAAGGGTAAATATAAGAGTGGAATTGCAGCTGGGGTTGCGTTGCCAGATGTAGCTTTTTTGTTGTCCCCAAAACTTGATTGTCATCGACAATGAGTCAATTCGCTAAGTTTCAGATTGATTGGATGACAGTAAGTTGATTAATTTGTCTCCCAAAGTGTCAATAAAAACGTCTTTTATTGAAAGATCCCAGAAATTGATTGAATACATTGTCGGCTACCAAATTTCAGCTCGATTGGATGGTAGAAAGTGGGTTAATTAGTTCTTCGAAGATTTTCCCGTCATAAGAAAACACACAATATCAAAGAAAGTTAATACTAAGGATTTAAAAATGAAAAATCTGCTTGGTTTATGTGCTTTTCAAAAATGGAAATGGTCTAACTTGTAATTAAAGTGAAACCATTAATTTAATTGCAACTTAGTTGAATAATGCACGGCTTTTGTGCACGTTTTAAAACATGATAAACGTATGCCTATTAGCGTTTCGTACTCTGATGGTAAATAATATAACCAATAAAAATCTAAGTTTTTAATATAAATCCTTTATATGCATTGCAAATTTTTATATTCATTAACACAGATACTATTCTACTGCCAGCGTGTGCTTGGTGTTTGCATCTAATTTTAAGTATTAAAAACATTTCTATCAGCAAAATATGCGGCAAACTATGTTTCAAAATTTATTTATTAAAATTGAATCTGAATTTATGCATTCAGGTTCAAATATCTTTTACTTATTCTGATTAAATCAATTTTGGCAACAGGAAAGAGTTTCAACAATGATTGGTAAAAAATTCTTTCATTTACTAGACCGCGAGGTTGCGGGTTCGAGTCCCGTGTTAGGCATGGGTGTTTGTAAATGTATGTTGGCTTGTCTAATGACGAATGTTTCGGCGCATTATAGCCCTCGTGTTGCTGACGGCGCCAGATAATTTGAAAACAACCAATCTTTCATTTACAGCGTTACTACTCAACGTTGAATTGATTGAACTTCCCTCCATAATAAATTTATGCATTCGCACCCAATTATCTTTTATTTATTCGGATTAAAATAATTTTGGCAACAGGAAAGAGTTTCAATAATAATTGGTTAAATGAGACTTATTATAATTCTAAAAGGGTTACAGAAAAGTGTATAAAAGCGATCTTTTAATGACTGTGACAGCCCCCAAAATTTGATAGAATGCATTATCAGCGACATCGAATCTATCTGCCAAGTTTCAGCTCGATTGGATTACTGCAAGTGGGTTAATTAGGCCACCGCAGATTTTCCCTGCACACACACACACACACACACACACACACACACACACACACACACACACACACACACACACACACACACACACACACACACACACACACTAAATCAAAGTTAATATAAAGGATTTAAAAATGGATATTTTTAGAATCACTCTTAATGTCTATCTGTCTGCCTTCGCCTGATATTTAAAGTTAAACGGGGGAACCGATTATGTGATTTAAATGAAAATAGGTACACGCAAATCTATAAATTCCTGAAAGTAGACAGCTAGGGATAAACATAGCGTGTTTTTTTTTTTTGTCTTTTTCAAATCAAGTTTGGGCATCAAGTAAAAGTTACGTATGAGAAGATAGGAAAAAAATATATCCGAAATCAAATTCATTTTTATTTTAATAACACAACAAATACCTAAACGTTGGACAAACTTGTCTCCTCTTTACTTTGTAAATTATGTAAGTGGAAGATTTTAAATAAACTATAATTTTTTTTGTTTGTTCTCAGTTCTCTAAACAAGAGTTTTGTAATTAATTAGACAAATAAGTAAAGCACATAAAAGAAAATTAGAAAAAACATTTATTAGAAGTTTCTTTAACAACATGACTGCCACCTTACATAAAAATTGCTATAGTACATAAAGCACTATAGGGCGGATTTTTTTTGGTTTCACAAAATATAAATTGTTCTAAAAATAAAGCAGATATTTTCAGCTTTAAATATAATTCTGTAACATGGTAAATTAATTATAATAATAACACACAGCTTACGTATTTATAAAGTATTTTAATACTTATCGGTTAGCTCAGTACGCAATTTATAGAACTATTGCATTAATTTCCAAAGCTACTAAGTACAATATGCATTTTCAACATGTCAAAAGTTTCGTACTTGCGTATATATGTATTGCACACAATTCATCTTGTGTTAAAAAATACACAACATGATCCAATTCAATATTTAGTGAGATGAAAATAATTCAAATTTAGACGTCACAAATAATAATTTAAGCTACAGAAAGCCCAGTTATTGTTACGCTCAGGTTTTGGAATACTTAAGGCAACATTGGATCAGATATATACAATTACATTGAACATCTCGCAATATTAAACTCGTTCACATCATTTATTTAAGGAAATTCAAACTAGGATAGTGTGAATATAAAACTGGACTTATTCTAAATCTTCATACGAGTTAGTTGCCATTTTAGTTAAATAAATTAGCCCTGGAATCGTTCGAATAATGTTTAATATTAAAACTAATAAATATACATAGAACATTAAATTGAAAGTTACATTTTAAAGTGGTTACTGTAACACGACTAATTTTGTGACCACATTCTTTAGATATCAATTTGTTATATATTGAATTACTGATGTATCTTACTTTTTAGTATAAACCATGAATATGTGGAACGTATAAAATAAATTAAGCATTAAACTTCAAATAAATGTTATACAACATACAATTAGTTTTGTGATCACAGCCTATTCGTTTAGGATCACATGTCATGTATCATATTTACAAAACAGGAAATCATGCTAATGTATATGAAAGTAAGCACTATATCGCATGGAGCCATTCATGGTGACCAATATCTTTGATGTAAATATTGGAAACCAAGAAACAGTCATCAAAGGTCAAGAAAACATTGGTCACCGAGAATTTTCAATCACCAAACGATTGATTTCGTACATTTTGCAAGTCGGTATGATATTTACTTAATGTATGATATAATATTAATAATTAAAAATTTTAGTCACCAAAATAATTTAATTGCAATTATCAAATATGATTACTCAAAAGAAGGGCATTTAAAAAAAAAGATAGTTCATACAGTTTTCCCCGAAATGCTTAGAAAACTTACTTATTCCTTCCAAAGGAAAAAATTGTTTTATCATCAATTTGTGGCGATGTAGGTATATGTGTGTGTACAGCTATCTAATGCTATTTAAGTATGCCGTCAATCACTGGATTGTGATACAAAGCGCCATCTGTTGATGAAAAAAAGCACTATTCTTTACTTTGCGCGGTAAAATTTCTGTTTTCTTTTGAGCATTTCTGTGAAAACAGCATCTTTTGCTATCAAATGTTCATAAAATAGACTTTTAAATGTTCTCTTGCTTTTGGATAGCCATTCATTTGATTGCAATACTAATTCAATTGAAATTACTTTTTAAAATGTTGGAGTTTTAGTAAATAGTTGTCTTTCAGGAGAATAAAAGTATGTTTACAGATAAGTTATGTGTCTTTCTTTTCGCTTAAATACATGTTTATTCAACGAAAGCAAAAGTTGATGTTTTCAATGGGTAAATTAGCATAAGAGACGTTTTGTGTGGGAAACACCTTTTATTTAAATTTGATATTCATCCACTTCATATTTGAGATTAATAAGTAATTTATTTATTAATCGGTTCATAGCAAGTAGGTGAATCGAACTTTTGAGAGTAGAGACATCTGACATTTTAAAAATGTATTAAAATTAAAGCTCCTGATATAGTATGGTTATTATACTGTTCAAACATGTTTACAAACAAGTGAAAATTAAGTAAAAACCAAAATAAGTAAACACAACAACAAATTACTGCTAACTATCACAATTAAGCTTATATGGCAACTTGGAGAAACATGATCATTTATAAGATGATTTCTCTACAAATAGAAAAATAGTTGAAATGCATTGTTTTCCATACCCACCCACATATTGATTATTTTTTTAAACAAAATATAGAAATGATAGAAGTACGATTAATAAAATATACATACAAAACAATCACAAAAACACTATTCTTTTAAAGTAAGCAAAAGCTGGTATAAATATGGGACAGAGCATAGAAAAAACTTGTAAGGGAAAGCAAACTTGACATTAAAATACATGGTATATTATATTATGACAGTTTATAAACGTAAATACAGAATCAGGAAATTGATCTGATAGCATACTGCACCCAAAATTGAAATGCCTAGTTAGTACATGAAAATATAAAAAAATAATGTATTGTTGCGCATTAATTTGTTTGGAAAACTTTTATAGTTATGTAAGATATACTGCCTGTCTACCACAAGAATACCTTCCACCACTGTTTCTAGCGTTGCCTATTACCGTAGAAACAAGACTAGCCCCCGCCATTTTGTCTAACGTTGTCTATTACCGTAGAAACAAGACTAGCTCCCGCCACTTTGTCTAGTGTTACCTATTACTGTAGAAACAAGACTAGCTCCCGCCACTTTATCTAGCGTTGCCTATTATCATAGAAATAAGACTAGCTCCATTTCCCCTGGGAGATTCCGTTAGAAAGATTTCTTCATTTACCGTATTGTAATCTTTTTAGACGCCAACACATGGCATGCATCACCCCTATTTTAAATCAACGAATATTGTTTCTATAGAAATCACCACCATCAAGACTACCTGGAGGGAGCTATTTTCTCGATAGACGGACAGTAGTTATGCGGTTCTTTTTACATTGTTTTATAAATATCATGTATACAATGTATTTTCACCATAATTAAAAAATAAAATAGGAACTTTGTTTTCTCATTTTTAAGTAGTAAATATTCGCAATTAGGAATACATGTGATGTAGAAGTAAAGAATTTGGCAACACAATTATTGTCCAAAAAAATTGAATTTCAAATTTGGGTGCAGTTATTGCAATAAAAACAGCTGTACTAAGATTCACAAAACTTTGTAAGAAAACAGCCATACATTGAACACAAGAAAGTCAATTTCTTAGTTTCTAGAAATAATGCACGATTCATAAATGATTTCCGACTACTTATTGAAAAATAGTATTACACTAGAGTTCTTTTTCAATAGTTCAGTTTCAGACAAGAACGTAAGTTGTGCCTCTTTCATTCACATTTGAAGCAATGTAACAAATAATGAAAATGCTTGGATTTTAAATCCACAACTTTTCTGGACGGAATTGCAAAGTGTTTCTTTTTTTCGCATTCTTTAACATCACCGACACAACATTATTTTTTAAGCTAAACTCAATAATAGCTTATAAATATATATTTCTTCTTCTATATAAAAATCTGCATATAGTTTATCAAAAAAAAAAAATTCCGAGTTACACTCAATTCCCATAATCCATACTTGAACGCATTAGAAACATGGGTAATTCTTCTATATTTATATTTTGTTTGGCTTAGGCAGAATAGCATTTATCCACGTTGATTGCTCGGTGGAAGCATAATGATATTTCATTAGTATATCTTTATAATGAATTTTCTGTCCTTATGTCAAGACAAGAACTTCATGAAACATGTTCTGCTCATGAGCAATATTTACAAATATTCGTCCCTTTGGCCACAAATAAACAAACTGAAACACATCTTTCAAACTTATTGTTAGTATTGGCCAGATAGGATCGTCTAATTCCGTTATCAAAACAACGAGTGAAACACGATAAAAATATGATATATAAAAAATAATGGTCATCACAAAATATCCTTTATATTTTACTTATAAAATAACACTGCCCAAATACAGTGCTCATCACTTCGAGCTTTCTTCAAAATGCATATAAAAATATTAAAAACAAATATATATATAAAAAAAAAACGAAACATTTTGATGATTTTTTGATAAGTTGAAACCCCATCGAGATGAGAAGGAACCTTTGTTTTTGCAACCTATCTTTTTTTTTTTTTTGCTTTTTTGCTTTAGGTTTCGATTAATGTGACGTCACAAAGCTCTTCATCTGCTTTCGTCACCTCAATAATGCAGAGATCTTCGTTGCAGTAGTGCTTCACTACGTCATCATCCACTTGAACTATAATCCTGTTAATAAATATAACTTATCTGTGAATAGTGACAAAAGAATAAAACTGAACTTACGAAACATTGCTAAAGCAAATTGAAAGCAGGAAGATATCTTTTTGTAACTTTATCTTATTTGACTTAAGAACGCACTGGGTCATCACGGAAGACCAGTCGACTAGACATTTTTAATAGAGGTGGAATAGTAAAAGTTTTATTATGCGTCTCTTACCATTTTATTAGAATGCACTCACATTAGCTTACAAACTACCGTCCATCCATGTGGTTTATTCCGTGGTGACCCAATGCGCTTTAAAAATTATTACTTTGTGCATGTGTATTGTAACTCAATTTTAAGACGCTTTACAATAATCCTAGTGATTTAAATTTTGCTATGGAAACACAATCCCATTAAACGGTATAGTGGTTAGCGTGCTAGCTTCTAGACCGCGAGGTTGGGGGTTCAAGTCCCGTGTAAGGCATGGGTGTTTGTAAGTGTATGTTGCCTTGTCTAATGACGAATGTTTCGGAGCATTATAGCCCTCGTGTTGCTGATGGCGCCAGATAATCTGAAAACAACCAAACAACAATCCCATTGATTTTTTCCCATTTCAGTCGTCTTTTTAAGTGTATGACTGAACGTAATATTGCGTTTGAGAATGTGAGCAAATAATACTAAATCAGCCAGAAGTGATTGATGAAAAGAAACATAAGACTTAGTGTTTTGACGGCGACAAATTGATAAAGTTTAGGAGAGTAAAGCTTCAAATCCTGCTAAATTCAATCAAAATTGATTTTTTTTCCTCTTGCCAGATTCGAGTTGAAACAAGCACTCATGCTAAATTTGGCTACATTTTGACTACAACTGATAATTTTCTATTCCTAAAAAAATTAATACTACACATGTTTTTCACTTAAAGTGGGTTTAGGCCATGATCTATGCTATAAGAATAATGTTCGACACTTGCGTACATATTTAAGTAGTGTGATTATGTTTACGCTGAAGTGGTAGTATTTGCGTACACGTTAACGCTTTTCCAGACACCAAAAAAATGCATGTAATTTACAGTAATGTGACACATGCATACACATCAAGACATTTTTTAGTATTAGACATCGCAAAATAATGAGCGGCAAGTCATTCTTTAGTAATGAACATCGCAAAAATGGCTTGGTAGCGTAGAACAATAGTCATTTGCATAGAGCAGTAGATTTTCTCTGTTGTTTTACTTTCCCCTATTATCTAAGTCATTTTTTGGAAAATGTGAAACTTGCTAGTTTTTCATTTCTTAGCGCCTTGCACTTTCTATAAAATCATTTTTAAAACGAAAAGTTTGAAGTTTTCTTGATAACCTGTTTGTTTAAAATGCTATACAAATTCAATGCTCATTAAGGTATACGTATAGGCTTCAAATCACAAAACTCGCAAAAATCAGGGAAGATTTGTAAGACCGTAAAAAACAAAAGCAAAATAAAAACAACACAAAAGAAGGAAACCCTATGATGGAGGAGCATACTAAAAAGGAAATATATAATAATTAGTGTAATAATGAAAAAAATTTATATAAAAAACACTTTTTTAAAAGTTATTCTCAGATTGAAGTTTTTTCTATTTTGCATTTTATTCAAACAGTAATAACTCCAGTTTAAATAATATTTTTTGAAATTTGTTTTTTGCTATATAATCTGCATACATTGTTAAATGTTTTGACCTTAAATACTAAGTGATTTGTAAATAAATATTTTTTTAATTGAATTTTAAAGATAAGATTCTGTATAAAAAAACTTGGATTTTTCTTATAGATTCAGTTAAAGCAAGATATCACAAAATATACACACTGTAAAATTCTGATAATAGGGTCAAAACATAGAGCAGGGTATTCCGCATTATTGAACACCAAAATTATATCTGTGGGTGAATTAGAATTTTTGTCATTACCGTTCGAAATTAGCCTAATTAGTTGATTAAATGTTAATTAATTATTAAAATTGAAGAAATTAAAAAAAAAAAAAAATTATTGGAAACAGTTTAACAAATAATATACTTTTCAAGGTGCAAAGGTCTAATTTTTAAATTGAAAATTAAAAAAAAAAAATGTTGAAATCTATACGTATACCTTAACGTAAATTTTATTTAATATTACTAAAATGTTGTTTTTATTTCTTTGTCTTACAACGTCTGAGGTTTTGGTAGGGGACTGTCTACCGCTTCTGTATCCGTGATTGTGAGGGTTTGAAAATAGGGTTTGATTTGCGAATTTGTCATTTAAACCTCTGCTCAGAAGGAAATGAAATTTGACCTGAATATACGCAAAGAAAGGAGAAGTGTTAAGGAAAAAAGAAAATAAGATAACGCATATAAAAATAAGGTTTTTAATATAAATTCTTTTTATGTAACACAGGGCCGATTCTGTAAACACCTCCTATTTGGTGTTTGTATCTAATTTTAAATAAGAAAAACATTTCTATCAGCAAAATGTGCGGCAAACTGCATTTCAAAATTTGTTTATTAAAATTTATGCCCCTACATCCGAATATCTTTTATTTATTCTGAGTAAAACATTTTATTATTTATTTATTAAAAAATTTTGGCAACAGGAAAGCGTTTTTTCAATGGTCGGTTAAATTCTATTTTAGCGCGATTGGCTGACGGCAAGTTGGTTTATTAGTGGTGTATAAAAGCGAGCTTTTAGTGACAGTCACAGCCTCAAAATTTGAAAGAATGCATTGTCATCTACATTGAATCTATCTGTCAAGTTTCAGCCTGATTGGTTGACGGAAAGGGGGTTAATTGGACCTATTCATATTTGCTCCCCATAGGCATACACACAAAATCGAAGTCAATATAAAGAATTAAAAAAAAACTCTTCCGAACAATTCTTTCTTCTTTTGTCCTAACCAGCATGGCCCTAGTGATGCCCTTGCTCCATTAAACCTCAACCAATCAGCCAATATTTTGCCATATCATTTTCCTCTTCATTAAGGTCAAATTTCAGGTAACTCTGACCAGTAGTTCGTTTTCTGTAGCTTTTCGAAATTCTATTTTTAATTATAATTGCCATGTATATCTTATACTTTTGTAACATTTCATCAGTACAACTTTGACATTACAAAAAAAAAAAAAAAAAAAAAAAAATTATTAGTATTCACATTACTAACCCCTTCTTACTCTTCTTGTAGACATTTCTTATGTTTGCGGCGTTTATCTTGTATTTTCTTTCAATCTAAGTGAAAAAAAAGATATAAAAAAATAATAGTTAAAAATTAAATAAAAATAAAAATAACTGAGTTAATATCATCCAAATGATGTACATTTACTTTAAAAAAAACTTAAGATAAACTTTTTAAGCAAGACTTTTTAGAATAACATCAGATGATTCAGAAAAACGTTATTGTTGATGTACAAAAAATTAAAAATTGTCGCTTTTCAAAGTATTTTCAGAATTTATTTCCATGAAAGCTCCTTTGTGAATAATTTGTTTTAATATTTAAAAAAAGTGATTCACAAAGGAGCTTTCATGGAAATTAATTTCGAAAATACTTGGAAAACAACAATTTTTAAATATTTTTTTCTATCAATAATACGAAATATATGTTGAATTGACATAGTGCGCAATAATTAGTAAACAATAGTCCAATGTGAATAGTCCAATATTCATTCTAACTCACCCCTTTTGCTAGACCAGTAAGCGTGGGTGGATGAATATGAATGGCCTGAAATAGAACTTCCGATTCTTGGCGTGTGTATAGCAAAACTGAAAGTAAAGATCATAAATTTAACATGAATAATTTTTACTTAACAGACGTATCAATATACTGAACAGGAATACGACGTATTAAGGGGAGTTGATACTCTAAAATTTATTAAAAAATTATTTTGAGTTTACTATAGTTTATTAAAATTTAAATTCTTCCCTTTAAAATAATACCTCATTTGTAATAATACCTCATTTAGAAGTATTTTTAATAATTTTTTGAAGATAAAATTATGAACTATTAGTGTAAGTAACCTTTTATTTAAAATGCGTTTATCTCAAAACGACATTTTTCATTACTCATGTACCTTTTTCTCAGAAAATACTTGATATAGAAGCCTAATTCTTTTTTCATCATATTTAGAAGGCACTTGTTATTCTACTGAAGTTGGGTTTTAATTGTAATGCAATTACTTTTTTTTTAATGAATTATCATGTAAATCGCTCAAATTTGGTAAAAATCAAAAGTTTTTTTTTGACGAAATAAGCCAGAACAAAAAATATTTTTAAAATAATAACAAAATCTCACTTAAGTTTATATCGATACATAAAAGGAATATGTGATAAAAAATTTAGGTAGATAGCTTGTGCAGTTTCTGAGAAAAAGGTACATGAGTAGTGAAAAATGTAGTTTTGACAAAAGCGCATTTTAAAGAAAACATTACTTACACTTATAGTTCCAAATTTTCCTTCCAAAAATTATTAAAAATTCTTCTAAATGAAGCATTATTACAAATGAGGTATCATTTTAAAGAGAAAAATTCAAATTTTAATAAACAACGATAAACTCAAAATTGATTTATTATAAATTTTTGGGTACCAACTCCCCTTAAGGTTATGACCCACCTCTATCTTCAGGAAACGTTTTCAGGCGTTTTGCAGGAGGGGTATATATACTACTGTCGGAATCATTATCACGGCGATCCAGTCTATAAAGAAGAAAAGCTATTAATCAGAAAAGTGTGCAGTGCTAAGTTTTGGAAATGTAATATTTGGAGACGGTTGTAGCACATTCCAGTGTACGTTACTGTCTTAATAATTATTTGAAGTGAAGATTAAATGTTACGAAGAATCGATTTTCACTAATAACGTAAAACATTTTAGGTAACTTCGACTAGCAAATGCTATGTTTTCTTAGCATGATATCGTTTAGAATATTAATTCATAGCATGAATTTTTATACTACGTAATATTCATAAAAGTGTATAATTAGTTAAAGAAATAAAAAAAAAATAGTTTTGGTTTTTAATATTAGTATTTAAATTTTTATTACTTGATATATATTTGTGTTATTTTACAGGCACTGCTTCTTTAAGTGGATTAAAACTGGACATTGTTTATTTTTCTAAGTTGAAGCATTTAATTATCAATAAGACAGTATAAAAATAAATGCATTATACTACTTTGTGTATGAAAGAAAAATATTTTGTAACATCTTATTTGATGGCTATTTTTATAGTTACTTCATGCAAATATATAAATTATTTTTAAATCATTTTGATATTGAGAGTGCTATATCAATTCATAAATAAAAGAAGGGATATTTTTTCTTACGCTTAAAATTGGGAATGAAGTAATATTATGCGTTTTAATTAAATAATTAAAGAACTTTTTTCAAATAGTTAACAATTACATTCCACCACATTTAAAAATAATAGAATATGTATATGTATGCGACATTCATTTTCAATAAAATTTTACATTAAAATTATTGAGATGAATTATTAATACAAAAAGAATGACCAACTACAGACATTTTAAATATAGATATTTCAAATTCACACTTATGTTACCAATCAGATAAAAAGAAGTATACCATTAGTCTCAAACATACTGCAAAGTATGTAATAGTTATACTTAGTTAAATGCCTAAAATTCTTTATGAAAAATACCTTCTTACCCATTTCCAAAGGAATCACTTTTTTAAATGGCTGTGATTGGCGAAGCAACTTTCTGATGTATAGGTATATTAAGTATGCCTTACCTGCATCCATTGTATTTTCAAAAAGTACGTAAAAACTCATTTCTCAAAAGCGAATGTTCTTATCACAATTCCACGAAAATTTTAAAATCCTTACCCTGAACCGTTTTGATCCTCAACTAAAGAACTCGAACTGGTGTAAAAAGGCATATCCATGGAATTCCCCTACAAGAAAATACATAAGGTTGTTATTACAGGGAAGCTGCAAAGTGATACCTACAGCCAGGAAGCCAGCTATACAAATTTTTGACGCCATTGACAAAATACAGCTTTTTTAATGCACTTAATAATGGTGATATGTTATAATGGTGATATGTTATAATTATGGCATCAGTTCTCGGAGAGTGAGATAGATTGAAGAGTATCAGAAAACTCACTCACCTGAGGCAAGTTTTAAAGGGAAATATGCATGTGTTTTATTTGCTTTTGTATGAAAGTTTAGGCTGATGGCTTTTAATTTAAATTTGTTGTCCTATCTATCAGCAGAATCGAGACAAACATTTCAGTCCATTATTAGTGATGTCAATTGAGTATAATTACTTGGAGGGAGTATAAATTACATCATTATGAAATGACGTGGCTATTTTCTGCTTGCTTAAAGTATTAGGGAAATACCTAATATACTTATTTATATCCCTATTTAAAAGTATCTAACTGATTTAAATTCCTTTATTTAGTGTTTAAAGAATGAATATTGAACACTGGGAGAGTTAGTCCTACCAACATTTAGCAGGGTTTTAATGATTTTAACCAATTCGAAGTTATGCAATCCAAGTACATTAATATCTATTATTATTCAAGAACATATTAGTTACTAGATTAAAGAGCAGATTCACCATCTTTTATTCCAGACCCCTTTATGCAAAAAGTTCTGGCATCGAATTTCTTATTTTTTTTAAATTTTTTTTTTATTACGAATAATAGGTTTTATTACCAAGTGTTTAGCCCTATTTTGACCATTGATTGTATAATTTCCAATTATTAATACCTATTAATGATTACAGTGTTTACTGTGTAAATATAGATTATTTTTTACATAAAAATGTGCATCTTTGTTAGTTTGTACATGTTCATATAATTTATGATATTATTTTTAATTATACGTAATTTTTCATAATTCATTGTATAACTTAAAAGTAGTAGGCGTAAGATATACATCATAATATTCAGCATTTAGACTTAGTAATAACGAATATACCATGGACACATACAAACTAAAAATAAATAACGCATGTCAAAATAGAAAATTCGTGCTACCATTTTGAAAATTCAAAGAACAGTTACACAAATTGGTTCAACTAAACATATATTCACTCAATGTTTATTGTAGTCAATGTTTGTGGTAGGGGTCATAAGAGCGTATGTTAACCACACATTTATTATTATTATTTGCATTTTCCTGGGCATAAATCAACTTCTTAACGTTCCAATTTGAATGTTAAACACAGTTAACCCGCGTGTGACCAATAACGTTGAACTCAACACGAGTACTACCTATAAAATTCTAATTGCAACCTATCTCACTCCCCAGAATTAGGAGGTTATCACAAATGATGAATAAATCAAGAGTCATGAAGTAAGCATGAAGGGAGAATGAGTACTTATCTTGATAATTGAAATCACATTTAACTGATATATAGCTGCGTATGTAAAAGGTTAAAAAACGCTATCTATTAGAAAGCTTGCCTTAGCTCAATATAATGCTCAAGAATCCAAAAGATAAGAGTGTCTGATTGATGAATATAATTTCCACGAGGTGAAGGATAAAAAAGAGCATATGCTTCACCATTTCAAACCCAAAATTATTCTGGTTTTATACCCGAGATTTCTAAGGGATTCATTCCGACCTTGTGTTACCAATTCTTGTGTTTTCAATTACCTGGAGATTCCGACTTCTGGAATTGATCACCGCTCGTTTATTATCTCGCGTAAAGATAAATTGTTTCATCGGAGAGTAAAATTATTTTCGTGCAGATAATTGTTTTGTGTAGCTGTAATGCAAAAAAGAAATCGGAAAATAACAAATGGTTATGAAGATAGATTTAGGAAATCAAAAGCAAGTATATTGTATCTATGCATCTGCCAAATTAACCGTGAATGTTGTAGCTATTTGCATTAACTGGTGGCATACTTATATGAGTCAAATGAAGTTTGTACTTAAATGATCTAGTGAGAAAAGAAAAAAAAGTGAAGTATAAATAACACCTCATCTTGGAATTTTTTTTTTTTTTTTGATTCGTAGACTATTCGTAGATTCGTTGTAGCTATTTGCATTAACTGGTAGCATACTTATACGAGTAAAATGAAGTTCGTACTTAAATGATCTAGTGAGAAAAGAAGAAAAAAAAGTGAAGTAAAAATAACACCTCTTCTTGTAATTTTTTTTCGATTCGTAGACACATTCAAACGCCTCTGTTAGAAAAAGGATTTTTACAGACCAAATGTAATTCTCGCAATCCAATCACTGATATATAAAACTGATTGTAAGCCGTTTCTTATCAATACGGCTTATGGCAAGTAATTCTCTAGTAGATAAAGCTGATAGAAAGCTTTACCAGTCACTAACAAATGGAGCTTATAGTAAGCAGTCGCTTACTATAAGCTCCATCTGTAAGCTAATTGGTGGAGCTGATAGCAAGCAGTAAACAGTAGAAGGAGACCCAAGCGCCAACTTTTCCAATTTACAACGGAGGCACGTGTAAACAGAGTATGAACCAAAGGTGCACTTTCTATACTGTCAAACTTTTAGTTAATAACTGAAAGCTTCTTTATATTATTTGTAAATGTGTGCTAAATCATATAAATTGCAATCACATCGATTTAATAGTAGAATGTTCAGTTAGTTAAAAACGCATAGAGTGACGGCGTTTAGAGAGGCAGCTGCATTTCCACTTAGTGAACTTTTAATGTTTTTGAAAGCACTATCGTCCAAAATTTGTAATAATCCCTTCACATTTGTCATTTTTTAGCACCTAATTGCTCCCACTGAGCAGAAAGATATATTTTTAATTAAAACAACTTTTTTATTTACTTTCACAAAATTTATATACTACTTCCTCAAGCTATGAATGATTGACTGACTATTATATTTATGTCTAGATTTGTGTAAATATAATTTAGAGATAAATATTCACATTTTTTCTTTCTTTTAACACAAATGAAGGGAAATGGATTAATTTTCATTTTGTATGTGTGTGAGAGAGAAATAAAAGGTTTTACTTTTAACAAACCACTTATTTTTAAATGTTCTGTTTGTATTACGAAGCAGCTTGGAGGCGAATTATTGAGGCTGTGACTTAGTTCACTTTATCCTTCTACTGTTTAGTCTTTCTAGATTGCATTTATGGAATTAAGTCAGAATTATTTAAAATATGATTTACATCACTCGGACTTTAAACTTCTCAAATTTGAGAGGTAAAATAATTATGCCTCACAATAGCACCTTAAAAAAAATGACTGAAAATTTGATAAGGGATCCAATTTTCTTCAATTTGTTTGGGGGTTTATTGAAATATAAATAAGACGCTGAACGTTTAATAAGATTATAAAATCTAACCAAGACCGTGAGAATTTTTAATGACATTGCATGAGGTGGAGGAGATAATTCCGAATTTGGTCCTCATCTTTTTTTAGGGATATTTTTCAATTTCATACCATTTGGTTGAATTAGACTCTTCTGGAAAATGAACAACATGCCCTCTCGTATCTAAGACTTGTTGTTTGTGTTTTGCATTCGAGTCATGAGTTTGATGTAGGGCCACTAAAAAAATCGCCTCGAAAATTGGTTTTCGAATCCACGAATCAGACGAAGCCATGGTAATGATGACTTATTGTTGGTCTTCTCTGTTGTGTGGCACTTGTAAACAATTTTTTTAGTAAAAAAAGTTTAATTGGTGTTATCGTAGAGATGAGTGTTTTGACTAACTCCTGGTGGAAAAGCCACTTACTGAGCAGAAGACATAATTTTTTTTTTCATTGGAAGCAAAACAGCCATCTCAGAAAAATAAGGCTCCATGAAGGAATTCTAGTTCTGCTGCAGTGATTTTAATGAGAAAACTAACTTTATTGGTACACATAAAATTGTAGTGACTTGAATTTATAAACTAACTTAGGAAGCTTTCTCTGGGATAGTGCATTTAGTTCAGTTTTGTAAAGCAAATGCAAGTTTCCAATGAGTATGCCTTCCAATTTAAAGAAATTGTTATTGGTGGATTTATTTCACTAAACATGCAGCAGGTGTCACTAGCACAGTAGATAAAAAAAGTTATATTTTTATTGGCAGCTGGAGACAGAAATGAAAGATATATAATCTGTAAGTGTATTTATCTAACCAAACCACCTTTAGCTAAACCATAAACAACAATTCATAATTCGTAATTTTTTTTTTTTTTAATTAATAATATATCTGCATTTTAACGCATTTTGGCAATTTACCTACCACATAAAATAAAATTTATAATATACCAAAGTTTATTATTTTTAAAAAAGCATGGAAAAACAGTGTTAAAATAAATATAAAACACGAATAATTTATTTTTATTTCTTTGTAAAAATCATGTGGCGTCGGATTTCAGAATTCTTAAGCATATTTTTAAATAGGGCTCTGTTTTGTTTCCCACTTCCACTCACAGTGTTGACCAATGGCAATTGACTATAGAGTCGGCACTCTAATTACTTTGTGGTAGAGAATCGTTAAGAGCAACTCTACTGCACCTATACATATACTCTGTTTTATTGAAACATGTAACACCTTATTATAACACACAGTGGGGCAATGTAAAATAAAAAGGTGGGAAAATTTCCAGGCCGCGTTGTTACAGACTTTTTTTTCGGAGGGAGTGGTGTGGAAATCGCTACTAAAAATCAACAACTTGAATAATACTATAATTATAAACTCAAAATTGAAAATGAGTACGAGGAGACTAATATTAAACGTCTAGGTTTTCATTTATTTTATTTAAATGGACTTTTTAACTATGAACTTACATGGGATGTTTGCATTAATTCTCAACCTTTCCCCCCCCCCCCATTTTTTACAAATTATTTACAGCAATTTTTAATGGATTATTTATACTAATTTTTAAACATATTATTTACACTAATTTTTAAACATATTATTTACACTAATTTTTAAACATATTATTTACAATAATTTTTAAACTTTGTTAATATATACAATGCTTTGTTAATAATACAATATGTACCTTCCATTAATATATTAGAACGTAAGTAATACGTAATATACTACATCTGTAGAATTTTGTGGCTTCTTGAAAGCTGTTATTTTATTTAAATGAACTTTTTAACTATGAACTTGCATGGGATATTAGCATTAATTCTTAACATTTTTTTTTCATTTTTCACAAATTATTTACAACAATTTTTAACAGATTATTTAACTAATATTTAAACAGATTATTTACACTAATTTTTAAACTTTATTAATATATACAATGTTTTGTTAATAATACAATATATACCTTCCATTAATATATTAGAACGTAAGTAATACGTAATATACTACATCTGTAGAATTTTGTGGCTTCTTGAAAGCTGAAGTCAAATGTTTCAAAATATTGAAGTATCTTTTTTTTTTTTTTTTTTTTTTTTTTTTGCAACAAAAATAAATTTTTAGAAACTATTGAGTAGTAATAGAGGAAAGAGAAGAATAGCCCTTTTCTACAAGTGTGCAGAAAATTGATTTGTGCAAATAAAAGAATATATAAAAAGCAGCTCTCCAATTTAAAATTTCAGCTTCCCCAAATTACTGTGTACATAATTTATTCTTCTATGGGAAATTAGATTAGATGTTTACGTTTTGAAATTGAAAACATTCAAAATGTATACTCAATATACTGTAACGTGCTATTAAGTCGCTTGTTTTCTATTGAAATACAAAAATATCCATTAATTCATGGAAATCTAAACATGAATACGTGTCCTTGAGCTGAGGCCAGTAATTTCCCTAAAATCCGAAAAATGGTAGAAATTACTATGCCACCATAAGGGATGATAGAAAATAGCATAAAAGAAATAAAATTTAAACTGATTTTTTCGTTCTTTCAAGCTCCAAAGAGCCCGAGTTTTATTCCGTAATATAAAAATCTCATTTCAAGAAAAAAAATCCAAATATCATCCCCTTTGGAATTCACATTTCAAAGTGGACGTTTTTATTCCACAAACTTAACTTTTAAGGTCTAGACGTCTGGGAACTTTGATTAAAGTATAGATTCTCACGTCTGGGTTTAATAACAGTTATTACTCACCAAGAAAACGTCAGTTTCTGGTAAAAAACACAATGCCAACTTGAGGAATGCCGAAAAATTGCCCCCTTTTCCCTTTAAAGAAACCGGTCTCCGTTATAAGTTCGGAGCTGTTTTTTACTTTCGTAGAAATATCGTGAGACTAGTCCACAAGGAAATTCAGATCCATAGGAAAGCAATCTTAGGAGTTGTGCTTAAATGAATATAATTAAATGATAAATTTAGCTATAGTAGGATTTGGGAATGGAAACATATTTGATTTAGAGTTGATAAAGCAAATCCTTCATCATTATTTTCTTTTGAATAAATTTATACTTTTAAGAGATGCAATTTACTTTGTTAGATAAGTTAATGAGATTAACAAATACGTATATTTTCAATGAATATGAATATTTGTTATGATTTTATTTTAGTCCAGAGGCAGAGAATCCATATTTGCTTTTGTATTTAAGGCAGTCTCAAAATTCGTACCTTATATATCATTTATATTTTTTTGCAATGATCTCTTTTTCTTCTTTTATACAAAACCAAAATTGGTAAATGATGTACCAATTTAAAGGTTAAAATATCCGCTTCTAACGAATAATTTATTTACAATTGCACATTCTGTTAGTTTTTTTGAAAATTTAAATTTCATTCATTTTGGTACTTTACTTGTATTTGGTAATTTTACTTTGGTTATTTTTAAATAGGGTACTTTAAATAGGGGGATATTTTAATACTGTACGAAAGGGACTTTATGTAGAGAAAGTAACGACTCATCCCATCAAAGATTTCATCTTCTCCCATCGTACTTTAAACGAAAAAAAGTAACGTATTGCTGTTTTAAAGACGTACCTCGCCGCTTTAATCAATTCCATTCATTATTTGTTAATAAATCGAACTCAAATGTTAAAAAAGTGTCATTGGATACGCTATAATAGTTTTGCAGGATACAAATACAAAAATGACGACAAACTAAAGCCACAAGGCCATCAAGGTTGGTCTAATTTAACTTTTCTGAGAAATCTCTCAGTATATATCCAGCTGTCTTTTGAAATTGTTGACTTCGGTACAATTTACGATATGGTCCAGCAGATTGTTCCACTTTTCAGTCACTTTATTTAAAAATTAATGTTTCCTATTCTTCAAGTAAAAATGTGATTTAAATAGCTTATATGCATGACCTCTTGTCCTGTCCCCTGTATTGAACTTTAACCCTTGAAATCACCCTATTTAATAAATTTAAACAACTGAATCGAATTCTTTCTAGATCTTCTTTTTTCCAATGTATACATTACATATTAAGGTTCCTCAATCAAGCACCATAATTGAATGTCAAGTTCCTATGTATCATACGATTTATCACCAGATGATGCGATTTATCACCAGACCGTTCAGCTACACGAGCCGTGCTGTGCCGAGTTCTGCTTTCAAATTGAGGTCATTATATCTCTCATCAATAGAACACAAAATATAACTTTGATGAACTTCCTAAAAAGTAATTCCTCTAAACAATCTTTAATACGTAGGCTACTGGTACAACCATATTAATTGAATAAACACCCAGGGATATGGCTGGCAATCAAAGGCTATTTGTGAAAAGGTTGAAATGCAAACCGTATGCCAAATCTTTCATTACTCATCATATTATGGGAATGCAATAACTTTTTAAGGTGAGTTTTATCAAGACGTCAAGTTGAAGAAAAAAAAATCATTTATTTTTTGGCCAAGTTGTTACCTTGGAACTTGGAAGACGTTAGTATTTAAGTGCTTTGCCTTTGCCGACCTAAATCTCGTATTTTTTATTCATAACGAACAGTTTCTATTACTGTTGGCTACTAAAACTCCAATATTAGTTTACCTGGTAAGCAAGCTTTTTGCTGTATTGTATTGTGCTTGTGTGTGGTGCTTTCTGGATGTCTATTTTTCTCCAACCCAATAACCTCTAACCATAGCCAAATGCGCATTGTAATATTAAACTCTGACAGAGGGCATGGTCAACATTTGAGTTAGCACCTCACTCTCTATATTTATGTGAATGCTTTGATGTCAAGACGGATTGAACATGACACTTTTGTTGAGTTGAATTTCATAACAGAATAAAATTACCTTTTCGACATCTTCACTAGGTATAAAAAGAATGGGAGGTTTTAGGAGATCACTCATCGAATAAAATTCCGACCTCTCACAGGGTAAATGATAGATTTCGTCCATCTTCTTTCTTCCAGGAAAAATCACAGAAGGGTCCGCACCTGTAACAGAGCAATGACTATCAAATGACGAAATAGACTAGCTGTGACCAATTAAAATTCCAAATCAAAATAGATCTTAAAATTTTTACTTCAAGCCAGAGGGAAAGGTTACTATCTATTTTTTTCGATTTTCAGGATGTTATTGCGATATCATGTGTTTTTTGTACTTTTTCAAGAGCTATACAACATTAAAAACATTTAAAGGGGTCAAATACCCAAACATCGAAAAAAAAGTCAAAATTTGTTTTATAATTTAAAGCTAATATTTAAATATTTCTTAATATTTTACAAAAAACTGCTTTTAAAAATTCCCATTATTTTTTTTAGTTATGAACATCAGTTTCTTAAACTATTTTGTAAAATTAGAAAAACTGAAGAAAGCGTCTTTTACTTCCGGATTATCGAAACAATAAAGAGCTATTGTACGTTAAAGGAGGGTTGTATACTGGTATTCAAAAGACCTATTATATTTATATCAGAATTATTCAATTTCAAAGAAACAGAACAAAGAAAGTTACAGAAACAATAATATACTACTGTAGGTTAAAGAAGGGCTGTGTACTGGTAATCAGAGGCCTATAGTATAATAACCTTGTTATAGAAAATGTGTGTTTTTAAATAAGCTGAATTTTTTTTTATGTACTTGTTTTCTTCTTGAACTTATTTTCCTTACTTTTGGTGTATAAACCGGTATAAATATCATAATACAACATTATAAATCCTGAAACGCAGATCGTCACAAGTGGGGTTGAGCAATTTATCTGGCCAAGAATTGATTTTCGAAAATGTGTCTCGGACACGAATTGACGATTGTATGATAAAGTAGAAGAATAGACGCATCCAGTAGCGCCAGAATTTTCGCTTTCGCACTCCCTAAGGGTCACCCTTTTCTGTTAAAATTTGGTAATTTTAGGCAATGCGTATGTTTTATGCGTTGAATACGAGAGCAAAAACTTTAAAAAATTAAAATACCCTATTTAAGCCGAAGTTTTACAATTTTTTTGACAAAAATTCTTCTAAATGGATTAAGTGAAATTATATCTGATGATTTGATCTTAAATTTCATATGTAAGTGGATCTATTAAAGAACACTGTTTTTAATAGAGCCCGTTTTTTTAAACCAGTTTTTGACAAAGTCGAAGAGTTTTGAAATACTTCCCATCTTTTCCCTTTACTCACTTTTATTTTTTGACTAAAAGAAACCATGCACAATTTTTCAGTATTTTCCCCCCAAATATATGAATTGAACATAAAAACGTTTTATGGTTGAAATTTTGTTTTTCATTGCGAAAGCGTTTATTTTAAATAACTATTTTTAATTACTTTCAGAGACATCAGGGGTTGATTTCATAAAAATAAAATAAAAATACATATTTGATTTAATGCTACAGCAAAAAAAAAAAAAAAAAAAAAAAAAAAAAAAGAAGAGAAAAAAGAAATAAAACTGAAGTTTTCAAAATTTATACCTGAAATGAAACGTAAGTGGACAACAACTCTATCAAAGAAGAAATTTTTGTAACAAATAATTACGATTAGATTGAGGGTACGATTGAGAAGCTGAGTGCTTTCAGAAAGTTCAAATGCTTTCAAAAGTCAAATACGGGCAGGAAGTTTAAAAAAATTTAACGTGGACTCTTACAAATTGATTTATGCTTTTCAAAAATCATCTTTTCACCGAAGGAAGAAAATAAATGCCTAAAATTCTAAGAAAAAAAAATGGTTAGTTCCCAAAACGGGGGGGAGAAAAAAAAAGCTATTAAGAAAATATTTCAACAATTTGTCATTCAACATTGAAGCTTCTGCAAGTCCAATCCATTTTCATAGATGCAAATCTCTCGAAAAGAAATATGAGGTGAGTCGGCAAACAAATAAACATTTAAAAACCGCAAACATTACTCAATTTTATAAAGAAAATTGAGGTTGAGGGCTGTCTTCAGAAAGAGTCTTATAATGTGACAACCATCTCCCGAAATCAATTTGCAGGTCTTGCTGTATACTATATGGTTATGAGAATAATCAAATATTCAGAAACAGTTTTGAAAGTATTAAATAAAAACGATTATGAAAATTCTACTTTAATTTGAAGTTGAGTTGTGATGGATTTTAACAGTCACAGTATAAAAAATATTAAAATTGGCACATAAAGATGCATACATCTTTCAAAGTTAATTTGTTCCCCTGAAGTTAACTTTAAGATACACTAACTAGAAAATAATACGGCAAAACCATACATTATATTTTACCCGCTATTAAAATTGACGCATAAAGATGCATACATCTTTCAAAGTTAATTTGTTCCCCCGAAGTTAACTTTAAGATACACTAACTAGAAAATAATACGGCAGAACCATACATTATATTTTACCCGCTATTTCCGACCTATCGTTACAAAATTTGTCAAGAAAACAATTGATAACGATTAATGAAGAAATCCATTGCGTGAAAAATGACACAGAAGTTCTTTACATTTTATAAGAACATCTATTTATAATTAGGAAATTAAATCCTTATATGCTATTAATGAATGAAGAATTATACAAAACTAATGTTGAATTTAAATTAATTTATTCTTATTATTAACTGTTCAATCTACTAAAACCTCTGTTTTCGACTTTGGCCAATACTGCTTAGGCATTTTATGAAAAGAAGACAGTACAAGAGTGAACTACAGTCTATTATCATAGACGTAAAGCAACTCTTTCTAGAACACATATGCAGACGAAATAGAGATATTTTCTGACATAAAAAAAAACCAGTTCATATAACTTTAACCCTAATTAAATGGCAATTCAAAAATTCAAACATTGAATTCGGAAAAAGAAATATTTGGAATAATAACATGTTTTTGTTTCTTATCCAACAGATGGCGCTACTGCAAAAGGAAAAAGTCGCGAGGCTAATTTTGATGTGATAATATTAAATCAGTCTCACTTTATTAACCCTTGAAATTTATTTAATCATTGTATATTATTGTTGTTAGATATATTATATAATTTCATTAGCTGTGAAGCAATATTTCGAAGGATAATGTGATAAAATATTGGATTATGTCCAGGGCCTGATCATAATAAATTGGGGGCCCTTTTTTCAAACTCGAGATTTATTGGAAATGGGCTTGACACGTAGTCAAATGAATTACCATTAAATATAGAAAAAGTTGATAAATTAATGTTAATATATTGTTTTCTATAAGTTTTTTTTTGTCACAAATAAAGAAACAAATTTCAAACAATTAAATTTATAAATTAAAACAGGAAAAACTTAATATTGAAATGTAGCATTGCATTTAACGATCTCAATGTGTAGTCCAATCCATGACAAAAATATCTGCAGCATTATTTACACTTTCAAAGTCGACATTTGCAGACCTCACAATAAATTCGTCAATAATTCCTTTAATATATTTCTTCTTTCATGAAAGCTAGTTTTTTAAGCTTTTAAATGATGATTTGGTTTATTTGAATAAATACACTCTGGGGTATCAAAGACTGTTCAGGATCAATATAAAATGATTACTATGTAAAAATTCTTTTATACAGATTATAAAAGATATTCACACAGCTTTTGAGAAAGAAAATTTATTGGTTTACAGCTGATTTCGGGGCCCCCTAAAATCATGGGCCTAAAGGCCCGGGCCTTGTGGGCCTAATAGGCAATGATCAGGCCCTGATTTTGTCTATTGACAGAAAAAGAGCACTCTTCAGTTAAAAACAGATAAGTATAAGTTCTCATTGCTTTTAATTCTAAAATAAATACAGGTAAAATAACATTTGATTGTATTTTAGGAGAAAAATAAACATGCTTATCGAAAAAAAAAAAACTCACGCAAAGCACCACGAAAAAAAAAAAAAAAAAAAAAAAAAAAAAAAAAAACGGAGAGAATTAACCAGCAGAACATTTTCCACAGATGAGAATCTCCATATCTAATTCTACGTAAAAAAAATAATAAAAAAAACCTGTTGAGAGGTTTTTAAGAATGAAGCTTCTTATTTGCATATCATATGGTAGAAAACCAGGAAAATGAAAAATGAATTGAGTAAACCGACGTAGACCACCTATACCTTCCTCATTAAATGAATGGTGATTTTATGCTTTTTGAGACGATTTTTAGGAAAAAAGCTCTTTAGTTTCGCATTGTCCAGAAAACTACTATGCTCCTGGGGAACATAAGAGATTAAACGAATACAACAGCACTGTGGCTACCTAGTTTCTGAAAGCCGAGTAGACAATGTTGATATTATACAAACGCCCAGATTCTACTAACTCTATTGTTGCCCGATGCGTTCCACTTCTGTAAGAAAAGTAGCATCTTTTCCGAGCATTACCGATTTCACTCTTTTACTCGTTCCTTATTATTACAATTAAAGAAAGTGAAATCGAGGTTAATACATCCTGACGCGATTAAATAATACAGAAGAGTCAGGAGGAAACACTAATCACGTATTACTAAACGAAACTTCCAAACAAAAAGGGCTTTTATGGTTCACTAACTTAATGGACCATTCAATCGATTTGAATATTCAGTAAAGCTCTCTTGTCAATAGACTAGAAATTTTGCTGCTATTCATTCATTCTTCTCTGAATGCTTAACAAAATAGTTTCTCCGCTTTTTTGTAAATCCATTTTATAAGTTAGATTGCACCTTGGATGAATTTTTTTATACTTTTAAAGAGATGGATAATAATTAACGTTCATTAGTTAAATATTAAAAAAGAGGGGAGTGTACGGTTCATTAACTTAGAGGACCATTCTGTCGATTTGCATAATCAGTAAATCTTTCTTGTTAATAGATTCGGATTTTAGTTATTATACATTCATCCTTCTCTCATTGCCTATAAAAATGATATATCCATATTTTATATAGATATTATGTGTTCATCTTCTTAGGAAAAGGATTTTTACTTATATTGATATGGATCATTATTAATTGTCATTGGTTTATTTTTGAAAAGGGCTTTTATGGTTCACAAAGTTAATGGACTATTCAATCGATTTGAATATTCAATAAAGATAACTTGTCAATAGATTAGGAATTTCGTTGCTAATCCTTCCTTCTTCTATCAATGCCCACCTCCCCTTTTTTGTAAATCCATTTTGTAAATTATATTACACCTTGGATGAAATTTTTGTTATGCTTTTAAAGATATGGATAATTATTAATGTTCATTGGTTAAGTATTAAAAAAGAAGGGATTATATGGTTCATTAATTTAGAGGACCATTCTGTCGATTTGTATATTCAGTAAATCCTTCTCGTCAATAAATTCGAATTTTAGTTTTTATACATTAATCTTTCTCTCATTGTCTCTAAAAATGATACATCCACATTTTATATAGATATTTTGTACACCTTGTCAATCTTCTTAGAAAAATGATTTTTACTTATATTGGTATGAATAACTATTATCATTGGTTTGTTTTTGCAAAAGGCTTTTATAGTTAACAAACTTAATGGACTATTCAGTCGATTTGAATATTCAGTAAAGATCACTTGTCAATAGATTAGGAATTTCGTTGCTAATCATTCATTCTTCTTTCAATGCCTACCTCCCCTTTTTTGTAAATCCATTTTGTAAATTATATTACACCTTGGATAATTTTTTTTTTATGCTCTTAAAGATATGGATAATAATTAATGGTCATTGGTTAAGTATTAAAAAGAAGGGATTATAAGGCTCATTAATTTAGAGGAACATTCTATCAATTTACATATTCAGTAAATCTTTATCGTCAATAGATTCGGATTTTTGTAATTATTCATTGCCTCTAAAATGATACAACCATTTTTTATATAGATATTTTGTGTGTCTTGTTTATATTGTTTAAAAAATTATTTTTACGTATGTGGAGATGTTAATAATGTGATCAAAATATTAAGTTTTGTTAAGTTTGTATATTATATTCGGAAATTGTTTACTTTTAAATTTATATTAACTCTTTCTTTATTAGATAATAATAGTTTATTATATCTGTCACTTTCGATGGATCTGAAGGATACAAAATATACTGAATGTTTGAGATGGTTTTGTTTTATGTGTCTTTTGTTATAATGCTAAAGAATATCGTTTTTCCCCCGTTATTTATTGTTGCAAAAAGTCAAAAAAAATTCTAAACTTTCATTAATTGCATGTATCTAAATTTTTAAAACTTTAAATGTTTTGAAAATTATGATGGGAAATAATAATGATCCTATCATCGGAAAAAGCGTTATTGATTTTTTTTTTGTTAAATAGTCACTAATAAACCAACCTGTATCCAAATAGTCTCGGTGATGAAAGGATTGAAAATAATAATTTTAGTGATATCAAACAATCCCTTTAAAATAATAGAAATTCTTGTACAAATCTAGTAGGATTTATAGAAGTTGTATCACTAGCTATTCTTTGCGTGTAGGATATCGTTATCATTCTGTAATTTATTTTATCCATAATAGTCCACTAAGCTCATACTAATTTAGCCCTTCGGTTTGAGCTATTTTCTACAGCATGAATCCTCATTTAAATTATAAGTTTTATTTTGGATTGCAGTAGTGGCCATTGGTTGCTAAAATTTTTCCATAGTGAGGAGGGGAGAGGAGGGGGTGTCTAATCAAAATATAGACGATACTACAGTCAGAGATCACTACAAATAAAAATAAAGAGTCTGAGAATCAATACTGTTTAAATGCGATTATTTCTATTTCGGATTAACACGGTTTCGAACTCAGCCAAATAGTAAGGTCGACATCTGAGAGGGCACCTCACTCTACCTCACCTCATATACTTCACTCCAGCCACTATTGGAACTCTTAATAAACTTAACTATATAAGTACTTTTTTCCTAGTAAATAAAGGCAATTAATATTAGTATTTGCCATTAAAATATTCATTACAGTATAAAACAAAAAAACGTACAAAAAGATGTTCATTATGATTTTTATCTATCGGGTAGAAAAGTGGAATGTAAGGGTTAATGTGGTTTTTAACCTGCATTTGCCCTGAAGGCAATTTTTATTCATAAGGTGGGAGAGATTCAGTTGCGTGAGGAACTGAACTGATTTTCCGCAGGCGCAATCGTAAGGTTAAGAATGGGGTTAGGATACACTTTCAATAGAATTGAGGAAAGTAAACAGTCAGGGCAATTATATTATTTTGATGAACATGTGTTCATTTTAAAGCTATAGGTTTTACACGCCGTTATCTAAGGACGTGGTATTGTTTCATAGTCAAGCAGAGCAGAACTTGCAATTGTATGTACTATGTCAACTGATCTTAGGCTGTTTTCATCTCTCTCATAGCTCAGCTCCTATTATAACTAAAACCCTGATTATTTGTCATAGTTTTTTCTAACATGTCTAATAGCGCAGAACTAGAACGTGGTTTGTGTAGACAAAAAAAACAAAAAAGAACAACTTGATTGCCAGCATTTAACATGGTAAATTGGCAAAAAAAAAAAAAAATAATAATAATAATAATTTGAAAATCTCCCGTCACCGGAATTTTTTTTTGCTGCAGTCATTTTAGGGTGTCTCTACTGTACTAAGCACAAGTTTTTCTACAATATTTGTAGTTACGATGCAATCTTTCAGTCATAAAAAAAAAGAGAAACTCTTACTTATTATAATCTACCTTCGGAATGATATGCCTATTTTTCAAGATCCAGCTATTACACCATGTTAATATTACTTAAATTGTCAATCATTGCCATTCAAATTGAAAATATAGCTTTAGAGGCTATCACAGATATCTACCACTTTATACGTGCAATGGTTAACACAAACGGTGAAGTGCAGATGTGGTATGGTATTCTTGCCTGTTCTAGTTATTCTGGCATTCCTGGGTAGTTAAATAATTTGATTAAAAAATAAAAATTCGAAGTTATTTTCTCCCTTTGTTATAGCTACTCAGATACGAAATATTTATTAACATTGCATTTGGAATTATAGTAAGATAAAACAATTTTCAATTAACTTATATGAGTCTATCTTTTAAGAAAGTAATCCCTGGGCGGTAGTCCCGTCTAAACGCGCCGAAATGAATGATCTACTAAATATTAACTTCCGTGTTCCCCTAACAATGAAAGATGCGTTCCATACAAGCCATCAAAAACATTTTCATTTAAAACGAGTAGTGTATGCTATTGCTATTAATGTCCTGAATCACCATACGCAAAACACAAAACACATGCCTATAATTGACAAAAAAAGCATAGCCAATTAGCAACGTCAAATCGGATTCATCCTTATTGAAAGAAAATACTCTCTCTGACATACCGGTAAGGAACCATATGCTTTCCTTTTGATGCCCTTCGTGATTATTGCCTTTTTGCTATTGCCGATCACTAATTCGTGTAGTTTAAATTGACGTGTCGATCAAGATGTCCCCATTTCAGTGCTTAGTGTGTGATGCACAGGCGACCTAAATACGTCCTATCTTTGGGGAATGCAAGCAAGAGAAGAGCTAAAGGATAAAAGGTTCAAAGGAATGATAAAAACAAAAGTTCGATAATCAGCAAACCTCATTTGTTTAGCATATGCAGAAGCCATGGTTGGCAAAAATTAATGAACAAGATTCGTCGGCTTAGTTCTTCTTTAGCTTATTTATTATGTCTGTGGGAAGAGAAAGCTATGAATATCCATAATTCATGCCACCAGTAGCTTCGTAAGAAAATAAATCGCAGACGATGGTTGTCACAATAATTTATTTAATGATGCTCAGTCAAAAACGAGACATTACTGATTAATGTTATAAGCATGATAGATCGATCAATAATCTAGATAATAAGCTAATATCCAGTCGAAATTTCTTAAAATAAATCACTTCTTGTGATTATGGTGCTTTCGATATCACTAAGGTTATCGAAGAACTTTTTTATAATGATCTATTTTCGTGGCCTTTAAACCATAGAAAGGTAATATGAGACTAGTATATTAGAAAAGCGAAAATGACAAAACCTTTAAATACTGTCAACAATACATATAATTACTGTTCGTGTTATTTATTTGAGTAAATGCTCTTCTAGTTGTTTCATCACCAGAAAAAGCTTCATTGTCATGATATATCAGTCATTTTGAAAAACATTTCATGATTAGAAATTTTCTAATTTTTTTTGTAAAATTGCTTAAAATCATGCATATGGCGTTTAAGACACTGTCATAATTTAGTCTCGACGTTAGCAGAAAATTATGTATTTTTTTAAACAAAAACAATGCGAGTTTACAGTTTTTAATCACTTTTTGGAGGTTTTCGAAACAAATAATATTGTAATTTACTTTCATTGTTGTATTGTTAAGAAATTCGAATAAGTATCTAGGAATAAATTTCATGGTTAATATTTCAATTGAAATATCAGTTGACATTTTGTGGTCATTAATTACTTAGTAAAACACATCAGCAGTCATTATTATATCAGAATTTTGTATTACAATCTGGTTAATTTTCATTTACTTCATACTCTGTACAATCTCAAGTATTACTTTCAGAAAATGTGATTGATTCCATTTTTAAAACACGAACAAATAATGTAACATATTAACATTAAATTCCTTTTGTGGTTAGACATCATCAAACCTATAAATATCCTGAGCTAGGTCAAGAAATAACGATTTTAGGAAATATCAGTATCAATTATTTTTAAATTTTATCAAATTATTGTTTCGATATTCAATATTGTTTTGTTACACAAGTATTTTCATTAATAAAAACAAACCCGAAAAGTAATCGCCGAAGTATAAAAAACGATATAAAATCTTTAGAACAATGGTAGAAACCTCGTTTAGTCATGATTCATGTATATACGTTTATGAAACAACCAATGAAATTACAGGCATTTCATAAAATATTAAACGTTTACTATATAAACTATTCCAATTTAGCTAGGATTTATATAACAAGAGTATATTTCTACTGAATTAATACTCTACTCCAAGTAAACCAATGCAAATAACATTAGAATGTAATGCAATATGACATTTTCTGAACAGGATAGAATAAGTCAATTTTGGTATATAAGTTGTTAAACTAACAATGAGCGAGACAATTCTTTTGTGCTTTTGTTCACTCAATTGAGTTGTTCCCTCTATCACGTTTGTAAAGACTATATTACATAAAAGCTGTGTTATGATTTTAAATTCCAAATACATTCGTGTTTGGGTTTCGACTTCAAATCATAATGTATCGACAGTATTGTAAGGAAAATTTTTCCATTAAAAAGTTTTTGTTTTTTACTACTAGATTAAACTTTAATATATGTCATTTATATACATGACTCCTTGTTCTACATGAAGCTCAAATTCATTGACATTGCTTTGTTTAATAAATTTATAAAACTAAATAAATCCTCTCTGACTTCCAGAATTTAAATACTTAAATTCAAAAGTTCATTTCATGCTCGAGTTTCCTTCATCGTTTTTATAACCTTACATAAAACCCTTTGAACTAGAAACAGTGAGATCCAAAATTACAGGGCATTTTGAAAATTGATAATTCAAGAGCATTTGATAGTAGAACTATGGGTTTCCACAGAAATGCTCAGAATAATATCAGAGTTTTTTCCTCAAAGAAAACTCTAGTTAATACTTTCATCAACAGATGGAGCTATAGGTATCTGGGAACAACTGTCCCTTGTAATTTAAATAAACTGGTGCTTATTCTTCAGATTTGGATGTAAAGCTTCACTTGTTCATAAAAAAACGAATTATTTTTTACTTGGAAAAGAGCAATTTTTATTTCAGCATTCCTGTGGAAAACATTTCATACTCAAATGTTTGTGAATCATTGATTTATCATATGAAGGGTCACGGCAAAGAACGATCAGAGTCCACTTTTTACGAAATCAATGTTTTCCCTCCATCTGAAAGGTTATAGTAGTTAGTTTAACTACGTGGAGTCCTCTGGCAAATAAATATCATGGTACGTGAGATTTTGAGCAACCATTTACCTCAATCCTGATACAAGCCGAGACTTGAAACTTCAAATCAGCTATTCTAGAGAATTTAAAAAAATAAATAAAAAAAACAGACTCTGATCGTTCTTTGCCGTAGACCTTCAAATGCTATACTAGCTTTGCATCCTCCATGGGGGCCCGCAGAAATATTTTCAGGGGGATGCAAGACTAGATTTTTATCAAAATCATTAATTTTTTAGAAATTTTAATTAATAGTTATGCATTTTAAATTATACTCTTTGAGAATAGTTTAAAATTTTTTATGGTACATGTTTTTGAAAGCGCAACCCTGTTAAAAACAAAAAAATAGTAAACATATTTTTAACGATTTTTTATCATCCAACTAGATCTCACGGCATTCAAGAGACAGTGTTTAGAACAGAGGGACACGTAGATGCAAAAATTTCAGTAGAGTAACATTATAAGTTTTCTAAATAATTAAAGTTTTGGAAATAATTAAAAAAAAAATTCAAAATGAAATACAAAGGCAGTATTGGATATGTTTAATTGAATTCTAAAAATAGATTTCAAGATAGTATATTTGATGACTTAAAAAGCAAAATATTTGTCCTAGAATTTTCAGAACTTCACAGGAAATGATTATACAATAAAAGAAATACTTCAACTCAACCTCCAATAATCCTAGACAATAGGTGCCAGTAGCTATAAAAAACTACATAGAAAAGAAAGAAAAGACTTAAATAATAGACAAGCACATGCTTATTGTAACATAAAAACCGAAACGGCATATGTGCATTTCTTTTTATCTTGGAATTTACACCCTTTTCTCTCTCATATTTTATATATATTTTATATATATAGTTTAATTTTCAAGAGCTGGGGGGGGGGGGGGGTGAAAGTGCACCTCCTTGTACTGATAGTACTTGCACATAATCCTTTGAAACTGATTAGAATTAAACAGTATTCGAGAGGATTTTCTAATTCATGAATCGTTACACTTCTGGCATGGCTTTAACGACCCTACATTTAAGTTTATTCAAATAGTTTATTAAATATGAATATTTTTACACTGTATAATTGATCATAATATAATATGTGCGTGTCATTAAAATATCCTTAATCAATACTTTTATAATCAACGACAAAGAAAGATGTGTTTTCTAAGAACGAATAAGGAAGTACAATAATTTGATTTATTGCATTTAAAGTAATGAAGGTATTGCGAATAAGTAAGTACATAATTGGAGAGATAAGTGGATAAAGGAGGGATGTAACAAAAGCTAGGTTTTGAGATATTCCTTCTATTTTTTGTGTTTGCTTTTGTATTAAGTTATAACACAAAAAATATGTAACTTGCTTTTTCATTAATCAAAATATATGTCGTTAAGCAGTTTAGAGATCCACGGTAAGTGTTAATAGTTACCCTATTCCTTTATAAGAACCCTTTACCCTATAGATTACACTATAGAAGTTTCCTACTATTCCATCTATTCTGTTGAGATATTCCTATTCTAAAGTATTTACTTCTGTATTACGTTATATGTAACGTGCATTCATAAATCAAAATATATGTCGCTAAGCAGTTTAGAGATCCACAGTATGTGTTAGAAATTACCCTAATCATTTTTAAGAACCCTATACCCTATAGATTACACTAAAGAAGTTTCCTTCTATTCCATCTGTTCTATTGAGATATTCCTAATCTAAAGTATTTACTTCTGTATTATGTTATATGTAACGTGCAAATTATAAATCAAAATATATGTCGCTAAGAAGTTTAGAGATCCACAGTAAGTGATAGAAGTTACCCTATTCCTTTTTAAGAATCCCATACCCTCTAGATTACATTATAGAAGTTTCCTTCTATTCCATCTGTTCTATTGCGATATTCCTATTTTAAAGTATTTACTTCTGTATTATGTTGTATGTAAAGGGCTTTCATAAATCAAAATATATGTCGCTAAGCAGTTTAGAGATCCACAGCAAGTGTTAAAAGTTACCCTATTCCTTTTTAAGAACCCTATACCCTATAGATTACACTATAGAAGTTTTCTTCTATTCCATCTATTTTATTGAGATATTTCTATTCTAAAGTATTTACTTCTGTATTATGTTATATGTAACGGGCATTCATTAATCAAAATATACGTCGCTAAGCAGCTTAGCGATCCAGGGTAAGTGTCAGAAGTTAACCTAAAACGCACCCCTTCTTTCATTGCGAAAACTAAGTTATTTAAAAATGTCACATACTCCCTTGATCCATTTAGATCTTTATTTACTTCAGCTTGAATACTGGATTCCAATAAAATCCTCAAGCTCCATTACTTACATGAATCACCCAGATGGTTCTTTCTAAAGAATCTTACATTACCTTCCTACTTGATGGCAACTTCAATGGCCCTTTTAACTTTAAAAGTTTCCAATCTAAACCACGATCTTTGTTTGACAAGAAACAACCGTCATTTAGCAGAACTTGGTAAAAGGGACAATAGGAGTACTTAACCTATGGCTATGAACTCCTTTCCAATGTTGTCTTCATAGAAACACATAAGAGAAACCATTTAAAGTTTGATCATTAATTATCTAGAGTTTGGTTTAGATGGCTATTCCCCGCATCAAAATGGAACATGGATATTGCAGCTAATTATGCAGCTGAAAGCGGGAAAGGGGTCAGAGGTTGCAGTTCGAGTGCGCTGAAAACTCAAAGCAGCAACAGCGTCGGTGCAAGATGGACTGAAGCAAGGTGTGTAGGGGGAAAAAACATTTTCTTTCATTGGTTTGAGGGAGAATACGTCAGAAGAAGACCGCCATGTCACAGAAGGAAATTAATAATTTATTCTGCGTATTTTTTAAATATACAGTTGTGTTGTATAGTGCAAAAATAGTGCAAAGCCTTCTGAAATCATACATAAAGACAACTGCATACTTAGAAACGGGATTAGCTTGAATCATAAGTTGGGAAAACTTTTAGAAAAAATTTATTTGGAAAAAAAATTGAAAAATGATCCGGAAAAACGATTAACCATAATTTAAAAGAATATTGAGACGTGTTTATGAAAAACTATGAATTATGAAAAAATTGAACAATGAGTTGGAAAATATTGAACCATGATTTCTAATAGATTAACGATCCCAATAATGCCTACTATAAGAAATTTACAAGGCAATATGTCTTTGGAGAGATTATGTTTTGTAAAAAAGAGAAAATAAAGAGATTTTTAAAATACATATTTAATTGATTTTTTAGAGAGAAAGCATATTTTCTACCTTGAGATATTTAAACATTATAAATCCACTTTTATATAAATATCACTAGAAAATACAAAATTACTTCTCCTTATACTTATAAATTGCATGTATTTAATCTTACTTCAATTAAACATTTGAAAAACGATGTAAACATTAAATCACTAGAAATGTGACTGTTTTCCGTTTCATCCCCCCCCCCCCCCATATGAATAAAAAGAGTTTTTTTTCTAATACAAAGTCAATTTTCTTATTAAAAGTGCTTTCTCTTTAGTGAAATATATGTCCACAAGTTCGCCACTAATAATAAATGATATTACATTTAGTGATGCATTAACTTGAATTTTATTTTTCAATTTTTGTATTAAATGATAATAATTGAAATATGATAAAATATTTGCAGCCGTTGAGCATTTTTAAACTAAATCACCTCGTCCATTAATAACTCAATTGCAGTAATTTTTTTACTAATAGTTGTTATGGTTGAATATTGTATTGACGGAATTAAGTATTTTTCAAATTTCACGTTATTGTGAAATTCATTAAATTGAGTCCCAAGATATGACAATAATACATGAGTATGAACTAATAAAACCTTAAAATAGAAAAGGATGATTTGATATTGGGAAGTGAGCTACCATTGAGTCATAGAATTCCAAATTATAAAGGTACTACAACAGAGTGAGTCTCAAAATGGCTAAATAAAAATGGACAATTGAACATTGGAAAGTGGATTGCAGTTGAGTCTCAAGATTTGAAAAGACTACAACAGAGTTATCTAAATAAAAGATTGAAATAGAAATTGATAATTGGACATTGGGGAGTGAAATGCACTTGAGTCACAAGATTTGAAGGTATTATTAAAGAATGAGTTAAGAAATCAAATTTTGAAGTAGAAATAAACAGTACTCCAGGATAAAAATGATTCGACTCATTTTGCTTGAACATGCACAGTTAATAGTAATGTGTTGCTTTATAATAGCGAAACACTGTTCCATATTTTTCGTTGAAGTACATCTTATGGTGTCAACGCTTAGGTGGGGAGTTATGAGGTAACCCTGCATCTTCTACCAACCTTAGACCAGAAGTGCAAACAGAAGTGGAAGTTGAGCAGGTTCCTTGGTGGCTTTATAAAGGAACGTTTTAATTCCAGTGAACTTCTCAAGAGTTATTCATTGCAAAAAAGGATCAACTCGTGAGAGATGAGATCTCCTGAAGATCATTTCGTGTATCAAGTTAATTAAGATTCCAAAAGAAAAACATAACAAGTAAACTTAAAGTATTTATAGAATGGATAATGTGTTGATAAATTTAGCACGATGAAGAAGATTTTAATGTTTTCTAAGAAGTTACCATCGAATTTTGTTTACTTCAAGTTCAAGAACTCTCACGTTAATAACCATGAAAAGGAAGATTCGCTCTTCAGAAATTATAAGTGCATACAAATTAAATTGTGCATGAAACATTTCTGTGGTTGGCTATTGTTAATTGTACCAGGTTCAACTTGATAAAATATCACTTTTGAATAATTCCTTCCTATAAAATGTGCTTCATTAAATAAGAAGGTATATTAGGTTTTGATTGATTAAAAAACTTAATAAAGAATTTTGAAGTAAATACCTTATCAATAAATTCTTATTTTTAATAAAGTATGATTTTTGTAAAGAATGGTTTTTTAAAGTATGTGATGAGATTCCACCAAATGTGATTCAAACAAATTCTCCTGGTACAAGATTTATGAATGGTTTGTTTTAATAAATTAATTAGATTTTTATTAAATGACGAAACTTACTATATATAGTTAATTTTACTATTTGGCAAAGAAAATTCTTTATTGGTGTTTGCTAAACAAGGCATGAGTACTATAAATAAATTTATTTTGTGTCATGAAATGTGTAAAAGAAACATTTTGAAATTTTTTATTTTTCACATTATGTTTTTCTATGTACTATGAATATGTTTTATGTATATAGTAGTAGTAGTAGTTGTAATAGTAGTTAAATGTATAGTAGTAGTAGTTTTAAAGCAGTAGTAGGTAAAATAGAAATAATTATTCAACATAAATTATAAACATTTTGTTAAAATTAAATACATTTTAAAAAGTCTCAATTTTTAAAAATTTTTTTTTAATAAAACTGTCAAAAAAAATATTTCTTTAAACTACGTTTTTTTTCAGTTGATATAAAACTATTGATTGTACTTTAATACGAAATATCAAAAAGATTCAATGATACACATACACTCTTCCGATATATATATATATTTGTATCTGTAATTTATGTTTGAAAGGAATGAAAATTTTGCAATCCTCAGTCAACGATCTCAATGTAAACCAATATTTAATTTTTATATAAGAATATTGAAAATTGTGCCTAAAGTAACATCTCTTAAAAAAAAACTATTTCTTTTCTTAAGAGAAAACATACCCATTATTCTCTAACTTAATTAGTTAATTTCGTATTAATTAGTGAAACAAACTAACATTTAACTGCTTCAAAACATTAAATGTTTTTTTACCTATATATGTGTATAAAAAAATTCAGAAATTATCTTAACAACAATTTTTTTGGCTCTTACCTGTGCTAGTAGTCAGTTTTCTTTTAGCAGCTCTTCGTTCTTCATCCCTTGTTTTTCTTTCAGCCCCCTAAAAAGAAGAATTACTTTAAGATATATCTCACTTCATATCGGATTATTACTATGCTTATCAGAAAGGTAAAATACCATTTACTTTCGAAGGAGTGCATAGTAATTTATTTTCTTGTGGAATATTCATGAACCTGCGCAAAGGAGGCAAATCAACTTTCCATAATATGCGCATAAATTTCAGAAGGTTTGTTTTTGGATATGGTAAAGGCATATTTCAAGGGGGAAGGGAGGAGAGTGATTAATATGTAAATGTGACCGTATCCATTTGTTGACAATAAATATCGGAAGCAATCACAAGATATATCATTTAATTTGTTTTGATATTCTACCTTACCAGAGAATAAAAATAAATACTAATTTTCATTTCTGCAGTTAATACTCGGAAGTACCTCTGTTTCAGTATGCGAAAATGAGTATTTAAAAATTTTAAATACTTTTACATATTACAATGGTCTAATTAGGCCATATTAAATCAAATAGTTACATGATATTATACTTTTTCAATAGTTATTAAACTAAAGATGACACTATGTTAAAAGGTATAAATGTCAAAGTCTATTACTCATAGCCCCTCCCCTCAAATAACAATTGAAAATACTTTTTCGCATGTATTAGCTAAAATAAACAAGAAACTAAACACAAAAGCACTAAAATAACCAACATAATATATTTTCTTCTTAAAATTCAAGGAACACTTGTTGTCACAAACTACTGTTTGGGAATCTGCCATTATGTCAGCATACTCAACTTGACTTGCTAAATTTAAATGTATAAACTAATGGATGCTTAATATTATGTAAAAGGCTTTATATTCTATATTTAAAATTTTGAACAGAATTTATGTATTCATTATCTAGTAATTTTGGAAATATAAGAAGTGTATAGTTTTTATGTTTTTTATTTAGGTATTTTGCTTAGACAAAATAATTTTTTAAATAAACTAATTTTTTTAACCGAGCGGAAAGGAATTTTTTCTTGCTGCACGAAACAATGTAATTTAATATTTGATTGAAAAAGTAATAATGGGGGTCACTTTTCTGCACTTTATGTAATCATTTTTGTTAATATTAAAGTAGATATATACTTTATCGTGCCAAATGCTATTTAAATAGCTCAATCTGTACTTTAGATAACTCTTTTTTTTTCTTTTTTTTTTGGACGGAAAGACAGATATTCAGGTAAAGTGTTAGATTTCTTCTATTTAAGTTACTGAACACACACAATAAAAAATTATTCACATATTACTTTCCAAGTTATAAGAATACAGGGTGTCAAATAAATGACTGATCCATGTTGATCTTAAATAATAAAAACACAGTTTTGAGGTAAATGAAAAAAAAAATTGACAAACCTCTGCACATTTTAAAATTTACTAATTTTCTAAAATCAATGCAGAAAATGGTACATTCCTATTTCCAATCGTATTTTAATTAATCATGTTTAAAAATTTAAAAGGTTCAGTCATTTCTTGCACATCCTATTTGTGGAAGATTCACTGCTGTACTTTTTCTAATACCAATGCAGCAAACGGTACACTCCTATTTTCAATCGTATTTCAATTAATCATGTTTAAGAATTTAAAAAGGTTCAGTCATTTCTTGCACATCCTATTTGTGGAAGATTCACTGCTGTACTTTTTCTAATACCAATGCATCAAACGGTACACTCCTATTTTCAATCGTATTTCAATTAATCACGTTTAAGAATTTAAAAAGGTTCAGTCATTTCTTGCACATCCTATTTGTGGAAGATTCACTGCTGTACTTTTTTTAATACCAATGCAGCAAACGGTACACTCCTATTTCCAATCGTATTTTAATTAATCACGTTTAAAATTTTTAAAAGGTTCTGTCATTTATTGGACATCCTGTATATGGAAGATTCTCAGTTGTACTTTTTCATTTCTGGTAATCATTTCAAAGTTTCAAGGAAAACTTTAACATGTGTCTGATTGCACTGCTAAAAATATCCATTTTATTACAATACACTTAACGGAAAATTTAAATGATGCAAAAGGAACATCTTCCTTTTTGCGCGCCAACAAAAGGTATTTGAGTAAGACATTTTGAAGATGCAATCAAACTTCCTCTTATTTACATACTCTGACCAACGCAACCTACTTGACCAACAATCTACAACGAATTAAGAGATGTGAGTGTAGATAAACGGCATCTCCCTGCGTAAACCGTGGATTAGTTACAAAAGTACTCAAATTCCAATGTTCAAACCGCTCTTCTTCCAAAATAGAAAAACAAAAAAATTGCACTCATTTTGAGCAGAGGATGTCAAAATGGTTTTTTTTTTTTGTAAAAATGGTAACTAAATTAGCATCGGAGTTACTAAAACAATTCTCGTTTTTTCTAGTAGTTTCTTAGATAAGCACTTGTCAATTGACAGTCTGCATAGAGACAACCTTTCATTCAAAGATCATAAGTCAAACTTCATCCCTATGCATAATACCTAAGTAAAAGATGAGAAAGTCCATCGGCATATTTAACCCTTCTTTAACCTTGACAATTTACAGACTCGTCTTTTCTACCGTTGACATTCTGAGATGGTAAACTTGCTCGTGCATATGACGGAAGCAAATTCTTTTCAGTTGAATATTTATATGCAGAGTACTAACTTTTTCAAAGATGAGCTCTGTTCATTGGCAAAACAAGTCACATTCCAGAACGCCCACAATAGATTTCTTACAACAAAAAAAAAAGTGTACACAGAACTTTGTACTTTTTTTCCCCTTCTATATTTCAATTGTTATTTATGTTTTTATTGTTCTGAAAACTCCAGATTGTGTCACAGCTTCGCTTCTACTGAAATGTCTTTTTAGTTGTATTCACTTTACTTCCGCAAATAGGAAAAATAAAATTGTTTTGGTTGAAATTTAACGTTACTTGGAACGAGAGTTATAAATACTGTTTACAATTTATCATTGTCTAGAAAGAATGTTAATGTGTGTTCTTGAAAATTTGGATTGCCAATAAAATTAAAAAATAATATAATTAAAATATGGAAATATTTCTCTTCATGAAGTAATTGATTACTGTTAAGTTGGGCAATCCGTGTATAAAATGAAATATCCTGTTTATCAAAACCATTTCTATTAAATTGGCAGTATCAATCGGCAAATTTGCTTACAAAATAAAAACGTTTATATAATTTTCATTTGATGGTAAAAAATAACAAAAAAGTGAATAGATGGAAGAAAAGATTTTTTAAAATTATTCTTAAGCAAGCGAATTTTTTGTTTGTTTTGTAATTAAACTGGGTTAGGTAAATAAAAAGTTTAAATGATTGCGTTTTAAGCTAGCTAAATAAATAAACTTTTTTAATATTTTTAAAACCAGATAAATCTAAATTGTTAAAAAACCAGCTATGACGTAGGAACGTCCAGAAATCATCCGTGAAAATTCATTACAAATCTTCAACTCTGTTGTAATCATTCAGACTCAGTAGAAAAAGTTTCAACTGATAATTCGAAGAAGCAACAAAAAGTCAGGAATGACAAACAATGATTACAATAATTGATAAAAAAGCGTAGAAGAAAGAAACACACCGGCAAACCATAACTAAACGATGTTGAAATCGTTTTATACATTTTTCAAAATCGTTATTAAGTGAAAACAAAACAAAGAAACCTCTAAAGTGTTAGATCGCCAAGGTCGAGGCTTTCGAAATGTGTGAGACAATTTTCTTTGTGTTCGATTGTGTGGTTAGAGGAAAATTGTTCAACAAATTACATTTTCTGTTGACTAGTTTTTAGAACTAAATAATTTTAAAGGTTATGTGGCAACACCCATGGCTAGAACAATTTTTAAATAACTTGTTCATGATTTTTATGACCTTCAATTACTCTGAAACTTAATTGATTTAAAAGGGTATTTACAACGGGGAGAATTAATTAAACAAACTAAAACGAAATACTAACTTAAAATCCTGAAAATTACAACCACATCATTTTTAGGCCCTTGATGGTCTTTATGTCCTCGAATCTTCCATTATATTTTCGAAGAAAATTGTTGCTCTTCAAAAATGTGAAGAATTTGTTCTGTACTTAAGAAGTTTCTTATCTCCAAGACATCAAACTAAAATATACGGTAAGGGTACCATCATATTGGAATTCGAATACTTATGGCTTTTTTCACTTTAGTTTAATGAGCTGTTTTTTGACGCATTTAAACTGCCCCATTTTTCAAGCGATTGAACTCTTTTTGACTTTATTTATTTATTTATTTATTTATTTATTTATTTATTTATTTATTTATTTATTTATTTATTTATTTATTTATTTATTTATTTATTTATTTATTTATTTATTTATTTATTTATTTATTTATTTATTTATTTATTTATTTATTTATTTACTTATTTATTTATTTATTTATAAGTAAAGATAATAAAATGTATTCCTATGTATATTGTATGATTTATTTAAGTATCATTAAGAAGGTTATGTGTTTAGGTAATGTAAAAGAAAATTTTGTTTTAGCGTTTTTAAAAAATAAGTTTTATTTTTAAAAACCCTGGAAAAAAAATTGATGCATGGTAAATTTGTTTCTAATATTTGTATATTAATTTATCATGTCGATTCTTAGCTATTTAATTATACTTCTATTAAAAAATAATATATTTAAAAAAAAAATTATGATTTTTTAATAAAGAACGTATTAAAATAAAATGTGCACTAATTCAGTTTTTAGATCCAAAGTAAATCAAAAGAAATGTATTTGCATTTATGATTTAAACATTTTATTTCCAGAAAGGTTATAAAAACAGATTTATCTAATGGTACTAAAAACGCTAAGTGATACATCCTAATATTATTTGCTATAAAATAAACAAATGTCCATTTTTTTACTACATCAATCAAAGTTCAACTCTGTATTACAGTTTTGACACCTGCTTTTAACTTGCATAAATAAACACATTGGATGCGATACTTACATTGATATTTTCCCATAAACTTACACAATTGATTTTCAAAATCAATTAAAAGTCAACTCTATTAAAGTTTTGGCACCTGCTTTTTACTTGCAAAAATAAACACATTGGATGCGATACTTACATTGATATTTTCTCATGAACTTACACAATTGACTTTCAAAATCAATTAAAAGAGGCTTCAACTTTTTTACTTTTTTAAGCCACCCAAAAGGCAATCGTTATTGATATCTTTACGTGTGGCCAAGATGTAATGGTTTCATCGGTATACAACCCAAGCACTAATCTTTTATCGATGCACATATGCAAGGTTAATTTATCTTTGAAATATAATCAACGAAAAAAATCTATAAATGAACGACATCATCATAAGTAATTTGAGCTCAGCAACTATTTTTCTAAACACTTCTTCAATGCATACGAGTTTGAAGCACATTGACCTTCTAATAGCCTGTAATAACAGGGATTTGATAGGGCCTGTGATAGCCAATTCTTTCTATTATAAATCTATTCTGACGTGACAGGACCTATCGACTGAATGGAAAAACGTCAAAGATAAAGAATCCTTTGAAATAAAATCCAATTTAATGATAAATAACATTTCTCCATTTGATTCACACTTGGGGTTATTACTACATAAGGAAACTAAGTTTGTATTGAAATTTGAGGAACTGAACTTTTTTTTTTATTTATGACATGATAAATTACCGTTTGAAAGGTAAACACTATTATTATTTGTAAGGCGACAAATAAGGATTTTTTTTTAGTTTCATCAGGAAATAACATCACTTCTTCGATTTTCTTAAACACACATTGGAACTTAAAAAAAAAATAGCTGTAGTTTTATGTTTACTAGACTTTTTTTAGTATTTTGATTCGTAATTTCTTAACATATTGGCATTATGCATAAATAGTGTTTCTTTGGAATGCTGTCATTGATGTTTTAGTACGTCTTTATATTTCGTATTTTAAAGGAGTAAGCAGCGAGAAGGGAGCTGCTATCACTGCTCCCCATTCAATAAGTTTTTCGTTAATTGCTTTTTGCAATTATGCTAATTATTTATAACAAAGAAAATGTGCAATTATACTTTCCTTTTGTAAATGTGTGAGCTAAGAAAGTCTTTCTGTGTCTATTTTAATAATTTAACAGATTTTCGAGTGAATCTGTTTAACTTAAGACGTTGGAAATTTCAATACAAATTGTTTAGTTTTATATTTACATAAATATAATAGTTGTCATTTACTTCAATACATTTAAATTGTTTTGGAAAAAGGGAATAAATACCAAAAATCGAAAAATCTTTTTTTATATGAAGTCCTAGAAAGTTTCACATAACAAAACGCACGTACGAAAATAAAAACATTATAAATTAATTTTTTAAATTTCAGAAAATTGTATGTAGAAAATGCAAGGTTTTATTTCGTTCCAACTACTGACGTGAACAATAAAATTAATACTTATATACAGGGCTTTCATAATTAAAGTTTTAGATTCGTATATCTGAAAAAAATAATATCCATATCATCAAATTTTTGCCTCCAGTTACAAATCTAGAGCTTGGACTTATGTGGAAATTAACATTAGAGGCTGAAGTTCATTAGAAAAATTATAAATGAAGTTTTAGACCAAAAGCTCCAAGTTTTCGACTAAAATTTTGAATATTTGTCTTATAAATTTTGACTCTGAAGTATTATTTCAGAGATTTGTAACTATTTTATAATATTTTTATTTTTTTAATATTTTTTTTAGAGATTATTTTCTAATTATCTCAGTAGTACATATAATTTTTTTTTGTGTACTTGTTGTATATTATAGGCACAGAAGGCTCTAAACTGGAAAACTAATTCTGAACACCATGTAATTCTAATTTCCAAACACCAGTGTTATTAAGTTAAAAGCATATAAAATGCGAGTAAAAATACGCAAGTTTTACTCACAAAGAAGTTCAAGGAACTTTCTAAATGGGCGGTTTTAAATTGTAATTATTTCTCGAATGCGTGTGAGCCATTCCTACAAAGCTATTGCGCTTGCCGACGTACACACAAAGCATAATGAGATGAAATATAAAGCCTGAATGCATCTTAAGCCGCAAAGGAAAGTTTTCAAAGTGGCCGGCCCTCTTGCAAGCCCTCGTCATTTGAAGTAGAAAGAGGATAAAAATTCAAACACGTGCATCCAAGAAATGTACAGAAATTCCAACCTGCTTTTTTATCGCAAAGGCTTTAGCGAAGAACCCAGAGAATGCAGTTTACTTAAAAAGCTTTCCTTTATGTTTCTAAATAAGGTTTTCGACAAAAGCCTTTTGTACGTGACTTCACGTGGGTGTTAGTTAATCTACATCCTGACTCATGCGTAACTGACTCAACGCACGTTAAAAATGCATTTATTTGCACCGTATTGGTTAACAAAATAAATCGACTTTTTGAGATTTTTAACGTTAACATCAACCAAACTGCACCTGGCGATGGGTCAGTAGGAGTGACTGTAGACAAGGCATTGGAAGTTGCTCACAATGGCATTTGCTCAAGAAGTCACAATCTGAATCTAAAACGCTTTTGCATTCGGTAAAGAAATAAAAGTGAGTTATTGCTAGCTTTGTCTGGCATGAATCGAGAGTAAATATCTTGTTGATTAATTGTTTAGGAGTGAATAGTTTATTTCATTTGAAAGGTATGCAATGTACATCATTTGGATGCACGCGATATGTTATGATGTTGTTTTTAGTCGATAAGTTATTAATGCAACTCACGTTCAGAGTGAAGCACGTATTATCATAGCTATATGTATTTTTTACAGGTGCTTACCAGAATGGATTTAAAAAAAGTTAATTTAATCTGGACATTTGCATCACAGTGGTGGTTTTAGTTTCATTCTTGTCTGCTTAGTTTTTTCTGTATAAATTACATAAAAGAGTACAATTTTCAATAAAATAATACGCTATTACCCTTAAAGTATGGAATGTAAGGTCATAAATATAGAGTCATACAAATTGATGGTCTACTTTTGGATATTACCTACTTTTAACTTTTTTATTTTTGCAAACTTGGAAAAAATTACAGATTCGTAACATACCATTAAATGTAAGATGGGAACTATATATTTTAACGTTGAAGAATTTCTAGAGTTTATAAACACATCATTCTAGCATTATCAGCATTAACCCGCTTCGACATTTGACTTACGACTCCATCACCGAATGTCATTTTAGTCTATGATTATATCCTTTTCGTTTTATTTCCTTCTTTCTTAACTCCTTTTCTTTTCTCTTTTCTTGTAAAGTTACTAAATCATTTCGTTTTGTCGTATCAGCCCGAAGGCAATAATTAACTACAGGAAAAATCAAACGGAAAAAGTAAAAAATAAATAATTGCGTAAATGTATAAAATAAAATAAAGGTAATTGTTCGCCATAGGCAACATAAAAGGTCATTTTTAGGTTCTAAGGAGAGGCATTTTTCGATTTTGATTTGTATTAGCCTATTTCCAAAAATTATAATTTTCGAATTTTGATTTTAATAGTTTTTTTTCCTAAATTGAAAAGCAATAATTTAGCAATGATTGTACTTTAAATAATGATTAATATGAAATATTAATAAAAAAATAATGTTCATTCAAAAATAATATCTTAAAAAGTAATATTATCCATAATAGTATTTTAAATAATAATAGTTGAAATAAAAATACTTTGAATAACAATATTTAAATAATGTTAATTTAAATAAAAATTATATCCTAAAATTAATAAGAATCAAATAAATAAAATAATAAACAATAATAACAATAATTCTTTTAAAAAAATAATATTTAAAGTAGAACTTTTTCTTTTCAGCTCGAAGAAAATTTTAATTTTTTTATACATTCGAATGAAAGAGAAGTTAAAGTTTCTTCTTTGATACAATCTGAGACTTTGACTATTCAAGCGAGATAGTTAAGAAGAAAGAATATTTATGGAAATTGATAATGTTATTTCCAGATAGTCTTATATTCTAACTTTGGTACAAAAAGCAAAAAGATGGATTCCAGAATGGCAAATAAAGCTCTAAATTTACTATAAACGCATGGCTTTTCTTATTGTCCCTGAAATTAATTCTATAGAAATTGGAAGGACAGTTATGTTTCAATTTATTCATATCTGTCTGAAAAATGTAGCCCACAGTTCCCCTGCAGCACACAAGTATTGGCCAATGTCGGAAATAGGGGTCCTGGAAGGCTAACTAATTCTGGTTGAGACTCGTGCATTGTGCCAACATATTATTCTTTTCCCTTTTTTTAAAAAAAATAAACATATCAAAAATATCACAAAACATATTTATTTTCCCTCCGTCCTTTCTTATAACTAAAATATTTTAGTTTTAGAGCTGTCCATCAACGCTTCAAAACTTCCAGTATATTTTATATTAGCATTGGGCGAGATCTCCAATAACTGTAGCAAAACGGCCTGTTTACAACGCTTCACGTCTGGATTTCCCAATGTCGAGTGACATTGGCCTGCGTTTCGGCCACGGTGATTAATCGGATTAATTCAATTAAAGTATGGAATCTAAGAATGTCTGTTAACATAACACACACAAAATTACAGATTTTAAACTATACATATCTAAAACCGACTTTAAATGGAATTTGGCCACTAATCTTTCCACTTAAATGGTATTTGGGCACTAATCTTACAATTTAAATGGTATGTGGTCACTTATCTTTCAACCAAAATGTTAATTAGAGGAAAACGTAATTTTTCTATAAATCCTTGAATTTTCTTCAAATTTGTTTTTGATTCCTCCAATGAATTGCATTATTTAATCATCTTTTAATACAAGATGAAAAATAACAATTTTAAGAAGGAACCATAAGTGAAAAGCTTGTAGAATCCATTCTAGTCCAAAAATTTCGAATTCAACTGTTGAATAACCAAATCAGGAAGTCTTATAAACACTACCCTATACATTTGTTTTCTAAATAAGTTGGTTGAGTATAGTATAAGCTCATTACCCAAATATCAGAGGGTTTTTTTTTCTGTCCATCTATTTACGAAGCATGGAATTTGAATTTTCAACACACAGATTAGTTCACTACTCTTGACAAGCAGGAACAACATTTAAATGATAGCTTCTGCCTAAGAACTCTCTGCTAAACTTCTAGAACCATTATTTTTTTCAGCAAGGAACTGCCAGTTACTTCACCACACCTCCAGCCTTATGGCTTTTCTTGATCCTTCCATGGTACGTTGACTGTCATAAACTTTTGACCCTGGTCTTATATTACCCCTTCCACCACCCAATCCATCACCATCCAAGCTCACTGTGTTCTCGCAGCAGGCTACCAGTATGAGGGTGTGTGTTATCGCAAAACTTTCGCAATGGTATTGGGCCCTAATATGTGGAAGGTTGGACATTGTGGCAAGAAGAAAGACAGCAGAAGACAAGAGATCATGAGAAGGCTAAGCTGAAGCTCATCCATCTTGGCTTCCTACCATTATCTCGAGGTCAGTGCAAAGTTGTGAGGCACGTAAATTTTCCAACTCTGAGGCATTTTGAGGCCGGGAAAGAATTCAGAATTAAAAGTAGGGTTACAGTTGTAAAAAAGGTGATCCTTTGCTGAAAAAAAAAGTTCCTTGAAATCCTGAAGATATTTATAACTTTGTAGGATTCTTGAATGCTTAACCTGACTGGTGCTTTAGCAACACTTGTTTTTTTATTTAAAAAAAATAATAATAATGTTTTGGATGATTAACTACTATGTTGTGTGCAAAGTAATGGAATTGTCATTGTGATTTAGAATTTTGGTTTTGGTTTGCTAGGAGTGTTGCAATTTAATTAATGAAGTTTCAAGAAATGTTTTTAACATGCGACATGACTTTTTAAAGTAAAGGCTCCTTTGGAAATTAAATTAGGAAATTTGGGGACAAAATATTGTAGTGATTTGAAAACATATATGTACATTGTACAGTTTTATTAATATTTCTTACTTACATATCTTTAATTTAAAATTAACCGTTTTCAAATATTTAAGTAAGAATTACTTTTATTCGTGTTAAAAAGCTTTAAAAACTTTGTTAAATATTAAGATAGAATAATTAGCATTTTAAGTACAGGAATTTGCTTCTTAAATTTAAAAGCGACAATTACATTTTTAAATGCGACTACAAAGAAAGAAATTAATTAATGAAGGATTTAAATTTACGTTAATTTTAAAGTAGTAATAACTTTAAAATATTAAAGTAAATATTTCAATCTACTTGAAATAATAATAATATCATTAATAATAATAATGATATTATTATTAATGATAATAATAATAATAATAATAGTAATCTTACAGCGTCTAACCTAATGTTTACAAAAAATGTTTCAATTTTATAAAATACTCTGAAATTACAGAAGTTTCTTACAGCGTCATTTTTTCTTTATAATAATAATAATAATAACAACAACAACAACAACAACAACAACAACAACAACAACAACAATAATAATAATAATAATAATAATAATAGAACGTTCTAACCTAATGTTTACAAAAAATGTTTCAATTTTATAAAATACTCTGAAATTACAGAAGTTTCTTACAGCGTCATTTTTTTTTTATTTGAATACTTTTAGATACATCAGAGCTTGTTAATTCTATTGGAATCTAAGTATGTCATCTCTTAAACATTTCAGGAAAATTTGCTCTCGCAATCTTAGTCAAGCCAAAAGGAATTGATACAAAGTACATTTTAGGTTAACCCAGTCATTATTACTTGATTTATTACCTCAAGTTCAAATTAGGGTTAATGAGTAATACACTGTTTATCATAAATTCTTCCTAATTGTAATGACTTACACTTCATTAGCACCTACCCTATAGCTTCTAATCTAAGAACTTTGACGCCGTTGCTGAAGATGACATATTTTGCAAGAGCAAAGGGCAATATTTCACAGGAAAACTAGTTATATATGCTTAAATATCTGAAAGGTCTGACGTTGCCTGGTACCCGATAGCGTATAAACAGTTTTTAGATATTAAATAAAGTACTCAATTCTTACAGGTATATGTAATTAACTTAAGTAATAACAAAAGTTTGTACCTATAGCTATATTTAATTAGTAAAAATAATCCGTAAAAAACACGCTTAGTAAACGGTTTAATTAGTTGAACGCAACCAATCTAGTCTTTAAGTACGCTCACGAAACGCTTCGATTGGTTTCAGCAGAGTTCGCCACTAACATTTAGAGGCGGGCCGGATACACAGTAATATGTGTTTTTATCCTAAAAAAATTACAACTGATATTTTATTCTTTTTCGAATAATTAAAAAAATAATAGTTTTCATTATTAGTAAACAATGTCTAAAAAAGGAGCGAATCTAATGTTTCAACGTGACAATGTGACTTGATCTAACTTTTAATAAAAGTATCTAAACTGTACTTCCAGATTACCCCGTTTTAGTCGATATCAATTATGAGACGATAGAGGTCGAAATAGTTCAGTTTAATTTATGATAGAGGCGATGTCTTTCGGAGTATTTGTCGAAGTCAATCTTACTAAATTGTCCAAATGAAATTAAGTTAAACTATTCCAGTATGTATTCTTGATGAAAACTACCTTGCTGAAAGCTTCTTCATAGTTTCTTCTGACACGTAATGGAGAACTCTGTTTTATATAGTTAACACATATAATTTCGGATAAATTAAAAATATGTATAAAAAAAAGTCCATATCGTGAAATTTGATTTAAAAAAAAAAAAAAATCTTCTGTGGTGCCGACGGGCCGCAGAAAAATCTATCGCGGGGCAAATCCGGCCCACGGGCCACGTAGTGGCTAATGCTGGGTTACAGGGTATCTTCAACCAATTGAAGCGTTTCGGGATTGTGTTTAAAGACTTAGTGCCATAAAAGGGTGGTCGCAGGTATAGAGTATTTTAAATGTATAGGTCAAATGTATCATTCGAAATGCATGCAACATGCGCATGTAACTTTGAATGCACTTCAAACACTTTTCGGTGGAAAATGTAGTTAAAAACAAAATATTCAATTTAGAAACTGAATCTTTTCCTATCCTAATGCTCATGTATAATTTATAAAACACAGAAATTAACAATTTTACACAATCCCTTTTTTTTACTAAACCAAAAAAAATAAAAATATATGCCCTCTTCAATATTTCAAACCCTATTAAGAGCTTCGCTGACGTTACATGTACCACTTTTTCGATACTCAAGATTCTTCATTTTGAGTTAAAGTGTGTACAGAATTACAAATTACATGTAATAAAAGGCACAAGTTTGATTTAAAGTAGAATTATTCAATTTGAAATTAACTTGTGACGTTTTTCCAGTTTCAAGTATATACAGTCTGTGATTCTGTACACACTTTTATTCAACAATTAAGAATTTTGAGTTGTGCCACTTTTCACGCGAGGGTGCGATATGTTGGAAAGAAACAAGCGCGACAAGAAATGTTACAAATTTATACAATGCTAACTTTTACAATCATGAGTGAGCTATAAATATTTTTTCATAAACTTAGAAATCTGCACTTTTCAAAGCATCATAAGCAAACTATAAAATAAATCGTATGAGAAAGGCTCTGGATACAGGGTAATAAAATATTATCTTTTACACACAAAAATGAATTACTTAACAAAATAATTTTTATAAACAAAGAAATATGCATTTTTTTACTATATCAAGCCGTTATATGTGATAAAGGACAATACCGTGTAACCAGTGGTGTAGTGTAAAAAAAAAGGTGTGGGAACGCTAAGTCGTGTCGTTGTGCAAAAGTATACTTTTTTTCTGTGGAAGGGGGAGGGGAGGTGAAAATGACTACTAAGAATAAATAATACTATTAATATTACTTTAATAATCTTAAAACAGATAATGAGCACTTCAAAAATTGAAAAGAAAAAAAAAAGTGTTTACACTTTTTTTTATTTTAATTATTTTTTAAACTATTAAGTTATATGGATTTACGAACAATTTGCCTTGCACAACCCATTTTAACAGATTGTTTGATATTTCATAAATGGATTATAAGACATTTTCAAACATATTATTGACACAAATTTTTAAACAGATTTTTTACGGCAATTTTTAAACAGATTACCTACAACACATTTTAAACATGATTTATTTTTATTTACATGATTTTTTCGACAATTTTCATTCAAAAAAACTTTCCCTAAGAGATCGAGTTTCAATTCAGACCCTCTCGAAATCTGTTTTCAAAACGAATTTTAAAATATTGCGATTGTTGCAGATGTCGATTGAGACATTGAGAGTTTTACGGATTTTCTCCTACTCGAGATGAAAATGTAAAGAAGTTCTTCTTGCTTGATAGACCCATCCTTACCTTTTCAAAACTTGCGCTATTAATAAAATGAAATTAACACCTAGAAGCGTGTTAGCAACTAGTATGTGTTTTGAAAATACTTGAACTTGCTTACTCAGCTCTGAAATTGTGGATCAAAAACGAAAGCATAGTTCTCAGGAAAGAACTTTTTCGTTTTCTTACTTGATTTTGCGTTTAGTGTCACGTAAAGGAAAAAATGTAAAATACAAATTAAAAAAATTAAATTAGGTGATGGAACGCCGTTCCCCCTTTAAAAAAGGTAAAGGATTGTGGTTCCCACGCGTTCCCGCTCCACTACACCCCTGCGTGTAACTAGATAGGGGCTGGATATAGTGCTATATATATTTTTTTCTTTCAACAACTGAGGGATCTGATCTCTTCAGTATATAAAACCATTAGTGCATCTCTGAAATGACTGATGATAAAACTCTAAAGCATATAAATGTAAACCATTTCCCAGTTTTGTTATTATTTCTAAGCATGTTTATGCTTCCTGTAATTATGTAGAACAAACATGATGTTATGTCTATAAGACTAAATCATAAAAAATTTTCCTATGTTTCTATGCAAAATGATTCTGCCATGCATAGAAAATGTATTAAATGATTTTGAATTAAGTAATGCAAGAAATGTTTTAAATTATAAGCATTTCAATTTATATTCTGATAATCAAATATATGTCATTGTTTATAAAGAAAATCATCCGTACCAATGTAATCAATATGATAATTATTTTAAAGATTTCGAAAGGAAGAAACGGTATAATAAATTGTTTGTAACTTGATTATTTAGGTTACACGCAAGGATGAGTGAGTCAAAAAATATAATTTTACTTAAATCATTTAGGTACATATGATTCGAATGATCCATGATACTTTGCGAAACTATTATTTTTTTTTTATATATATATATATGACATATTAGAAAGTAAATGTTTTCATCTTAATTGTAAAGTCTTTTGAAATGTATTTGAAGATACAATGTATCAAATAATTTGCTTACAATTTTGAATCAAAACCTAAAAATCCTTGAAGATAAATTTCTTTACTTGTATCTTAAGTTTAAATAAAGAATCTTTTGAACTTTTACAAAAAAAATGTTTCAATAAATTTTAAATGATTTTAATTCAAATGTCGTTAATTTCTCAGAGGGAAATTGACCATTTAATAGATCCATACAAATAAATAAAAATAAATAAAATGAATCAACAACTATTTCACAAACGTCTAAATTTTTTTCTTTTTAAAATGCTTTCAAATAAATCATATTTAATATTTACACGAAAAAACCCTCAAATGTTAACATTAATAATGCTAACGGTAATAATAAAATGAATGAATAATAAAACTTACCTTATCACAGAACACTTTGATTTGGCAGTAACCTCGATGATAGGGTGTAGCAGATTCTCGAAAATCATCGAAAGTATCAATTTGAAGATGCAAGGGAAGACCCTGAAGGAAAAAAGTAGAAAATATAAAATCAATCATCAATTAATAGGTACACATTCTAAATTAAATTATTATAATTTAACTATAGAAAACCCATGCATTTTGTTTCTAATAATTAAATTTTCTTAATAAATAACATATTTAGGTGCTAAAAAAATCTTCCTGCCAAGGTATCAGCCCAAAGAAGTTTTGGAATCAGAAATCGTCAGATCACATCTGACTCATATTTAACACTACACCGTTCGTTTCTTATTTTCTTGTTGGTATGCTGTTTAAGAGTTTTAACTGCGTTTGAACAGAAAGTGTATTTTGTTAGTAATTTACATGTATCAAACCTCCAACTTAGTCGAGTACATGGAAGTTGATTTTTGGTGTTTTTATAGTCATCAAAATGTCAAAGATACGAAAGAGAATGATTTTGGTCCAAACGTTGGATCTAAAATAGATGCTACTAAGAAAAAATAATAAGTAAAAGGACATAGTATTGTATGTGTGTCATATGCAATTTGCCGGAGCCTACGCCTGATTTCACAAATGTTTTAGTGTGATAACTTAGCAGGAACTTTTTTACCATCCTATTGGTTTTTCGTTTGAATTTTCAATATTTTTGTGAGAAATGTTTATTTTTTGTTAGATTCCGGATCAAAGTTATCATACAAATTTGTTAAATATAAAATGTAAAAATACACCAATAAAATAAATTATAAAAATAGAGAGAAAAATAGGGGGACTGAAAAATATTTACTCATCGTGTAGGAGAAAACCCAACTTCCACCCAAAATCTCAATAAACAAGATTTGGTACTTTTTTTATGTCTATAAATAGCAGCTATTGCAATAAATCTTAGTAAATCGAGTACGTGGTAATCGAGTAGAGAGTTAAAAATATTTCGAGTTATGAAAAGGAACCTATTCTCAAGTACGTGTATCAAAGTACATATATCAAGTATATGTACAAGTAATGTATATCCAAGAAAATTATCATTACTGTTATGCCTTTACAATAAATTATAGTGCACTACTTGATGAATCGAGTACGTGGTAAAAGCTATTATCTGAAAGGTTGGTCATGCAATTTTTTTGTTCTATCCGTTTAGAGTTACAAATATACCATATCATGAAAAAGAAACGTAGTATTGAATACGTGCATCTGATTATGTATATCAAGTACAAAAACAAGTAATGTATATCTATATCTATATCTAATGAAATGATCATTACCGTTGTGTTTATACTGTTGTTTTAACGATGGTTGTTCGTAAAATCACTTATTTTACGATTAAGTTAAATACTACTACCATTATTATGATGTAATATGAGTGTGTAATGTATATCACATATGCACGTATGATATGAATGAAAGACAGAATTTAATAGAAAAAGAAAAAAATTGTTTGCTTTATTATTGCACAGTACAAATATAACTAAAAAAAAACTTTCGATGTAAAAAGAAATTGTTTTATTTAAATGTTCGCACAAGTTAGGGGAGACCTACGTACCTACGGTCGCCATTTTTCAATTCACAAAAAATGAGCCACTTAGCCGTTTAAAAATAAAAATTGATATGCATACATCGTTATACTAATTACTTCCCATTGGGATTAATATAAATACTTAAAATAATAGATTCTGTCAAATAGAAGGTTTTTAAAGAAATTTCACAAATAGCCCTAGGTATAAGACCTCGTTGTACCTAGAGCCAGTAGCTGATGTACATTGGGTTGGTTGGTTGTTTTCAGATTATCTGGCGCCGTCAGCAACACAAGGGCTATAATGCGCCGAAACATTCGTCATTCGACAAGCCAACATACATTTACAAACACCCATGCCTAACACGTAACTCGAACCCGCAACCTCGCGGTCTAGAAGCTAGCATGCTAACCACTATACCGTTTGGTCGGTGATGTACATTGGGCCATTCTCTTTAAGTGAGGTTTCAGTCCATAATTAATAGAAAACAAACATACACAGATGAATTTTATAAAAGAAACAATATCAAGCAATTATCAGTCATTGGTTTATCATATAATAACTATAATAAATTACAATGTGTCAAATTATTATTGAATTCCAAGTATTTTCATAACTTGAAAAATTGATTCCAAAAAAAATGAGCTGCATGCATTATCGCTTTGAATCACCAATAGATTTTGGTTTTGGCAATCTGAACACAGTAAGCAACTCTGTGGCCCTAGGTACACGTCTTGGTAATTTCATATAAAAAGTCTTCTATTAAAAATGTACATAGAGAAAGGACTTATTTAAACATCTCATTAAATACTAAATATTAAAAAAAAATTTTTTTACTAGAATTCAAAGAAAAGTATTTGACTTAACTTTGTAAAACAGTAAAAGACATGAGCTGCAAAATGTTACTGCAGACCATATAAAAACGTTTTCCACTAATAACTTGCCACAGCTTTCTCTTCTAAGATTTCAAAATGGCTGCCGAAAGAGCAATTGGGTGTTGCCACTCACCCAAGTGCGTAAAAAAAACTTAGAACTTAACATTATTCAATAAAATTGGGGTGAACCTAGGTTCACGAGTCTCCCCTACATATATTTTTAGGAATTATTTATGAAATCAAACATATTGTAACGTGCCTTTTTTAAAAACAAAAGGGTTTTTACACTCGCATTTCTCCTAGTCCATAATCTAGTCACTTAAATTATGATGATAACGGCATGTTGGAAGATCAAATTCGGTCAAGGATGAAACGAAGTCTCTTGAAAATCCAATTTAATTTTTTTTTAACATTTAATGGAGAAAAAAACAACAACATTCACACATAAAATTTTTTCATAGACTCTGACGGAGGAAAAGCGAACGGTATGTAGTCAAGGTTTTTTGCATTGATTAAATCGTTGCAACACATTTCATCGTGATCGGCAATCAACCTATCGAATATTGCACTCAAATCTGGATTGCACGATTTTTTCACACGTGGCTGTTGTGTATAACAGACATTATAAGGATAAATTTATTTTTTCTGGTTCAAAACCTACTCTTTCTGAAGACAACTGTGCCCAAACACAAGTACAATGTTTCACGGATTGGGTTCGTATTGTAACGTATTTTGTTATCGTGTTTTCATCATCCGTAAATACGTCGACAATACAGTTAAGAAAAAAATTTAATAAATAGGCATCACTTAACTATTGTAATAGAGTTGCCAAATTGTGAGTTGTGACCTTTTGAGGGTAACGAGAAAAAGCTTAGGGGTGAGGGGTGGGGGGAGTTGTCGTAGATAGTTTATTAATTAAATAAAAATAATAAATTATTATCCACTAATTTTTAACAAAAATTAACTGGCTTGATTATTAAAACTGTTTTGTTAAGGTTAAAAGATTTTTTCATACTGTAAAAATAACTAATGAGTCAATGGTTAGTGGAAATGACTATTGGGTTAATATTAAGTTGAAATAAGTAATAGGTTAATAAAAAGTAAAAATTAGTAATGTGTTAATAAAAATGTAAAATAAGTAATTTGGTTAATAATGAGTGAAAACAAGTAATGGGTCAATAATAGGTAAAAATAACTAAAATTTAATAGCAAGGGAAAATAAGAATCAATCATAAGTGAAAATGACTAATGAATACCATAGAAAGATAAAATAACTAATGTTCATAACTAAGTGAAAACATGCATGGGTCAATAGTGGATGGAAATAACTAATAGGTAAATATTAAGTGCAAATAAAAGCTAAAACAGTATTTTTAAAGACCTTATTCACAATAGACCAATTTTGTGTTCCATACACTCAGTCAATTTAAAGAAACAAGAGTTAGGTATGGAAAAAAGGAGGATATAAACACTTCTTTCTAGATGTACTAAAATTATATCGTTACCTCAAAACTACAAGTAGATAACTCAAAAATATCCTTTTTTTAGATTTGTGCATGAGGATTAATTGTATGCTGCAAATGGATAACTGTAATAAAGTCCCATTATAATATATTTATATTAAAGCCAATGTATCCCGAGAGACGACTGCATTATTTAATGACCCATCGAACATCGTCTGTAAGGCTTCTGAATTAATAATGCGTTTACATCTGTGTATTGTGCTAGATACCAGCCATGGGATAACAAACGTCTTTTATAATTTTTTAAACGTTGTTGCAAGAGATAGTAAAAGTAATGAAATGTATTTAGATTGTATCTAGTGAGTTTTAGAAAAATAAAGTAAAATGGCGGTTCGTTGGTAACCGGATGTGTTTTTCTTGATACTTTTTCTAACATAAACAAAGGCAGCGACAGACATTTGTGCGGCGAAACCCCAATGGATTTCAAGTCCATCAAATGTCAGTCGCTGCTTTTGTTTATGTTAGAAAAAGTATCAATAAAAACACATCCGGTTACCAACGAACCGTCATTTTACTTTATTTTTCGAAAACTCACTAGATACAATCCAAACACATTTCATTACTTTTACTATCTCGTGCAACAACGTTTAAAAAATTATAAAAGCCGTTTGTTTTCCCGTGGCTGGTATCTAGCACAATAGACAGATGTAAACGCATTATTAATTCAGAAATCACATAGTCCAAATTTTTTATAGAGTATGGAGAAATGCTTGTAAATTAGGAATATACTGGTCTGTCGGGGCAAACTTGACCGAGACAAAAATTCACTTTGAATGAGTAGAACTAAATCTAATTGCCAAATATGTCATAACTTGCCAAATAATGAGAATTTTTTTTTTTCATTTGGTAACCCATTAATTTTTCATTTTCAGTTAAGAAGGTTGCAGATGTTTTGTCTTTTCTGGCTCGAAATACTTACATCTTTTAAAAGTGAGTTAAGTTGGAAACAAATATAAAGTCACTGATGATGTACTATTTTTTGACAACTTGGTTCATTTTTAAAATATGGAGCCAGGAAAAACGAATCGACTGCACCCTTCTTAATTGAAAACCAATGAGCGGTGGGCTACTAGGTGAAAAAGTGTGTCAATTTTTTGCAAGGGATGACAAATTTATCAATCGGCATTAGTTCAGCTCATTTAACGTCAATTTTTATACAGTTTCGGCTAATTTTGCTTCGGCAGACCAGTATATTCGTAATCTACGAGCACCCTTGAGTAGAATGATGTTCGACGGTGTACCTTAACTTGCAGTGTCCTCTTCGTCTATTACGCTGTAGTACGATTTCAATTCTTTGAAAACATTTTATTCTTTTTACTATGATTTTGAAGCTATCTAGTTGCAGAATTAGAGTGACGATATCCTTTACCTTGCAAAAAAACTAACCAGTGTTTTTAGAAACAGCGATGACTAAGTTCGGATTCATTGTGTCAATACCAAATAATTTATAAAATCCTGAATAACTCATAAAATAACAACTGTGATAGTTCAAGAATTAAAAATTTCACAATTAAAACTTTTCAATCACATATACATAACTTATTTTGTTAGTTTTTTTAACATTGCTTATTGATGTATCAAGATATAAAAATGCTGCAAGCATATTGACTAGAGGTTGGCGATATATCGATAAGACGATATTTTTATCGATATTTAAAAAAATATATAAAAAAATCGATAGTTAAAATATCGATACAAGTCCCTGATATATCGATATTTTCAAACGTTTTTATTTTTTTGATGATCGTTTAGTAGTTCCATGCTTTTTTTTCGATTTTCCTTATTCCCTTTTCAAAAACTTCAAAACTAAAGTTTGGACTTGGCTGAGAGACCGTAAAAATGGCACCCTAACCAAAACGGAAACATAGAGTAATGGAAAGATAAGATCATTTATTAGTAGCCATTAACATAGCACCTTTCTGTTGCCAATGTGTGCCTGGAATTGACAACTAATTTTAAATATTAAAAGCATCTCTATAGCAAAATATGCAGCAAACTACTTTTCAAAATTTCTTCTTTAAAAATAAATGGGAATTTATGCATTGACATCCAAATGCATTTTATTTATTCTGATTGATGATATAATTTATTTATAAAAGCAATTTTTATAATTTATTTATTAAAACAATTTTGACTTGAATTCATGAAAAGTAGAAATTTGCCCCTTCGTTTCTGGCAAAATTGAAAATCAAATAAAAAAAATCATGTATCGATATTTTTTTCTATACAGCGATATAGTATCGATATTTATTTTGATCGATATTTCCGACCTCTAATATTGACGGATGTTTACATGAAATAGGCTGTGCATTTTGCAGAGTGTGCCATTTTGGCTTCAATGCATTTTTTGCAATGTACACTGTACAGGTATTATATAATATAGTAGAAATGAACATGTGTGATGTAATTGAATTTTGTACAGAAATATCATTTTTACACCCACAAATGGACAGCTTTATGCAACTACCAGGAAAGAAACGATCGTGAAATTTTCAGAAAAAGTCTTCTGGAAGGTGTTTTGGAGTGTACACTTCTTCTATGAAAAGTTTTTGATCTGTTTTCTAAGTAACGAGTGAAATAATTAATATATTTGAGTAAAGTCACTATAGATTGTTAGATATTGACGAGTTTAATCCAACGACATTAAAAGTACAATTTCAAACATTTTGTCGCCTATCAGTATTTATAAAAAGTCACCCTAATATATCGATCAGAAACTCATGTTTTGGATTTTTTTAATTCTGGTCTCTTAATGGGTGTGATATAGTCCCAGTCGGATTTGCATAATTTATGCGCATTTTTGCGAGTTTTTTTATTTAATGATATTTCCGGCAAAATGATACCAGATTCTTTAAAGTGTTCTTTAACTGTTCATTTTTTACAAAAGCGTTTCCTTTTTTAATTTAACTTCAAAAGAATGCATTTATCAACTGATACGACAATGCCAAAAACGCGGCTGAGTCAAAAAGGAAAAAAAAAAGAAAAAAAAAACGGAAAAGAACATTCGTATATATGCTAATGTTTGTAGTAAAAGAGAAAGAGATAATCAGATAGAAAAGGAAACTAAACATATTATAGTCTTCGGTGATTCTACTTGTAGCACAAAGATACACAATGGTAACAGGATTCAACAAATTACGTGATAAGCGGTGCGTATAATAACCGATTCAAAAGGCAATGACAAGTTTTACGCGGAAAATAGCACCCAAGCATGAACACAAGTATCACGTGACAAACAAACTTAGTGTATCTGCCCTTGCCCAGCACGCAAAACGGATAAAAAGCTTTCTTTCTATCGGATCAACACTCCAGCTTCCTTACACTTCTGATTTCACTCTAAAAGCTTTTTCTTGTATGATTCCCGACTTATATATTAAGGTTTAAGGATTGAAGAAGTTCTTGTGATAAAAGAATGTTTTCGACTTAGATTTAATGACTTTAGTGCGCAGGTAATGAGGCCACTTAGTCGAAAAAGCTGGACAAGTACTCACACACTGAGTTAACCAAAAGCAAACTCTGGTAATATGAGTACTCGCAATTACTTTTTATTTCACGATAACTTCGGTGTATCTGGTAACATTAACAACTTACTTTTTTTAACGCAGAACGTCTTAAAAGACAGCGGTTTTCACGGCAAGTCGGAGACTTGATAGCAATGCCACGATGGCCATATGCAAATAGTTAACACACAGTTTATTTTAAAAATGTAGGCACTGTTATAATTAAACGTAGGATACTCTATTCATTTGAGAATATCCTTCCAGTTATAATTAATGGTCTCAGCAGACTTAAAACACTCCTACTTTTTTAATTCTTCGTTTGAAATGTTTTAAGTCTTGTGATCAAAACTTTTAATAATTCATATTAATAATATGATATAATGGTTTCCGGTACTTGAACGGCATGGTTCATAAAGAATACTAATTCCTTCACAACATTTAATACGTATAGCCTTTTCCTATATAAATCTCAACAGCTTCATCCTGAAGAACCATTTCATCCTTATCCTCCTTTTTGGAATTTATCTTTCCTCTTTTCTTCAAAACCATATGAGGCACTAAGTGATCTAATTTTTTTTGGTGATAAGTTACCACAACAACTTTTTTTAAAATTGACGTCATTGCCATAAGAAACTTTAAAAATAAATTTCAATTGCAATATATATTTAGCGTGAACTTTTTGAATCATAAGTAGCAAGTTTGTCCGATATCCTTCAAAATCATACGAGGCAGAAATTACCTTTAAAGTCTATTCAATAAGAATCGTTGAATATTGAAGTTTAATGGTATTTAATATGTTTATTGCAACGCAAATAAATTTATAACACAATCAGAAACCCCTTATAACGTGATTTTACATTTATCACTGAAACTAACAATGCTACTCAATATGAAAACCTCACTAAACTCCCTTCTGCTGATAGATTGGAGTCAAGTCGTATTCGAAATTTTTCCTCTTTTAAAGCAAATTCAACCTTAGAGGATCAAAGTGTGTCCTAATAAATCGGTACTAGTTTAAAATTTTACAAAATTAGTTTGTGGTTATTCTGACATAAAAAGATTTTTATTCAAATGAAAATTGCAATTGATAACCTATTTTTAATAATTTTCTTCAACAAACATTGGCACTTCTAAAACGGAGAACCCCTAATGATTAGAGCTTCCACTTACGTATACACTTAAGTTCATCAATTAGGCTGTAAACATAAGGTATACAAAAATATATACATAAAAGTTTCAGGTAATTAATATGGTTGACAATTTACTTCCCAAACTCGCATACTAATATAGGCAGAAAATATTCCATTTCATCCTCCTAATAGAAGAATTTTAAATAGCATAAGCTATGTGCTTTTACCACGAATCCTTTTACACTGAAAATATCAAAGGAAGCAACATTCCATTGGCTTACATCATTATTGGAATTGTCAATTTTCTATGTATCGAACAGAATTGCTTGTATCGGTGCCCTTTCACTTGATGACCTTTCTTTTCCTTAAGGGCAAGAAAGAGCATTGCTAATGAAGTTGTGTGTTTTTTCTATCTTTTTTTTTTTGCGTTTGATTCTTTGCGCAAGTCTGTCGCCCTTGGTCTTAAAGACAGCGATACCTATCTGGTCAATGTACTCATGATAGAATAGGTGGCTCTCAGACATACTCTTTTCTAATCCTTAATATCTCCGTTTAATTTCGCTGTAGTATATCACAATTACTGTAATTTATGTAGGATTGGGATGTTGATATCATGGAATTCTGTTGTGTGTGTTTTTTTCAAAGGATTTCCCTTTTTTTCCAGTTTGAGAAGATATATATTATGTGAACGAAATAAAGAGGGTAATGGATTGCATTTTTGGATTAGGTAAGTATGGAGGTACGTAGGAAAAAACATTTTCCAGTTTCTGAAATTCAAAATCGCTCTTTCTATTTGTGTTTAAGGTTTTAAGATTGCCTTAAATAGGAATAGTTAAGTTATTAGCGGACCTGCTTATTAGTCGACTTGGATGAGTCTGATAGATTATAATAGACGTTTATAAGGGCTATTTTATAGCACGTGTGGAATAAAAGTTTTGATTTTTTTATAATGTATTGCTGTTTACTTAAAATAATATTTTTGAGATTAACTTTACTGTACTAATGGTAATATACATATATTTCTTTATGTTTAAATTATAAATTTTACTTTATAGTTTACGAGTTGATAGTAATAAAAATGTATGAAAAATGTAAAAATGTTATGGTTGTTATAACGTATTAAAGTGAGTTGTGAAAGCATTACTTAAATACAAATTTTCAGGAGCAACTTTGCACATTTCTATAATATTTTAATAAGGCTGTGTTAAATCCAAAATGTAAAAAAATCTAAAACCGTCTAGAAGCATTTAAACTACTGTTCGGATAACATATTAAACCACATATTTAAATATTGTCTAAATAAAAACAATCAAGTGCCGTAATTCCTATAGATGATTCAAAAACAGCGCAACCTAATTTTTTTTGTTAAAATAGTTTTCAACTTTCTGGTATTGGAAATTCGTGCGTAAATATTCTGAACTGTGCAAATTTTTATTAAAATTACACGATTATTATCCCATAAGTAGATATCCTATGAAAGGTGTTATTTATGTTACTTCTGTGAAAAAACTAAAAATACAGACAAAGAATTAAATGGCCTTTTCTTTATCAGCCCGCTTACCATGCAAATTATTTTTTTTTATATTTAACTTTTTAAATGAAATTTCATAAATCTAGCTTCATAAATATAGCTTTCCAAAATTATATAGTAAACTCAAAAATGAGGTTTCAAAAGCGTAATGGAACTATTGTTTAAAAATTTAAATTATATACATTTGGTGAGATTTTCTCCCAATAGTCAAAATATTATGTACTTCTAATTTTGTTGGGTTACAACCAAAACATTTTTGAGTGTCGGAATATAAACACATCTATCTTAACTTTGTCCATACTGTGAACAATAAACTTGCTAGGTGAGAAAACACACCTTCAACTAAAAATATTCTGCAATCGGCATCTTCCTGCAAAACCACAAAATTGTATAGGAGTCTGTTCATTCTGTGTTATATTCTAATATTGAAAATTAATATAAAATCTACAGCATCAGGAGTTAGATCTAAAGGAAGACACAAGCTTTGATGGATAAACTGTGCTGACAAAGACTTCAGCATTTGCAAAGTCAAAAATTGGATAGCTATAGCTGGTGACAGGTCAAGAAAAAAAAAGAAGAAAAAAATATTGAGAAGGACAAGGCCCACACCGAGCCGTCGTGTCATTGAAGTATCATGACCTTTTCGAAGGTTGTACCTTAAAAAATAACTTCGTACGTGATAACTTTTTATTTAGTTTAGTTGATTTTAAGTCTTCTAGACCTTTAGGTTGATGGCAGATTAGCTATCTCACCCTTCTTCCAAGACGACACACTTATCTAGTTGTCTGTCTTCGAATACCACGTTGAATATCCGTCTGTTCGTCAATGAAATAGCAGACATCTTAGAGGAATGTTCCTTTCCCCGTTTAAGATTCTTGGCTAGTCACAGTAACCGTAAAAGATAAGAAAACTTCTCAAAGTTTACGAAGTGGAACACACCGATAGTCTTTATAGTCTCATCTCCAACTGTATGTGATAAACGAAATAAACTCTCAAAAAAGGAAAGTAGCATTACTTGAGCAGAATTTCAACGAAGCGCATTACTATTTTTCTCTCTCTTTTTTCAGGTATCTATTTCAAAAGGAATGTCCAGCTGTAGGATACTTTGTGTGAAGTGTCGCAATATACTAAAAGGAATGGATATAGATTTTGAAATAGACGGAGAAGTAGATACAGTGTTTCTTCGTTGTAAAATGGACTTTTTGTTTTTATAATATTATTTGAGTAAGATAAATTTTCTTTCTGATAAGAATTTCAATCAGTTTTAGATTGATTTGTGTCGTTACATTTCTGTTATGTATTACGAACGAATACCCCATCAAGGAAATAGGTAGAGTATGTGTCCAAAATATCTGAAATAGGGTTATATAAATAAAAAGAAGTACGATTTTTTTTTTTTTAAATAAAGTAGATACATTTATTTTCCCAAAAACTGTAACATGTTAACAAACATGTTTTCATTTAAAAGAAGTTGTTATAAATTAAATATTATTTATATGTGAAATTGAAATGTAAAAATTTACATCCTTTGTGCAAAAGAATACGTAATGTATAATTTATTTTATCAAATTAGGTTAGCCCATAAGTGTTTTGAGTGAAAATGTTTTAAAAACAGAAAATATATCATTATTTAATTATTATATATCTAGAAAATTAATTACTTTTCTCTCTTGAAATAGATAACATTTCAAAAGTCAAAGTTTTTCCCGCTTTCCAAAGGTAAAATTGAAGTTAAGAACGACCTAGTCATAGAAACATTCTTTATAGTAAACAAAAGGAACTTTTTTGGTTGCGTTAAAAAAGTATCACGGCTGCGGGTTTTTTTTCAAATATAATTATCTTTTTTAATAGCTTTGCCTCCTTTTTTAAACACAAATAGCCTCTACAATCCCTTTATACTTCATACTTAAAAAAAGTATTACTTCACTTAGACACTTTTGACTTCAAATATAATCGCGTTTTCATACAGCCTGTGCAAAATGTAAATCTGAAAGATGGCATCAAGTACTTTATAAATAAATGACAGATACAACCATAACGCAATTTCATATTTGTCAATTTTATTATCAACACTAATATACGTAATTACGTTAATTTTGTTTCCGAACTTTACTGGATTGCGTATGAAGATGACCCCTCTTCAACTTTGTTAAGTATGTTACATTAAAATTCATTTCTGAATGAGAAACTTAACTTATATTGTATTGACAACTTGTTAAAATATACACAATACATCGAAGTGGGTTCAGGATAATTTTAAACTAATATATGTTACGCTCTGAAACACGAATCTGTTTGCTTGGACCTTAAAATTACGCTTCTTAATATTGAGATTTGACCTTAGCTCATAAGGGGAGTGTTTTTATACATAATGGACTGAAATTTAGGGGTTCGTATAGAATTACTAAGAAATAGGGGTTCGTATTGATATATTCGTTTAGAGTTCAATTTAATCAATAAATTGTCCACAAGGGAAAAAATGCACCAGGCATATAAAAAATAGTACTTTGGTATAAACAACAATATTCTACAATTTTTAGAATCGAAGATATAGCCATCGTTCGATTTTTTTTCGTATTGTACATACGACACAACGATAAATTATCTCACTTTATAACCAATTCTTAAGATATCTTGAAGTACGCGAAAGCAATAAATTATTGAATTAATCCATTATTTCATACTCTTCTTCATACAAACGTATGACTGTAAGGCTAATATAAATAAGGATTTAAACCTACGCGATTTAAGGTATATCAACTATATTTTTACTCTAACAAAATATAGGCGACACCAATATTGTTTGATAACCTCTCACAGAACATATTTCTTCTCAACTTAAAAATAACATAAAAAGCATCATCAATACTACTTAAATAGGAAAACACTGCTTATTTAACTATAAAAGAAATAATACTAAAATGATTTTACATACAAAGCACTAACCAAATGAATAATACGACTGATAAAAATTCTTACTTTAATTTATGTACTATATAATGGAATAACACTAGGAATTTGCAAGTATTTTTTTTAATTTCATTTATTGAATAAAAAATTCAAATTTTACATATTGCATTAAACTATAATCATAGAATTAAAACCTTGAATTCTTAAGTCCACATTTTTTTAATGTATTATGAAGGTACTCGTGTTTCTTTCTTTTACCTTTTCGAATAGTTAAAAGTTTTGTTTCTTATTTCCAAATTATGTTTGTGTGTGATTGCATTAGCATTTGTATTTATATTTAAATTTGCGAAGTAGAAATCTGCATCCTACACGGAATAATAAACAGCATTTAGAAGCCGCGTGAGACAGCGATTATCATTTGAAGAATGGACGCAGAATTATAAATGTAATATTTACTTGTAATATTTACTTGTAATATTTACTTGTAATATTGTTTTTCGTTGTAAGGAAATATTTGCTATTTTAAATGAAAAACCTCCAGCTTTAAAAGCAGACTGTTGCATCAGCAACGTTTTTAATTATTTATAATAGTATTTTTATTTTTCCTCTTAAGTCTTACTTAATTTTCATTTTGAAAAACAGATTTATTCTTGTATTTACTCTTATATGCGTAGTAAAAATACTATATAGAAAAGTATTTGTTATAAGAAACTAACGGAAGTATTTTGATACATTTATTTTCTTAAGTGCATTTCTTATAAAGATTTATTTTAATGATGAATCATATTTCTTTAAGATTTATATTATTCTTAGGTTGTTTATAGAATATGTTCTTCCATGTTTTAAGTAAAAATTATTATGGGTTATAGAAAATAACCAATATCATTCATAGATTGAAACAAACTTTTTTGGATCAGTCACTATGCCAAACAAAGTTTGAACGTAAATTTTCGATTGAAGTATTAGACCTGAGATAAAGTAACTGACGAAGCCGTAATTTTTTTCATTCAGTAGGTAATAATATATATTCGTGTATTTATTTAGAATTAAGAAGTGGTTTTGATACGGCACGGATTATGAGAGATTTGAATTAGGCGTTAAATTATTGCCTTCATTGGTATGAAAATGAATTTCATCAACATTTTTCAAGTGACAGAAAAGATGTAGGCATAGGCGCAGTCGGGAGGGTGCAAGGGGGTGCACTTGTATCCCTCTGGATTTTGAAAACCAAAATCTTTAAATCTAAACCTAAAAAAAATCTTTTAACTTTATTATTTTCTATGTAACGTGCCTCACAACATAATGAATAGAGTACTAATTTACTTTATTGTGATTTAAATTTTGTTTGTAGAGTAAGGTATTTATTTTTAAAATTAATCTCCTCTGAGATAATCTCAAATTTTCTACTCCCTTTTCGAATAAAAACTCAATATTCCGTTCCAAACATTGACTCTAGTTTTGTAACATTTCTTTATACTTGGCATATTTTTAATATATTTTTAATATTTCCTGAATTGCACTTAGGAAACTTAAGGAAATAAGGGGAGTAGGAGGGGGGGGGGGGTGAAATACTAAATCATTGAATAGTAGGATGATCTTCTGAAATTAAATCCGATCATAAGTTCCCAGAAATATATTGCTTTTGGAAATGATCGAGATTCTAAATTTTATTTTAGAGATCATTGGAGCTATTTGTTGAGTTGGGCCATGTATTTAATGACATGACTTTACATGAATAAATTTAAAGAGAGTAAACAGTGCAAGGCAATAATAATAATAATAATAATTTGTAAATAAAAAGTGTCTTCATCACGGATTTAATAAGAAAATTTGTCTGATTCGGACTCTCAAACGTTTTCTCAAATTTAACACACCGTCATAAATATATTGGCATGAAATTTGAAATCACCAAGAAATAATTACACCTGTTTAATACAGGTAAGCTTTGATTTTGATATTTCCAAAAAAATATATATATTTTTCAATTTCAATGCTTATAGGGAGCGCATTCGCCCTAACATCCCTATCATTCCTTAGATTTTTGTTTCACCATAAAATTCCTAAAATTGAACTTACATTTTTCGATAATTCCTACAAAAATTAAAAATCCCGAAAATTTGCAAGAAACACGGATATTCCTCCAGATCAGAAAAGTGGATTTAATTAAATTCGTATGTTTGGTCAAGATAGTGTAATTTTTTAATTATATACCTGTTATTTTGCTAAAAAATTGTTTGAAATTCAATTTTTTGAAAATTGTTATTTTATTGCCTCTATTGAAACTAAGCTTTGAAAATAATGTCTGTATTAGGCGCCTATATCAGGGTCAAAGGAAGTATACTTAAATGTTTTTGAATTATACTTAAAATTTTAAGAGTTGTCCTTAAAATTTTAAGAATTGTCCTTAAACTTTTAAGAATTATCCTTAAAATTTTAAGAATTGCACCTAAAATTTTGAGAATCATCCCTAAAATGTTCCTGAAATTTTTGGAACTATCCCAAAAACTCCCACCTAGATTTTTTAGAAAACTTACTGCGCCCCCTGTGCTTATCCGTGCAAATATGTTCTAAATTTATATTGTTTGGGATTTGCGGAGCTAAATTTTTTTTTTCTACAATGACATCCAAATACTCTTTAGATGCGAACCAAAAGCAATAAATTTATGGTTACTTTTAGTTTTAAAATTTTTTATTATTAATTTTAATTAAAATGTTTTAGATTTTAAATAATTCTTCCTTCAATTTAAATTTTAAAAACTGATAAATTAATTTATGTCTTTATATATGATCGACGAAAAGTTGACTAGCATTCAATAAAATGGATCTGCATCCCCCCGCAAATAATCCTGTCGGCGCCCATAGATGTTGGTGATGGAAATACAATGCAATGCATGTATGTTGAGGTGCAAGTTTTACAGAAGTTCTTTATGCATCAACACTTTAAATTTATATGATTTTATACTTTTGCAAAATTTCCATTTCGCTTTTTCAGATTTGCTTAGATATTGTATAAATTTTCCCTCTCTCAATGACTTAAAAAGCGAGCGTTTAAAATAAATAAATAAATAAATAAATAAATAAATAAATAAATAAATAAATAAATAAATAAATAAATAAATAAATAAATAAATAAATAAATAAATAAATAAATAAATAAATAAATAAATAAATAAATAAATAAATAAATAAATAAATAAATAAATAAATAAATAAATAAATAAATAAATAAATAAATAAATAAATAAATAAATAAATAAATAAATAAATAAACAAACAAACAAACAAACAAACAAACAAACAAATGAATAAATAAATAAACGAATGAAACAAACATACAGCCAGACATACAAACAAACTGCTATACTGTATGCTTGGAAAATTTTAAGAAACTCCAATAAAAAGGTTTATTTACGAAAAATATCCCATTTAATCCTGTCAAAAAACATCCTAATAAAATCCCAGTAAAATTTCTGTTCCCCATCTCCAGAAACTATTTAGAATCTTACAAAAAAAAAAGTGTCATCGGAGATATCCCCTCTTTCAGTTTGAAACTCATTTGCATTTCATTTCAATTGCTAATCAGAAGAAGACAAATTAATGCCCAATAAAGAAAAAGGCGCATTCGGAAGATGGACAAAATACCTTCTCCCGAACTGAATCTCATCTACAACAGCTGCCTTCCAAGAAGCTCGCATTTCCGCATAGTTCTTTGTTTACAAGACGACGAACCTTCAGCCAGTTGCCTCAACAACAAAGAACAGTGTAAAGTATCGTGGGACACAAGAAAAACCCTTTCATTTTAATTTTGATTCAGAAACATTCCAGAGTAGTTTGACCAGTCCAAAAAAAAAAAAGTTTCCCTTTTCAGCGAGACTTTAAAGGCTGCCCTTCAGGCATGATGACCTATAGGATGGGCCAATGATCGATTTAATCGGAGGATACATCTGCCAAATGCGATTTTTTTTTTTTGTGTGTCTATTCGATTTTTATTATTCTGTAGGAGATATGAAAGACATATTCAAACTATTGGTAGATATGCAAATGTGTTTCCGTTTCTTTTAGAGGTTTTTAAGAATCAGGTATAAAAAGCTACTATTACAAATCGTACTTACTTTACATGTTACAATGGAGTTTATATTAATTACCTTCCTACGGTACTAATATAACTAATTTTATGGTAGATTAAGTTACATAAAAATAAACTACTAAAGTCAGTTAAAACATTGACAAAGTTATGTTGAATAGCTTAATGTATCTTAAAACACCCAAAAAAAATATTTTGATTTTGATATTTGCAGAGTAGTTTGACCAGTCCGCTTATCCGACAAGAAAAATTTTTCCTTTTCAGTAAGACTTAAAGACTGCCCTCCAGGCAAGATGACCTATAGGATGGGCTGATGATCGATTTCATCGGAAGGTACTATATGCCAAGTGTGATGAACTTTTTAGTGTCTTTTAGATTTTTATTATTCTGTAGGAGATCTAAAAGACATTCAAACTATCGAACAGCATGCAAATGTTTTCCCATTCATCTGAAAGGTTCTTAGAATCAGGTGCACGAAGACCTAGATCATCAAGTTGAAAGGAAAGCTCTGAATTAATGATGACTAAAAGACAGTCGGTTTGCAAACGCTCCTTATCAACAGTTAGGTTACGATAACAAATGTTGTAAAAATTAACATATACAATTCGTGATGATAAAAGTTTCAATTAAGTGTTAGATCAATCAATTAACGTAGTTCCAGTTCAGTCAAACTTCAATAGATTGTTTGTATTTTAGTTGTTTTCTTAATACACAATTATCGGGTAAATTATACATAGATATTTGTTTTACACGCACATATGTTATGCTTAGCTGTATTTGACTTGCAAGGTTCTATCAGAGTTCGTTCGATACATTTTTGATGCAACAGATCATGATGTTTTCCAACAAAACTGAAATATTATATGAGAGTTTAAGCTACCTTAAAAAGTAATTTCTAAACTCAACCAAATAATTTAGTTCATTTTAGCTCACAGCATAACTGCCAGCTTAATAATAGATCTGTTGTCGAACTTTTGCTGAAAGTTTGACTACATAATTTTATCTCAAACACAGACCACAACTTATTTAAAAATTTGATTATGGTAAAATAAGTTCAATTCGGTAAATGAATATGTATTACACTACAAACGACATTTATTTTCTTAATTAGGTCTTTTGATATTGAAAAAAGTTTGAAAATGCCGTACAAGAAAGAAGAACGTGTTTCTATTACAAGTTGTTAATGCCATTCAAGTGAAAATAGAGATGATGACAGTCAAAACTGACATCTTAACTCTGTAACCTGGAAGTTATAGTTAATGATTTGAAGTGTTAACAAAATACTTAGTTAATGGATTGAAAAATAAAGAACTTCGAAAGAATAGATTATTTAGTTAATAGATTGAAAAATAAAGTGATATTACTATAAATTTAAGTACTGAAATTTTTTAAATAGTAGTTTTTAGAAATATATGTATAATTATGATTGGTATAAAAAAAGTATCAACAAATAACTTGATAGATTCTAATAAAATTGAGCTTAAAGTAACTCTTTTTAATCGACCAAATAATTTAAAATTATTCGTCAATTGCAATTCCTTCCTTTAAATTTGTATTCAAAATTTTTGAGCTGATATTTGTGGAGTTGCTGATGAAATAATTTAAAAAATTTAGTGTATATTAAAACATGATGGGGAGAGATTTTTTTTCTGTATTGCAAAAATATAAGGAACGCTAATAATGATGTTTAATTTGAGTTATTTTTTAATGGGCTAATACAAACCACCTGAGTTCATTTTTAAATTTAAAATTAAAAAATGACCTAATTATTTTCAAAAGAAATCCTTGTTTAAATTTGAAAGGATCATTTGAGTTCAATGATTCATCACAAAATTTTCCTCTGCTAATCAAGACATAAGATTCAATGAAAAATAAATTATACCGCCATCAAATAATCAATAATTTCTTTCGCTTACTTTTACTTTTTTGAATCATTGCACAATCATTTCATTCGAACATTAGTCACTATTTCTTTTGAAATATCAATGAATCCAAAAGGCTTCCCGTTCGAGTAATTTTTGTTCCGAAGCACAATATACCTTCTTCTAGAGCTCTTGGGGCAGGTTCAAAGGACGTTCAATAGATAATTATTTACGAGAAATCATTTTCAATAGTCTTCATACGTCAGTTTAGTCACACAAAAAAAAAGTAATAAAAATGGATTGTTTTGGTGCGAATGTTAAATCTCAACATCTATTATCCGTCGGTTTGTATTGGGCTGTCATATTTCGGTTTATATTGCGACATCATATCACGAAATCTGAGAACTCGGTTTGGAGTTGAACTGTGTTGAATTATTGAAAAATCTCTTTTGGTGATGTTGGTTGGTAAATATTACAAAAAATGTTCAGTTTTGTGTTTAGTATTCAACTCTTTCACACTCTTTCTGAGGAAAAGATCATTGTGTATAATCTGATGCCATTGATATTCAAGTCATTTCATGCAAAAGTTTCTTAATACGATCATGACATCGATACAAAACAGCATCGAATTATTAAAAAGTAGTTCTTTATTGAAAACTTAATTTTGGTGAAACGAATTGGAAAAAATGAAAACAAAAGCCCAATTTTATGTTAAGTGTTAATAACATTTTCTGAGCAAAATAACATTTCATATTATCTGATGCCATTGGTTGACACGTATTTTTTATGAAAAAGTTTCTCAATAGGATCACAACATTGATACAGTACTGAGTCAGATAATTGAAAAATTAATCTTTATTAAAAATATTCTTTTGATGAGAATATTAGTAAATATTAAAACAAAAGTTCAATTGCTTATTTAGTATTTACTACTCTTTCTGAGGAAAAGACAATTGCTCCAGGAGATAAGGAAATTCATCTATACATGTATTTGCATAGATGTCGTCAAAAATCAAATTTTCGCTAATTCTTAATTGTAAATTTTAGAAATAAATATTACTCTTTCAAATCATTCCTAAAAAAAGTATGCCGACCAAACGGTATAGTGCTAGCTTCTAGACCGCGATGTTGCGGTTTCGAGTCCCGTGTTAGGCATGGATGTTTGTAAATGTATGTTGGCTTGTTAAATGACAAATATTTCAACGCATTATAGCCCTCGTGTTGCTGACGGCGCCAGATAATCTGAAAACAACCAACCAACCTAAAAAAAGTATCCTGCACTTTTGTTTTATATCTTACCGTTTATGTCATTTTAACATGATTAAGTAATAATTTTTTCAAGAGACGTTGACAGGAATTAAGAAAATCACAGCAAAAAGTGTTAGAAGATGTTACAAGTTTGCCGGTATTTTCAGATAATTTATAAAATATATTTAACCTTTGTACACCAGAAGGGTTAATAATTCCAAAACAAAATTTAATATTAAGAAAAAATGTGTACTTCGAAAGCATTCTTTTATTGCTTTTCTCCGTTTGCTTATAATAAATATGTGGCGCGTTTGTTTGCTAAGCTTTTGAGATGAGAATGCATAACTGCATGTTAACACTACTACTAAAATTTAAGAATCATTTTAAAAGACCTACAGTTCTTACCTTCACTCCTTTCTGATTGCTGAAATCAGTACTAAGGCACTGCACTGCTATATTCACCTGTTAAGAAAAACGTTAGATAATGAGAAAACTTGAATTAATTTTTTTAACATAGGTTAAAAGTTTTTTGCATTGAGATTAGCTTATAATGACTTTTTAATGTTAACAGATTAAAGACAAATTTAAAAGATACAATTTCTAAGATGTACATTTGTTTTATTTTATGAACCAAAAAAGAATTAAAAAGTGGTAATAAATTACAAATAAGATTTTTTAATAAACTATATTTTTTCGAGGAATACCTTTGCAGGGCTTTCCAATGGATTCCAGTAAAACGCAATAGCGTTGTGTGTTATTTCATCAACTTGGCCAATGATGCCTGTACTATTTTTGGTGTCTGAAAAATAAAGATTAAGAGATCTTTAAGAGAGTTTAAAATAAGAGAAACTTTCTTATATTTACATATTTAAAATACTGTAAGTCAAATAATTAAGATTTTCATTTTCAAAAGTCATGAGAAAATACTCAAAATCTTGATCGTGGAGAAATAAACTGGATAAATGTACATGTTTTATTTTTACATTGGTCTGCTGAACGTCCTGATGTTACATAGTCGATATTTAATAGGTTATCAAAATAAATTGATTCAAGTAAACGATTTCACTTCGCCAAGACGAATCCCATATTGTAACCATTTTGGTTATGATACATCCTGCATGAAGCACCGCTATTCTAAATCGATCAGTGCTGGTTCTATAGCAACCGTCACTATCAAGAATTTCTACTGGAGCTATTCTCCTCATAGAGAGACAGTACATTTGTCGATCACATAACTGTTGAAATTTTATTTTATACTGAATCTGGTTTTAAATCAATAAGAAAATGCTCTTTTAATCACAATACAATATAAAAAACATTCCACTTACCAGCATCAAGGATTCTTTGTTTCACAGAATGTTGTCGACTGTGCCAGAACTGCCACGCTTTTAATTCTTCATCCATTGGTTTTTCATCACGAAACATCAACATCATGACAGACTAAAAAATAATACATGAAAGCATTGGGTAACAGTTTTAGGAATTAAATACCGGATGTTCATGAATAAGATTCTCCTGTTTAGAGCTGTCAGAAACCTGTAGTAATTAACAGATCTTTACAAAACTGAATGTGCCTAATATTGATCATGGGTTAGTAATACGTAAAAATTTAGAAACGTTTTTGAAAAATAAAAATTTTCACAAATGAAATTTCTAGTACAATAAATATAGGATGGATATTCAAAACTGTATTTGATTGCATTGTTTTCCTTGTGGCTAAAACACTTATCAAAACTTTACCGATAAAGGTAATCCAGTAAAGTTACAGTTGATTTACGCGCTGTCACAGCCAAGAACTCCAGCTGGTTAGATTATTGGAAAGCCCCTGTCACGCGTTGATCAGAATGCCAACTTTGCGTTCACACAGCGGCAGCACTGGAATAATCCAGTTATTGAGCTAGTATTTCCTCTTCATGGGAGAGCGCAGGTGATTGGATGATGGGAGTTGATGCATCAGTAAATAGATAAAGTTTATGTACTGGAGTCACCAGCCAGAGGCGAAAACTGGCTTCTCCTGGGCCTGGAATGAAGCGTTTACATGGTGCTAGCGCTGGCGTCTAATGACTGGTGATCTCTATCGGAACGCCGACTGATAACTTTTAAATCAGCCTCTTAACTTACAAATAAATCACTAAACTGCATTTGCCATCTAATGGAGATTTATGATTTTTTTCTGCTAATATCTGTTCACATGATCTCAGTAGTACTTTTAAAAAGTCGATTACTATAGTTTCCAGGTTGCTCTAAACAGGAGAACGGTAATTATGGATATCCTCTTTTTAAAATATTAAAATTTTTATCTTAAACGTCGAAGAAGAATATTTTCATTTTGTAAGAAATCTTTCAAAATATTGAATTTATAAACTACCTTTGCCATGAGATTGAGTAGCTATCAGATAATTAAAAATGTTTTTATATTGCAAATAATGTGTATTTTAAATTGAGTTATTTGTAATAAATAAATATTATGCTCTAAACAATTAGCTTTGTTGTTATTCCATCTTAGTTCAAAAGATAGAAGTAAATATAAGAATATTCAATAAGAGTGAGCGATGTTACAGATAAACTTCTATTATTATTTCAAGGTAAGAGCTTTTAGTATAACTATCAATAGACAAGTCAAAATACAAGAGGCTGTCATTCTGGTTGTATAAAAAATTAGAAGGTCAAAAGAACTTATGTTGAAAATTTTAGAGCACTACGTCTGTTGGAAGTCGCTTTGTAAAAAAAAAAAAAAAAAAAAAAAAAAATAGTTTTATCGTTCAGTGTATCAAAAGCATAATTAAAAGGCCAAAATTGCTTGTGAGATTAAAATTTCAAAATTTTACGCGTTATACATATTGGAAGTCACTTTCTATAAAACCACAAGGATAGAGCCAGGAATCCCCCCCCCCCCACACACACAGACTGTTTTATTATTATTTCAAGAAGGATATAATAATTACTTTTGAAATGCTATTTTTCAAATTATGAATTACTCTTAGACAATTACTGTTTATGTGATTAAAATTTCAAAATTTTACACTTTACACATATTGGAAGTCACTTTTTATAAAGCCACAAGGATAGAGCCAGGGATCCTCCCCCCTCCCCCCCCCACACACATAGAGACTAATTTATTATTGTTTTATGAAGGATATACTAATAACTTTTGCAACGCTATTTTTCAAAATATGAATTACTCTTAGACTATTACGCGGATTATTATTTAATGCTAACCTATTTCAAATAATTTTTGTAGTACCTACAACTAAAAGTATATAAATTTCATTTTCGATCATTTATTTTGTTTACTTGAACCTTTGACGCTAACTCAGCGAAATAAATGTTTAAGAGCATTAAGTACAAATAGTTATTTGCTTCTGAATAATATTTAACTGAATCTGAGCTGTCAAAGAAAGAGAAATATGTTTATTCAAATTGCTGATAAGTGCCCTTTCTGGTTTGAATTTGGGTTTGAACATTTACTGAGAATAGAAAGCTAAAGAGAAAATTTTTTACACAATGGGAAACTTTGAGACATACATGTCAGATATTAATGCCGATGACAAATTTAGGATATTTGAATCAAAATAAGGTCAGTTTTAACTATATAGAAAGAATAAACCAAATAGTTAGTTAACAAACGAATAGTTTGACACCCAGTAATTTCGAAAATTCTGAGGTAAAAGAAAATAAAAAAACAATGTATTTACAACTCAATAAGTCCGTCTATATATAGTAGATGCATCCTATTTACTAATTACTGAGTTCTGTCTTTCACATTGTTATTCTTGCAACACTCATGAAACAATGTATAAAATGTTCAAACAATGTTTAAAATGCTCTAGCAAGATGGCCTATAAGCGATTATGAATAACAGAAGAGGTAGTTCATTAGGCGGATGGTTTTGTATACAGTCCAAAAATGTAGGTTAAACGCGTTTGAAGCAAAGAAAACTAATATCAGATGCCTAGTTAGGTGAGTGATGTCAGCACTTTTTATCCACCCTTCACAATCAAGATCACCAGAAAACATTTCATTCTGTTGTTCCCGTCATTTTTCTTCGACTTGGGCAACTTCTAATGTATGGATAATTAGACGAAAGATTATTCCCCCGATAAAAAAAAGTAACAAAAACCGGAAACATTCGTCGTTATCTACAGTAGTGAGACCCAAGGCCAATGGCTCGGGCAAGTCTGACGTTATCTATCTCAAGCAAAGATAACTCTTTTGCAGAGGTGCAAGACCACAGAATTGCAGGGCTCACCATCGCCATAAAACCACAAGGCCCTTTCTCACGCACCAGGCCGCAAGATCTGATGGGCAGATACCCCCAACTGTATTAGATTGGATTATAACAATGGATATTTCGCAATCAAAGCCCTAACCTTGAGAGAAGGTAAATCCTGTGGATTCTTAACTCGATCTCTCCTCCAACTGTTATATTATTTTTCATTTTATCGTGGCCTTAATTTTTGCGACCTACTTTAAAGGCTGGGGGATTCGGATGGATCCCATTGTTTAGTGCGCACAAGTGTGAAATCTAAAGGGAAACTCAACATTTTGAGCGATCGATTAATAAACTGAGTATCAATTCTGAAGTATCAAATGTCTCATATTATGCTGAGGCTCGTGATTTCCGAGTGAAGGTTAATTGCAGTTCTACTGACAGTGACAAATGATCGCTGCGTAACACGACTATGCCATTACAGTACGAGGAATTATTTTTGTAAAAAAAAACTTTTAGTACATCGTTGGAAGAGTATGGTCTTCATACCCATACTAGCTTATCTAGGACATGTAGCACAAGATCGCTATCAATAAAACATTTAATCTTTCATTTCAGTTATATATTAGTAAATAAAGAAAAAATATCTGTGAATTCGAAAACTATATAAAACAACATAGACCAAACCAAGCTGTGTGGATTTTTTGCATGTGGTAGAAAAAAGTAATTAAAAAACTTCAAACCTGCTTAAAGTGAGGCAATAATAAGTCTACAAATTTCTCCAAGAGGGGCAAGAAGAGTTACAACGAGTAACAAAATTAATATGTGAAATTTCTAAATGACTTAAATGTGAAATATAAAGTCATTACATTTTGAAGTGATTAGTTATTTGTAAAATTATTTCTTTAAATCACTAGTTACTGGAGATCAAAGATTCTTGAATTTAGTGAATTAAACTTAGTTAGTTGGAATTTACTGGCTCAAGGACCAGTGAATTAAAGGTAAATTAACTTTGTAAAAGGGTAAACTATACTTACACAAAGTAAGTTTCAAAAGCAAATATTTCATGTAAATAAATTTATATTATTTAAAACTTGATTACATTTTATATAGAAGTACGTTTGGACTAATTTTCAAAAAGAAATACCCCATGGTAAAAATAAATAACTTGGTTTACCAGCGATTCCAGCTAATACGTTTTAATTATTCTTTAGCTGAAATGTTATTAGTTTACAACTTGAGACAAAACTTTCCAGAATGAATAGAATTTGTAATAAGTATAATGATTATTTTCAAGGTTGTGGATGATTAGGTTTCATAACAAAAATGCCCTTGTAACTATACATTATTACTTTTCTTCTAAGTATCTTCAATAACATTTTGTTACATCTATTACCATTACTTTAGCATTAGAGTTTTGTTGATGTAGTTTCAGTAGTATTAGTTTTCAGTGATTAAGGCTCTGAAATTTCTTGGTACACACGTTTTCTATCTCCAAGATTTAGCTCTTTCAAATAAACGAAACTTGAATGTTGTCTTACCCTTTGTAAGATTCAGATAAAACTTATATACATGCTATTAGAAAATAGCAATCTAAAATAAATTTGTTTTTGAAGTATCACAGAAACCTGAAACAAATCAACAAATGTATTTTTATAAAGCTGATCGATTCAAGAAAATACAGTGTCTATTAATGAATACTATTGAAATATCTCAACAGCCATGCCAATTTTTTCCTAATTAGTATATTTTAAATTCTTCGTGTGTCTTTCTTTTGCGGTTGGTGCCTTGAGGGCTGAGCCTTGAATTGAAACTATCATCCAAGAGTGCATCAATATAAATTGGAATTAATTCAAAGTTGGAAACATGCCATTATTGTCAAAAGTAATAAGTATATTGTCTTTCTTTCATTCATAGGGTGAAGGCCAATAAAATAAACAATAAATAAGGCGTCCTTTCAAATGCTTCCCGGAAATAGTCCAAACACGTTAAAGAGAAACAATTTTTTGTTTCAATTAGCATAAAATTGTGATCGATCGTGGTTAAAGGTTATACGAACCCATTGACACTCAGTGCAACTTGGGCGAGCAGGTCGACAAAAAAAGACCCCAAGTCAAGGAGAAACATTGGACCCGAAATGGTCTGCGATAAGAAGTAATACGATATGAATCTGACACAAGATTTCCAACCAGGTTGAACAAGAGAGGCTGGAGGACTAAACATCAATTCACATATGATGGATCGGAGGAAGGCACTCGAAATCATACAGTCTTTGGTTTTCTTGAATAATTGGGGTTACATTCATCAAATATTGCAAATAAATAGAATCGCAACCTTCCCACACGCATCCAAGAAAGATCCATCTAATAGCAAAAGCAATGAGGCAGAGAAATCACGATTGCTGCTCGTGTCAAATGCAGAAAAAGAACAGACAAAATATACCAAAAAAGTTTTGAAAGAAGGGGGAATCTCAGCCATTACCTGACCCACTACAACCCTCCAGGCCAAGCACGTGATTACTAATTCTGCACGTCACTGACAGACTGACTTTTCGTTGCGTGACTGTCTGTAGTGGTAATCGTGACTGACGAGTTGAATAAGGGCACCCTACGTCTTGGGACGTAAGTTCGCGTCTTTTCTTTCTGCATGCTGTTGTCTGTAGATCGATTTCATTGTTTTTCTTAATTCTTGTTTTGGGTTTATTTTATTGGGTTCAAAGTAGTTCGCTTGATCCGTTAAGCTGTTTGAAGATCCGGAAGATAGTTTGAGGGAGGGACGTTGCCCCGGAATCTGTGATAAGTTAGTCATGATTTATGGAGCTAATTCGCCGTTTTTTTACAATGTTATAAAATTCACTTGTCATCGCATTGTTGTTGTATTTTAAATTTCCTCATTAAACTGCCACATTTGTAATACTTCGATCTTCCATCCATGATTGGCGCATGTGGACTATTTATATTGCTTAAATAAAACTACCACCATTACACAAAGCTTTCAGTGATATTTTCTGAACCATATATTCAATCCCTATAACATTTTAAAGTTGGTTTCTAGACTATGAAACTGATTCGTCTTTTTGTCTACATTGTGATAATATACCAGTACACTCATGTTTTAGTTGCATTTTGAATTTATTCATTAAATTTTTATATTTTTAATATATACTTTGCTTCACTAATGACTAACGTATCATGAAAATAAATCTTGCTTCAAAAGCACTTTATGCTATTTCCTGGTCTAGTAGCAATGTTTAATAAGAATAATAAATTCTATAACAAGTTGAGTTTCTTGATCATAATTAAAACTGATCCTAGGGCAAACGAAAGATTATTTCGCCAGTTTTTTAATGCACACGGAAGATTGTATTCGATTTTTAATTAAGTTGCTATATCAAAAGTGGTTTAGCTACCACAGAGTTAACTAGGTGAAAATCCATCCCTCACACCAGCTTTAGACTTTGAAAAAAGAAAAACATCAAACAATTTTGTTGTTAAATAACCTAAGAACCAAGTTTTGAAGTCAATCATCTATAAGGCTTTACATTGCGTAAAATTATTTTCAGTTAAATTTCATTAATAAGAAATCAGTTAAACTAGACTAATTCATTGCAAACTTGACAATATTGTTTATATAGGTTTTTAATTTTCTTATATTTCAGAGATTTTGATGAAAAACCTGATTTATTAGAAGAAGTTTCAAATAATTTAAAAATATTTATCACATACTTTTCCTTCTAACAGTAAAATTCAAAATAAAACAAGCAAATGAAAAACGTCAAAACTAACACTTTCTTTTAAAATGCGACGTTAACCCTCATCAATTTACTGTTTGACTCGATGTTTATTGATGAATCGATCCATATTATTTTATCGGTTAATTTCGTAAGTAAATTTTCTAGGAATTAAGTTCCTCATTGATTGAGTAGTATAAATATGAAGTTTGATGGCTTTCCTATACTAAGTAGTTAGAGCAACAGAGTTCTCCAAACAGGAAAACCAATTACACCTTGGATGTACGTTTGTATCTCACATGTTCTTATGATATGGAAGTTTAAAGAATGAAGTTCCAGTTTATCTGTCAACATATGGCCACCGTTCAAATTTTCTAGGTATCTTTTCCATCGATAAAATTTTTTCCTAGTTTCAGGAAAGTTTGATAGACTGACTTACAAAACAAATTTAAAGTTCAAAGAGAACTACAGAAATAATTTTCCTTTATAATTATTTTATGTCCAAACTACAAATTTTCCTGTTGTCACAATTCTTCTATACATCCTCAATCAATGACCTCACTAGTGTTTCGTGACCGGTTATTTTCACTTTAAATATCATAATTTAACCCTTCAATGAAGTGTCTGAATAGAAATACGTCTCTTATTCAGTAGCGTGTTCTGCTTATATCTTTTTTTAAATTTTTTTATCACAGTTTGATATCATAAGATTATTAGTCATTCATATGAATACTGAATGCAATATATTAATAATGGGTTAAGGTGGATTCCTTAGAATGTTATTTTGCATACATATGGGATATGTAAGTTGTTTGATTGACTGTAATGATTGGGTTTAGAATCAAAAATGTTATCGAAGATTTTTTTTTTAAATTATCAATCTTTATTAAATATTGAAATTGAAGTTAAGAGTGAAATAAATAAGTAGAAGTTTTCTTTATAAAGAATTTTTTTTATTTTTTTTATTTTTGAGAAAAACTAGTTGTGTATGTGGATTGTTGCCGTTACAGTCATTAAACGGCTTCTTTTATACACGTTTCTGTTCCAGTACTTTAGGTCGATATGCCAAACATTTACAATTTTGTGACATTTAATGACTGTAATCTTGTAATCTTCTCCTGTTACATGTGATAATAAGACTCCTGCCAATGTGAAGTTTTTTTTATCAAACAAAATGTTCACCGATTTGGGGATTTTGGAGCGACTTGTCCGTGAGCAAGTATAATTCTATATCTCCATTTGAAGCCAAGATGTATCCTTCCAAAAGAGTTATTATGGAAACAATGTTTTGATTGAGCTTAAAGTATCTTCGGTTGAATTTTTGGTAATCTTACTAATCGTATAATGGACTTCAAACTGATATATGACACTTGTCTGAAGAATTTATAATTTATGCTTTATGGATTGCAATAGCCCATACAGATATATTAAGTGTTTTATGATTTCTAATTGAATCCCAAGATCACTTTTATATCACTAAAATATTGGACTTAAGTTAAACAATTTTCTAATTTAAAGATATATTCTTTTTTGAAGACAGCAACAAAATATCACATTGACTCAATTAGCCTTAAGTTAGTTTACGAATTTTAAAACTAAATCTTATATGCATTCAACGACACATAATCACATTAGCTTATTTAGCTTTAAGATAAATTGGAGCCTTTAAACAGACAGAATATCACATTGGATCGACTGTCCCGACTGTCAACGCCCCACCACATGCAAATAAATATTCAGCCAATCATACACTTAGAATGCTATTAATTATTGAGATGAACCCAAGATAAACTAAGTGTTGTTATAATAAATCAAACATTCCTCGTACCCCTTTCTTTTTTCTGTCCCTTAAAAAGAGTAAAAATATCAATTAAAATTCCGAATCGTGCTTGCAGACTGCGACAAATTGTTAGATTAGCTAAAATAGTGTTTCTGTGTTCAGCTATGTCGATTTTTTCTTTAGATTAGTACCACTATCTATTACGATGGTGTCCATATTTCTTAGTTGCCATAATAATTCCCTAATGTCCCCGAATCCCTGCCGCACTAATTTTTGAACCTTTGATATTTAATTTTAATATAGTTTTAACTATTATATCTTTCTTGTAAGCAAAAATAAAATATATGAGCTTTAAATATTTGTTCTGATTACCAGTGACCTACCATATACAAAATGATATCCAGTCAGTACTGTGTTTATTTTATTAAACCGACATTTATTGCAACGATCTTTAAGATTAATGAAGTGTTTTTATGATTTTTTAAAAGTAACTTGAAACCCTTCCCATAGTTTTCCTTCTAAACACTAGTTGAAGAAATAGTTTAATTTAAGGACCACAATTTTTTTATACATGGCAATAAAATGTGATTGTTGTAAAATTATTGTTCTAGTTACCACCTACATAACAGCAGATATTCAGACAATCCTTTATTGAAATCTAGTGTCATTTAAATTATTAACATTCAGATTTTTTAAGAGCTTTTCAAAGATTTCAATAACGCTTTCGTATCTATTTCTCAAACTCTAGTTTTAAAATGTTAACATAACAACTAGATATTTCTTGAAAACGGTTGTAAAATATAAAATTAGTTATTGCTAGCCTAGTTACCAGTGACCTACCAAAAAAGATATCTTGAAAATTCTTCGTGTACATAGATTTCAATGCATTTCAAAGACATCCATATTTCTAAATGCATTTTAAAAGCCTTAAAAAGCCTACATACTACTGAACCTTGAACCTTTAGTTCTCAAGTAGTAATTTAAGAACTTAATATTTTCTAGTTATCATCGACTTACCGTATACGAAAAAATATACAGCCACTCTTTCATTTTGATAAAATACCATTTTTTTCAATGACCGACAGTTTTCCCATGTGCTTTTATTGTTTTTATAAGGTCGCCATACCTTTCTACTTTTTGGTCTTAAATCTTGAGTTTTCAAGTACCAATTTAACGACTAAGTATCATACTAATTAAAATATTGTTCTAGTTATCAGAAAATCACCATATATATATGCTAAACACCATTACATAACATATATAACAAAAATATCCAGACAATCCTTCATTTAGATAGAGTACCATTATTTATTGCGATAACCTCCAGTTTTTCCAAAAGAATTTGTAGTTCTTCAAATGTCCTTTACTGATTCCTCCAAGTTCCCTACACCATTCTACTACTTGTGATAACTCCAAGTTTCCCATACCATTCCACCTCCATGTTTCTCTCACCATTCTACTGGATCTTTGATCTTGAATTTTCAAATTGAAATTCCCTGATTCAATATTATACTAATTAAAGTACTGTCCTAGTGACCAGCAACCCACCATATAAGAAAAATATCTAACCAATCCTTCAAATAGATAGATTGCTATAATTAATTGCAATGATCTCCAGTTTTCCAAAGTGAATTTATAATTCCTCAAAGGTACTTTTATGATTCCTCAAAATTCCAAGCACCCTTTCCTATTGCTTTCCGCAGCATGGCCCTCGTGTTGCTATTGCGCCAGTAAACCTTAACCTATTGCTTTCCCATCAGATGTCCACACCAATGCATTACTGATTCTTCCATGGCATTTAGTGATTCCTCTAAATTTCTCATACTTCTACTTTTGCTACTTTTGGATCTTTGACCTTTAATTTTCAATTGCAATTCAACGACAAAATATTATACGATTAAAATACTGCCCTAGTAACCAGCAACCCAACATTTAAGAAAAATATTTAACCAATCCTTCAAATAGATAGATTACTATTATTTATTACTCTGACCTCCAGTTTTCCCAAGCGAATTTATAATTCCTCAAAGGTCTTTTTCTGATTCTTCAAAGGTCCGAGCACCCTTTCCTATTGCCCTCCCATCAGGTGTCCACACCAAGGCATTGGACTTCCGCCTCATGCAGAAACACCCTTTATTTTGTCCCTCCCGCTGGGAATAAACACAATTCGTGGCAATTACAGAGTGTTGAATGTTTTATTTACAAGTAAAAATTTGATTGAAATGGAAAAGTGGCAAAAGTTCAGATAGTAAATAACTTTGAAATGAATTCGTCTCGGCGAGGTGGAAGTATGTCAGGTAGAGCCGCAGACATGGCCCAATTTGCATAAGCTATTCTGCCCAAAACGTGCAATAGGCTGGCTCTCTTGCATGGCTTTCCGGATGCAGATAGTGCGGTTTTCCCTCTCGAAAATATGAAATAAAAACCCGCCGAAGGTTACACTGAATCATTTCCTTTTGTGAAAATATTCCACGTCGCGATGTGGTCATGACACTTTAAAAATTTAAATTTCGCCCACTTCTTTTAAGAGGATTTATAGCCTCTGGCTAAAAGTGAGGTACTAATGAAATGAAATGGAGAGGATTCTTTCTTAACTCTGTCAAAAATGAGATTAAGAAGAACGATATGTGCGAATCTAGTAAATGATTGCATTATAGCTTGCTATAAATTCAATGAATTCACATGACTGATCTTGATTCGATGAATAAATTTGATTTTACACTAAAAAATCCCTTCTATTTAATAGTTTTTATTTTTGTAAAAGAAATTAAATATATGAATACGCAAACGATTTATTATAAAGTTGGCTATTAATTCAATATTTTATTGTTTGTTTTAGTTGCATTAAAAAAATCCTGTTTACAAATTCTTATTGATATTTAGAAAGTATTGAATACGTGGATAAGTAAAAGAAATCACAATTTTTTAATTTAGATTACGTCTCAAAGAGTTTGGATATTGACAGCTAGAATTTTACTCCAAGATAATTTCATGCTGGATAAACGATATAATGATACCTAAATAAATGTTATATAGTTAGAAGCTCAAAAGAAAACCATTTTAAGGCTTTTAGCTCTATAGAGAAGTTTCTAACTCAAGTTGAACAAAAAGAGATTAATCGCTTGCTTGACTTGTATAATCTTGTATAATTATCTTTCTTTTTCATATAATTAGTAGTAGCTTTTTTGTCTTCTCACTTGGATATAATTCACGCCCAGTTTTAACCAATAATAAATTAATCATAAACACATTTTAGAACATCAATAACTGTTAATAAAAATCAATAATGAATTGAAACAACGACTTAAAACTTACTTTGACTGTGGAACTCTTCAATGGTTTGGAAGGATCAGGAGTATATTCAAGGGTTACACCATAAAATTGACCTAAAAAGAAGTAAAATAGTACTTATATTTATATCTTGAATTCGAAATACTTAACTTTAAAATTATCCAATCATACATAGTTGGTAAATGCAGCAAAAGTTATTGTGTATATTTAAATATTTTGATTTGGTATTGGTCTAATATTATGATAATTTTTAAAATTAAGTTTTCCTCACCCCATCGCTGATAAATAACAGACATATTTAATGAATTCATGAGATTTGTATAAAAAATTAAATATAAAGTTTCAACTTTATAAAATATGGTATATTTCTGTTTAGTCACTCTTAAAAATTACTTGCGACGAGATCGAGTCATTTGTGAAATTTCTTTAAAAACCTTCCATTTAATAGAACATATTATTTTAAGTATTTATATTAATCCCAATAGGAAGTAATTACTATTACAATATATGCATATTAGTTTCACATTTTTAAACAGCTCAGTGACTCATTTTTTGCGCATTGAAAAAAGGCTGCCCTAGGTACATTAGCTTTCCCTATTATATTTTTGAAAATTATTAGAATTACAGATCTATTTATATTATATTAAAAAAAAAAAAATTGTGTAACTAATCATTATTTGTAAATCATTTCTCTATAACAGACTATTTAATACACTTTTTAAAATTTCGTGTAGGATACAATGGCAGGAAAGTTCTTACAACAAATCGATAAAATAAAATTATGATAATTGCCTAATAAATTATGCTGCTATAAATTTTTTTAATTCATCTGAAAAACGTGTACAATGATGGTGAAAAGTTGTCAAAAATGCAGTAAACGTGAGGGGGAAACTGCAAAATAGAAATTATAGTTTGAAAAAACTTAAGGTTGGCATAAAAGAGGGAGGGGTAAGTTACCCCTTTCCACTTCTCTACGGTCTTTGGGGACGATTTATGCTCAATTTAATATAGTCAATATTTAGTATGAGTCATCATAAATATATGACCAGGGTTGAGTATAAGCTGTTTTAGGTATATACTCCAACTTATCTGCCAGTAAGGCGTATTTGTAAGTATTTGCAAATAGTTAATGAAAGTATTCATAAAACAATCTGACCCAAATCATATTATTTTCTATAATTGATAAAAATGATGAATTTTACTTTTGAGCTTTTTATGATCAAATGAAGAGATGCCAAAGAAAAATAAATTTTTTTTTTTTTGTTTCATGCAATTTTTTCGGATTTTGTTAAAAAGATGACATGATTAATTGAAAACCGATTTACTTGTCCTCTTTTTAAAAAGTGCAATTCAATTGATAAAACTATCCTCAGCTAAACCTTTTATGAAACATATAAAGTAATATCAAAACAATTAATCTACTTTTAAATGTAGCTTTGTAAAACTAATTATACTGTGTGAAAGATATTTCCGTATTAAAAGATATTTTTAGCAGATTTGCATTTCTAACAGATTGTAAAAACGATTTCGATATAAGACAAAAATTCATTACATTACATAAATAAAAGGAATGCCTTGATTGAATCACTGATACATTGATTCACTTATCATTAATTCTCATCCATTCCACGAAGTTAGAGGTTGTAACTTGGCACAATAGTATCCCCCGATGATCACAAATCATCGGATTGAAAAAATTTTAGTGATTAATAAAATTAAAGATGTTTAATACCGATGATTTGTGATTAAAAAGAGTTAAAAGGGAAGTGCTCATAACTTGAAGTCTACTGAATTCATTTGAGCAAGATTTTTAATAGGTTTCTTTATTAATTCCGGAGTACAATTTCCCTTGTCTTTTTATTAAGGGGGTCCGGCACCTCCATAGGAGCCCATGTTAAATTCAACAACTTTGGGGGCATCTCATTTAATAACCGATTATTCAGTAATTATGAAACTTTCACAGTATAATATTTGGATACTTTTGAATACTTTAACACGAGATTTTTGTTATTTTTTAAAAATTAAAATAATTAGGATTTTCTAAAAATATGTTTAAGAAAAATTATAAAATTTTAGACTAATTTTTTTTTAAAGTATGCTACTTATCAATAATTCCTCGTGTTAAAGTACTTAAATACATTAGAGAAACATGTATAAAAAATTTCAAGCATTTATGTCACATAGATTTTAAGCTATGTGCCCTCAAACATGAAAAAATGGCATTTTGAGAAATTCGACTTTGAATTTAAAAAGCATGCATTAAATACCTACATTTTGTTTACTTCAAAAAATTATTAAAAATACTTTGAAATAAGATACAATTACAAATGTGACATCATTTTAAAGACAAAAATTTATATTTTTATAAACAGTAATAAACTTGAAATCAATAATCTGAAAATTTTTCATGTGCCGGACCCCCAGGAGTAAAAATCGGGGAGAGAGACTAGAAAAGGCGGTGCGGGGGCATGCTTATAATTTCAAATCTATTGACCCAATTTAGACCAGGTGTTTTTCTACGGGTATTTTAACCAAACAAAATTGTCAGGAACAATTGTTTTATTTGAATAAAAACTTGTAATTTGCGCGTATATAAATGGATTATTATTACTAAATAAGGATGGCAACAAGTATGAACTTTTGTTGTTTCTAAAAGCTAATTACAGCCCCTTTTAAAATAAAATACTTTTTAATATGTTTAATTTTTGTCTTTATCTAACAGTACAACGTCGGGAAATGCATTTAGTAGTAAATAGGGTTATATAAGCTAATTCCAATTTCCTGCTATCGGTCATAAAAAATTTACACAGTTATAAATTTAAAGATATTGTTTACTTGTTAAACGTTCAAAAGTAACCCATTTAAATTGAAATATAATTTTAAATAAAAATATTTTTATGTGTTGTTTGAACTTGAAGATCTCCAACAGATGTAGACCATCAATAATCTAGATAAAAATTTAATATGATAGATTTTGAAAGGAATTAAATATTATGTATAAATCTTATTTGAGTGTATAAGTGAAGTAAATATAATAATTTCTTTCAAAAATACAGTGTAAAGTCAAAAGAGGAAATGGAATTCTGTGGCGTTTATATTTCATAAAAATTAATGTGTTCAAGTGAAACTTAACAACAATGAAATTGTTTATTCAACTAGTTATTGCGACCCATAAATCACATCATGTGTGTACGTACACTGGGTTAAGAAAAATACATTAATTTAAGACATTTTTCATCCCCATCGTTTTGTCATGGACAAATGAATATTAGGTTGTTTATCCAAAAGAAACAAAATTTGACAGGAAAGCAGTTTTGAAGTATTTCAAATAAAGCTCAATGCAATTTTCATTAAGTTGATAGATTATAAATTAAATCACCGTTCACATACATAACAATTTGTAATTTAAATTTAATGTTGATTATACAGGGAAATAGTGTCAAACTGTGAAATAAATTACTATTAAATAAATTATGTGCGCATATTTGAGATAACTTCTCACAATCAGTATTATCCTAACTTAAAAAATTGTTGGCTTAGTATATGTACTAGTCATTAAAATGTGTTTGCTTGTGTGAGTAAGTTTCAAATTAATCATTAAAATTTGATTGAGATTGAAGAAATTCATCAGACATTAATTTAATGAATTTTCACAATTTTTTTTACTGCTTTAAAAATAATATTATAAGATATGAATTGAAAGAATTAAAAAGTTAAACTTGAAATGAATTACTGCTTGTAATATTAGATAATTAACACCATAACAGTTATTTTTTTAACCTATTCTAGAACTTAAAGCCTAATTTTCTTGGTGATGTTATTTTCCTCACTTTTTAAACTTGAATCGATATAACTCTAGAACCTTATATTATAAACATGTGTACATTTTCACGTGTAATTTTTTAATATATATCTTTAGTATGTCTTGCTAATAAATGAGTTTATTAATAGACAAATTTTTTAAAAAATTAGTCGAGTTATTGATAAATGAATTTTTTTTAAAAAAATAATAATACTTGAGATCTTTAATTAAAAATTAAATTTTTTACGAATCTTTGTGAGTTATGCAGTATATATATATTTTTTTTTGTTGAATAATAATTTTTGGTCTTATGAAAAATAAAAATGGTTAGTAATAAATATAACAGTATTCAAACTACAATACAATATTCAAAATACATCTCCAAAAAATTTCAAAATGTACTCTTAAAAATAGGAGATTTTATATTTTTGGGCCTTATATCCACTCAAATATAAGTATTGATAATAATTTAACTTGTTGACATCTGGTGTCAACGTTTCGGGTTAAATTGTCCACTTAATTCAAGGAGAAAACATTTCAGGTGAGCTTACAGTACCAGAATAAAATTTTGAATGAAATATTTATTGAAATTCGTAATTACTATCGAAAAAATATATATTTAAATCACATTTAAAGGAAGGTATTGCCATTCCGGAATTAATTCAATTAAATAAAACATAATTTACACATATAATTTTATTATTAAACATATAGTTTTGATAATAACTCCCTTGTTTTTAAACACAGTGCCAACAAAATACGTGCAGCTTGCAACACCTAAGAACGCGTACAACACCAAAATATTGAAAATTATTTAAATGCTTGTCCAACAACGAAAAAAGCATAAGAATTTAAATTCGAGAAGTAATTCGTGCGAAAAAAAATTATAAATTTACATAATGAGAAGGACATTTTTTAAATTTTATAAATAACTTCAAAATTCAATAACTGGCACATACATTCCCAATTTAATTATATAATTAAAGTTTGAATTAAGTGGCCAATCATGTAATCTTAAAATCTCAAAAGTCTAAACAAACAGAGCAATTCTACAAGCAGTCTATTTAGGAAATCTCCAAAATTGTTCCTCACTAGACATTTGCATTTTAATGCATCAATCTTAAATTGTTTTGTCCTTCAAAAATAAACATTTCCCGACTATTATTCCTTTGATTTCCACAAAATTTAAAAGTAAAGATGCGAGGTCGTCAAATATCGAACAAACGAATCTATCAATCACTTAAAGTTTAAACCAACATTTTGAATTACGCGAGTGAGAATTGAACTGATGAAAAACTGACAAATAAAGAAGGATTTCACCATTGAAACGAGTCTTACCTTTGTTGATGTATGTTATCCTGTCATCTTCTCTTCTCTGGCTGGTTGATATTGGAGACTCCAGGATATATCGAAATCCAACTTCCGAGTGTCTAAAAATAAAACAATGGTTTAATAAGAGTTCGTTTCTCATCCTTTTTAATAAACAAAACACATCATTAATATATTAATAAACATAACACATCATTAATATATTAATAAACATAACCCTTCATTAATATATTAATAAACATGACACATCATTAATATATTAATAAACATAACACATCGTTAATATATTAATACAAATAAGACATCATTAATATATTAACAAGCACAACATATCATTAATATATTAATAAACATAACACATCATTAATATATTAATAAACATAATATGAATCTTGCATCACTCGCGTTCATCCTCTAATATATCTCCAATCCAGAAATAGACTGAGAGGTGACTGCAAGTTTAGATACACCATCGAACATCAATCTGAATTTTTCATAAAATGTAGAGGAAAGCTAGTAGATTATAAATATACTGGTCTGCCGGGGAAAAATGGCCGAAACTGTTCAAAAATCGATTTTGAATGAATTGAACTAAATCCGATTGCCAAACACATCATAACTTTCTTAGTTATAAACATTCTATTTTATTTGTTTATCCACAGTCATTTTTCAATGAGGAAGGGTACAGACGATTTCCCCTTCTCTGGCACCAAAAACTTTCATCCTTCAAAAGTGAGCCAAGTTGGAGTTAAAAATTACGTAACTGATAACGTAATATAAAAATCGAAATGCTGTGTCCCCATATATCGGATTTGAATATCAATGTATGATTAGTTTTGCAATAATTTTACATAAAAAATGTTAATTTTTATCAAAAAAACTTATAGACGATAATATTAAAAAATATATGTTAATGTGTATTTTATTGCATATATTTTGAGCTGTAAATATAGAAGATTGGCCTTCTACTTATGCGATTTCCTTTTTTTACGCAAACGTTTTTGCATTTGTATTAATAAGAACGCGATTTCTAAAAGGCGGAAATATGCACAATTAATGGGCATTTTTGAGCAATAATAGAAACTGCTAAAGACGTAATTTTTATCAAAGCCATAATATTTAAAAATTAAATAAAAGTGATCTCGATACGACATTGGGTAACGCTGTAATACCTTTATCACACAATGGCCGCCACCTAAAAGCCTTAACCTAAATGGTGAACGCGAATGATTCCAGATTCACATTGATACAATACCGAAAACGTGCACATTCTGAAAAACCATGTTAATAACCCATTAATGCCTAGCGTCCCTTTTTAGGGACGCTTTGATAAAACGCTCACAATTTTTACTAAATCTACCTTTAAACTTAAAAATTGCTGAAATATATTCTTTAGTGTTTGTTTCAACTTATTTGAGGTAGATGACATCACAGATTTGTGTTGCACGCTACCAAGTGGTTATAATTTTTAGTTGTTCTCGAAATATCCTGTTATTCGTAATGACAAGGTTGTAATACTAAGATTTTATATTATTTATCATTCCATTAATTTGAATTTTGAGAATGTGATTATTTATACTATTCTTTAGTTTACGTATTTTTGGAATTTCTATTTTTTTAATATTTTGATTGTGTTTATTGAAATATGCGAATGTCCCTTTTTAGGGACAGTAGGCACGAATGCCCACGTTGATTCCCTCTTCGGTGAATATGGTTTTAGGTCGTTTGTATTACAACGGGATCGTATAATTGTTTGAAAAATAAACTCGCATTGATACACAAATTAGTTTTTAATCATTATATATTGTTTTATTGAAGTAATGTAATATTTATGTTAATTTAAATTGTCATTTTATATATTTTTTCAATAATTTTTGATAAAGTGCATTAGTTCAATATGTTAAAAACGTTACTGATGCGTCTCTTTATCAAATTTAAAGTTCTTTATTAAACCTTTAAATATATTAGTTTACTACAACTTTAAAATGATATTTATCAAATTATTGTTGCATTAGTAAAAAATACGCTAAGGTAATTAAATAGATGCAGTAATTATCTTTTTTTTAAATATCTTTTTTCTTTCTTTTTTTTGTGAGATCGTCATCATTTATTGTCGTTACTCGTAATTTTACTTCCACCAACAACTACTCGATAAATTTGAAATACATTATTTTATTGATCCAATTGTAGAATTTAGTTTTAAAAACTGACTTTTGAAGTTGTTTTGGTACTACTGGAATAGTTGCCTGACAATGAAGTATTCAAAGATGCAGATATTTGCATATGTTCAACTTCTAAAGAAAATGATTTAACGGGTGAGCAGAGTCGACCAAAAGATTTTGTAGAAGTTGATAGGTTGTCTGGCCAACAACAATTACGTGCATCAGCTGCTGTTACTATCAAAAGAATAAAACGAGAAAAAAAGTATTGATGACATTGAATTGTCGTCCTGAACTGACAGGCAAACGGAGCAGCCTCCTCCAAATAAGCATGTGAGGAAAACAAATTTAGTTAAAAGAAGATGGATCAACACAGATATATCAACTAGCAAAAACAGAACTGTTCGTTGAAAGTGCTAAAGCCAGGGTTTTTGAAAACGAGCTAGTTACCAATATCTGTTTGAACAATTTATTTCAGATGAAGTGTTAGACTTCATTGTCTTCCAATATATTCTGTATGATCAATAAAAGGGCAATACAACGTTTAGTATGACACGCAATGAGCTAGATCTTTTTCTTTTGCCATTTTTTTAACAAGTGGATACCCCAATGACGACATTATTAGTATTGTTCAAAATTCTGCAATGAGCAGAAACATATTTGAACACCTAATCCAGTACTTGTAATTGACAAACAAAATTTCTCTAAATAAGGAAGCCAAATACGCAAAAAACAGTGAGTCACGTAAACTGAATGATTTATTAGAACTTTAATGCTATTTAAATTAGTATAATCATTTTAAAATCCAATATTATACTAACTAATTTAATTAGTGTGTTATAGATATTTGTATTAACTAGTATAATTCATGTATTTCAACACAAATCTCTTTGATTTAATTACAAGAAAGAAGGATTTTTACCCTTCAACTGATTAATTAGGTTTTTTTTTTTTTTTTTTTTTTTTTTTTAAGTAAAAAAATAAATTTTTTTATTATAAAAACTTATTTTGTTTGTAAAATATGTTTTCTTGCTTACAATAAGATATCTGACAAAAAAAATTAATTCCTTAACAGTATATCAAAGCAGAGTCAATATCATCTTACAAGAAAAACTACGTACCCATTCGTGCCTAGCGTCCCTTTTTAGGGACGTTTGAATTTTCTTCAATAAAATTTTTAAAAATTGAATTTAATTTTTTTTAGTATTTTTCCTGTTAATTGTATACTATTTTCAACCTGTAAACAAATTTTTAATAATTGAGGACTAGAACTGGAAAACGACCTAAGTACCAAAAAAACAAAAAAAAAAAAACGAAAATCCTTTTCTTACGGAAAAATGTCTTAAAGACCAAGCTTAACAAAGTGGAGAAACCCCAAGTGCGAACTTCAGTAATAATAGTTCAAATTCAGTATGGTACTTAGTCATAGCCTTAAGTACCAGAAGCGAGTGTTTTCCATTTTTCAGCTCTCTTGATTTTTTGATTTTTTTTGGACTTGGGTCGTTTTCCATTTTTTTCCCTCAATTAATATCTATCATTTTGAATATAAAGTGTCACAGGAACTAAACATAATCAATAATTTACAACATGACAGTTGCTTGCAAACTATGGTGCTTAGAATCTTCAAATCAGTATTTTTAGGAGATGACAGTATTTTTTTTTTTTTTTGTTAACGTGGAACCCATATATCTCAAGAACAATTTGTCATAAATGTGAGAAATCTTCAGTAGGTATTTTTAGTTGATTTTATTGTATTTGGCGGTATGATCTATTCATAGAAGTATGTATTTAAAAATATTCTAAAAGTGCTCTGATATTTTATCCACCCTATTCTATTAAGATTTTTTTTAATTTTAATTATAATCACAAAAAAATTACGAAGATAGTTTACTTGAAGTATGATTGCAGGTAATTCAACATTAAAATATTTTAAATGTGTTAGAATTTGCGGCTACAGTTTTAAATTCTTTTGAATCAAATAAAAAATTAAAAGATTCAAAATTTTACAATTTTATTTTAAACTCAATTATTAAACACTCATTTTACATAGGTATTGAGCTTACGCTTTACAAAATACATTTAAAAAAAAATATTCAGAAAGATACCTCAAAAAAGCATCCGTTTTCGAATTTTAATTACCGTACCTCCTTAAAATAGTTTCTAATATATTAAAATTCAATAACAAGTAAGCGAATTAAATAACTAGTAAAAAAAATGCTTGGTTATTTTTAGTATTAAAAAACACTAAAAATGGATGCAAGGGTCATCTGTACTATGTGCAAGGGTCACTATTCTTCTGGTAGGTCTACCAGAAGAATAGTTCTCGACAGATAGTCTAGACGGTGGTGGTACGAATTATAGAAATAAGACACGTTGACTGAGAATGAGGGTGATGCATGCAGGAAATTGACATCCAAAAAGGTTACAATAAAACGCGAATGTAAATGTCTTTCTCCTGGCATCCTCCATGGTAAATGGGGCTAGTCTTGTTTTCTCAACAAGAGACAAAGCTATACAAAATGGCGAGAGCTATTCGTGAAGTAGACAAACAGTAGTTACTTGTCTTCCGATAGTTCTTTCCATTTGAAATGTAGTGCGCTATACATCAATGACACTGATAAAAATGAAGGCAGTAATAATAGTGACTCAATTTTTAAAACTTAATAGCTACTTGGCAACTTTGTGAATATTCCTCTACCTATTAAGACATACGGCGTGTGTTTCACTGTGATCCTTGTAGCGCAGTGGATAACGCGTTGGACTTCTAATCCCGGAAGGGATGTTGTAAAACGTATGGTTTCTTGTTACGTATTTTAAACACATTTTACGAATAACCTTTGTTTTGAATCAATTTTAAGTCTTCGAATGTAGCTCAACACGGCGAATCCGACGTTATTCATAAATAATTTGTTTTAATATTTTAGCTTGTGCGGTGATTGTATATACCATATAAATATTAGCAGATTTAAGTAAATGTTATTTCTAACACGCATTTAATTAGTGTATATGTTGATTATAATTAAAGTTGAAATTTCAAAAAGCTTTTTAAAAAAGATCCACTGGTTAGAATGAATTGAAATTGGACCTGAATATACGTGATAAAAGAGATATGTTACGGCATAACTAAAACTATTTCAAAATACTTTTTATTATGCCATACCGTTTTTCTTTTCTTCACGTATATTAAGGAAGATTTTGGTCCTTCTGAGAATTTGTTTTTTTTTACAATTTTTAAAAGTTGAACTTTAATTTTAATCACCTTGTACTTGAGAGCTTAAAGTACTGAAACTCCACTTCTAATAAGTGCCGCAAAAAATTTTAGCCTATTCACAAAATATTTATCACTATTTTTATTAAATCATACTTACCCCCCCCCCCCCAATTTCTAATGCTAAAAATTGTGTTTCATTGTATTTCAGGGATCCCCATTAAAAAGTCTGGGTTCTCTGCGGTGAAGCAATTACTTGATGCAAGCGCTGGTATCTAATGATTGGTTAACTCAACTGGTATGTCGACTGGTAACATGTAAATCAGCCTTTATTTTTCTTAAGAAAAGTATTTTCAGTACAGACAACAAATGGGTAAAAAAAAGGTACTAGCAATTACAATAGTTGTTTGAAAATAACTGTTGTTAGACTTTTTTGCTTGCAATTTTTTTTTCACTCGGAGCAGTTCCTCTTAAAAAGTTTTCCAGGAAGGTAACACGGAATTAAAATGCTTTTTACATAAAATCGTTGGCTGACAAAGTTAGAAAATTCGAGGAAGCATATGAACGTCATACATGAGAATCTCAGATGAAAGATCTGGTCCATTAAATAACATTTTTACTTTTTATTCAACTATCTTGTGAGTTCTTTGACCTTCATTCTAAATTGTTTAAATATTAATAATAATTTTATTTAGTAATTTAATATTCAATAACAATTTTAGAATTTTGCATCTAAATACATATTTGAATTTATTTAGTTATTGCACTTCTTTTCCGGCTTGAAATTTTTTAATTTCGTGAATTTGGGATTTATTCTAAGGTTACTATGGTTATATATCTGACTATAGTTACAAATAAATAGCAATGTAATTGTTTTTTCATTCAATTGCAATAATTATAAACTACTGTGAAATAAAAAATGAATTACATCTCCGCATGGCAATTATCTCGGAATTCACACACAAGAAAATTATCTACGTTTTAAACTTTTTTAAAAATAAATTGTTAACCTTTGGAGATACTCCAATGACATTTTCGAAAATAACAATTACTCTACCATTTTGGATCTAAAAGATACAACTATGTCCCTTTAGTTGTAGCACTTTTTGCTGCTAACAAAAATATTATTTTGTGAGTATGAGGTTCGCTAGGAATGTTATTATATTATACATATGTAATAAATGAGTTTCAAATAAACAAAAATGTGTAATTGCTTTTATATTTGTTTTTGATAATTACAAAATCGAATATAAAAAACTTAATAAGTACATGCATTTTTAAAAAAATTTAATGACATGTTTTTTTTTTTTTTACTTGGGATAAATATCCGTATGGCATACTTAATTACAAAGTAAAATTCGTAGGGAATATAATTTACAATTATCTTACAGTTCACCTTTTTAAATTTTATCCCCAAATATAAGGTTGTTTTATGTAAAAATAAAACAAACTAATTGGCTGTATAATTTTATAACCTATTTTTGTTAATATTTGTGCAGAGAAAAATCATTAGGCCTTAGCGTAACTTTTCTCTGTATTTTAATCTCGTTAAAAAAAATATTCCAAAATAATTGTCTAATACAACATGAATTATAAAACACTATTGAACTATTTAATTACGTTTTTTGAAACGAACAATGTCTAAAAAACAGCTCACTGTTTATTAGATTTGACATGCATGATAAAATAGTTTTGGAAAAAAAAAATAAACACATGGAAGGGCTGTCAACCTCACTTATGTTTCAAATGCACACGTATGCGAATCAGAAGCAATATTTGCGGGGTTAATCAATGATATTTACTTTTCGTCATTATTTATATACATTTATTGTAGATCAGTGATGTTACGACAGCTATGTGTTCAAAATAAATTAATTTGAAGATAAATCGGGGTTGGTTTATTATTCTCTAAACATTGCGTGATTTCCTCCTTATTTAACAAATCAGGATTTGTTAAACTACTATTTTGTATTTAACTAAATTAAAAAAATATACATGTTCCAATAATTATTCACTCATGAGTCAATTTTCAAAACGAGATTTGCGATAAAGTTTTTAACGAAATCTTAATTTGTGTTACGAGTATATATGCATACATTTAAGTAAATGTAATATAATGAAATATTTTTATATGGTGTTACATTTCATACATAACTTTCTAAAATATTCCTAAAAATCAAGTTATTAAGAAATATTCGGTTGTAACAGGAAATATAATAATAATACGATTAAAAGCATGTTTGGATTATAGTTTAAATAGGATATACATGCGGAAATTTAATGGTAATTTTTAAACACATTAATAACCATTAATAGAGCATTCCACGAAGTGGTTACAAAAGTGGTTATATGAAATGGTTATAAAAATATAAAACGCAATTTTTTCTGTTTTCAAATTATTTTTAATCCTTTTAATGGGAATAACATTGGCTCAAATATGAGTATTGAGTAGAATATTTCATTTTTTTTTTTTTTTTTTTTTTTTTTTTTGCAGTTTGTTAAAAATGGTTACCATTTTGGTATATAAGATACTTGTGTTATCACTTAAAATTGCTGATTATTAAAAAAAATAAAAGTTTCAAGTTTCTTTTCTTAAGGTAAGTTTACAAACGAAATTTGCTTTAACTCCTCAAGTGGTTTTTTTTTTGCTGCATTTATAAATGAAATCTTAAAATTGCCATATTACAACATCCAATTATCGTGACTTATATACAACTGTGCAACAGTGAAAGATCACATTTTCATTATAATAAAAAAGGTGAATTAATATTTATTCAAATATGAATTTTAATGAATAATAGGATAACTAATTTTCATTAATGATTTCTTTTCAAAGTAAAACATTAATATTAAATATGTTTGGAAAAAAAATTAATCCCTTCATAACATTTAATGTATACTAGTTATTTGTGAAGAAGAATCAAGACACTTTATTACTTAATAAAATTAATCTGATATTTTATTTACTTAGAATTTATTTATTTAAACATAAAAAAGTAAATCCACGCTAAATTAGTTAAATCACAAGTTTTTAAAAAATAATACTAAACCTTATGGCACGTTTTACAAATAAATATATTTCCCCACGAAAACACATGCAAATTACGTTTACTTTTAACTCCTTTGTCACCACGTTTGCTTTCTTTGAACGCCACCTTTATATAAGGTGAAAGTGCTATTAATCAAAAAACACTAACTGAGCTAAGCTGCCATTTCAATTCATATCACAAACGAAGGCCATCTTCGTTAAAATTATGTTCTTGTTTTCCTTTTGTCTCAATTTCTTTTAGATCACTTGGATCATTGCAAAGGTTTCTTGCCTGGAGCAAGATTGCACTTTTCTGCAAAAAGAAAAAAAAAAAAAAAAAAAAAACTCAAAACAAGGAGAGGAAAATACTTGATTTGATTTAGTCAACTATGTGCTTAAGCTTTATTGCGGGGAAATCCTGATTTCACGTACTTTCCTTGAAACCTACTAGTAAAAAAAAATATTTATAAACATAAACAACAAAAACTAATGACATCAAGCTTTGTTTTTCAGATCTCTGAGACTTCAATTCGTACAACGACATGCCAGTAATTATTCCCATGTTTATAGATATTGGATTTGTTAATGCAACCTTCTCAGAGAACTATTATATTGTGCTGTCAAATTCTAGGAATACTCCTTGAATAATTTTTTTAAACAAATTTTCATTAGTGAATCTGATGATTGCGCTTTCTTTCTAAAGCATCTTCGATTAAGTTTGTGATTTGAAATGACAAGGGGGCACAAGATTAAGTTGTGAGATAAAAGTTTTTGTAACTGAAAAAATATTTTTGTTAGGAAACGAATGTGTTTTATACAATGTTGTTTTGTTTAGAGAAAGTAATGTTTGTTCGAGAAAAGAAGTATTGTGTTATATTAATGCTTTTAATTGCATTTTAGACTTAGGTTTTTGTGCCACTGTATATCGAAATAATAATGCAGTTCTTTCAACGAAAAGAAAAAAAAATCTAGTAATTTAAGAAGCTTTGAATATTTTAACATTTACTCGCTAGTTTTTATTTAATAGCTATATTTTCAAAAATTGGAATTCTAAACTTAACAAAGGGATTATATTTAAAAAATTAGTATTTTTTCTGCGATAATATTTTAGATACTTAACACTAATTATGAGTAAAACTTAATTTGATTTGTTTTGTCTGGATCCAAGTAATAACTTTTTATGATATAGAAACTAATTCTTTATGATATTATAACTGAAAATACTTATGTTGTAGGCACTAATTACACATGCCTGCAACCAAAACAGTGTTTAAAAACCATTAGCAGATACTGATAGATTTTTAGACGCTGATTTCAGGGAAAATAGTGAAAAAATTCCATGACGTATCTTTTTTTTCAAAAAATTTAAAATTTAAAAAAAAAATTTCATACATTGAAAATTTTGTTTTTTGTAGTAACCAATCAACTGTGTTAATTAAGGAAGGGGATAAACATACAATGTCATAAGTCATCCTCATTGGAGAAAATTGGAAATTTTTCTGTCTCTGTTTGAAAGAACAGAAGAAAGAAACTGAAAAAAGAAACAATTTTCAAGTGAAATAATGTGTCTAAATCCGAGAATCTGTCTGCGGAACTCTTAGGCTCTAGCCTAAATCAAAAGAATTTATTGGTTCCTTATACCTCTTTCTCATGGTTCAGAAAGAGAGAAGCAGATTTCGATTCATACTTTTCTCAAGATAGTGGCTTGGTTTATTATAGCAATGTCACTGGATTGATGGAGAATTTCAATATACAGTATGACGTGAAGGCTTTTTATTGACTTCTCAAAAGGAAGCATCAAAGCAGTGCTTGTGTATAATGGCAGCAAGTATTCTTCAGTGCCATTAAGGCATTCTGTGTACCTGAAAGAATCTTGCGAAAATTTAGCTTTGATCCTCACCCATTTGAAATATAAAGAACATGGATGGATGATATACGGTGATCTAACAGTTCTTTCCGTGATTTTTGGACAATAAGAAGGATACACCAAGTACCTTTGCTTCTTGTGGGAATATTACAGTAGGGATAAAAATAATCATTGCATCAAAAAGGAGTGGTTGCAAAGGGAAGCATTAAACCTGGAAACAAAAATGAAAGGTACACCTGGAAACAAAGGAAAGTTCGGTTTATCCCAGAAAAGTCCTGTTGCATCCACTTTACACTTTGATGAAATAATCTGTTAAAGTTCTATCAAAAGATGAGTACTTTAAATACATAAGCAACAAGTTTCCAGGGCTGTCAGAAGAAAATATAAAGGAAGGCTTTTTCGTTGGTCCAGATATTTGGAAACATTTCAAAGACGAAGTGTTTGAAAATAAAATACTTTCGAGTGAAAAAGAGGCATGGAGAGCTTCAAAGGGAGTCATCGCAAAATTCTTCTGAAGCTTTGAGGACCCCAACTATAAATCTATCATGGAAAACATGTTAATGAAATTCAAAGACTTGGGTTGTTCAATGAGTTTGAAAGAGCATTTTTTAAATTCGCATATGGATTACTTTTCCCAAAATCTTGGTGCAATTAGTGAAGAACTGAGTGAAAGATTTCACCAAGATATGAAGGAGGTGAAGCATAGATACCAAGGTAGGTGGAACGGCACCAGACTAAGTGCCAAAATGAGCTTTAAGGGGAAAATTATAAGAAAGCATAAGGATCTATGAATCCAGGAAGTATTAAACAATGGTAACCATTAACTGTTCTAATTAATATAATTTTTAATTAATATACATTTATCAAATCATTTCCAATTGTTTGATGAGTAAATTAATATGTAAATAAAACCCTTGAAAATATTTTTAAAATATCTTCTTTTCACCAGAATATGTATAGTAGGCTTTCTTGTCCATATATTCAAGCCCATTTTGTAAAAAAATCCTTACGTGATAGAGAATAATGAATGTCATATTTGAAATCAGAGTACCAAATAATATAAGATTCAGACATTACATTGCAAACACTTTTCTATGACTCAAATTTTGCAGGCCTGTGTTTTTTATGATATAGGAACTAAATCAGTATAAATTAATGTAATATTATTAAATATTTTCCCTTTAATTGTGTAAATAATGTTAAAATGACTTTGGTTTGTGATAATTACTCCCACTAAAAATTCGTTTCTACACTAACTTCAAACGTTACATCAGCATCAGATACTATGCATTTATGATTTCGTGACAGTATTTAATGATTAAAATACCTTCCCTTTTAAAATTGACGATATATGATAACAAAACTATACTATTTATGGATTTTTCATAAACAAAAACGTGGCAAAGTTGACTAGCTTTGGCGAGAAAATAAACCAATGAATACCTCAGTTAAAATTCATTATATATATTTGAAGCCAAGATATGCTTTTAGAGAGTGACTATAGACTATTCGTTTAAACTTTTTCCATCTGTTGGCTGTGTGGTTAGGGCTCTAGTCTCACCCCAAAGGTGTGTGATTCCAATTTTGGGTTAGGCTTGGATGTTCGTTGTAGCTCGGAATCCATGTTAAGCTGTAGGTCCCGACCTGATTAGACGTTATTGTCTACAAAAATAAGTCGTTGTGCGTACAACCCAATTAATCAGTTCAAACTTTAATGAACTCTTGCTTTAGATTTATGTAAACATACAAATTTCATATATGAATCTCAAAATGACTTTTGGTCCCGATTTCTGTTAGTGACGGCTGAATTTTAGTTTGTGAACTCGTCTTGATGCGACCTTTCATATGATATATTGCATGTGTCTATAGAATATATAGTTTTGTCTGAAAACGTTGACATGAAGTGTATTTACAGATGGACAGACAGAGTCTTTACGTTAGCTTCTCATTAAATTAGAATTGAGTTGAAGCTAAAATAAATTTTACAATTACCATTCTTTTTGTGCCTGGTGTAAAACCTCTAACTTATTTATTCATTTATAACGTACTCATGTGAAAATTATGGTTAAATTTTGCCATCAAATGACCCTCGTCACAAGACATTAATTTTAATACAACCATAGTTGAAGCTTTTCATAAACAACAACTAAAATCTATATTTTACTTCTTGGTTTAGTCATAAAATTTTGTTTATTGCTTTGGCATCCTTTCAAAACACATTGAGTAACCTATACCTAACCAATGCCGAGCATTATGCAAAAAGAAACAAAAATAAGTAGAGAGATAAGCAAAATATACATAAAATACTTAACTACATTAGCAGAATTTCATTCAATAAAAAGTCACCAACTTAAAAAGGCAGTATTTCTTCTGTTATTGGCCCAGGGCTGTTTTAGCAAGATACAATGAAAACGTCCACAAACATTGTAGACATTACAGAAGATCATGACCACTGATTGCGCTGAATAAATTTGAAATAAGGTAACAACAAATCTCATTTAGCAAATAAATAAATAAAATTGCACATATCAGCCCACGCTGACTCTTAAAGTATATATCACGTCAATTTTTATTACCGTAAATAAATTACAATACTCTTCTCAAAGAAACTCAGCTACGGTGAATGCCAATTGGGCAAAATTTGCAGAGCAAAGGCCAAAATCTTGCGTGAATCACAGTTCGTTAAGAAGCCATCGAGAATAATTTTTATTACTCCTGTTTAACGTCTACAACAATTCTCTATCTTTCGTCATGGTAAGGATTCTTTTTACGGCAATTACGGAAACGACTTTACATTGTAACGGTAAAACAAATCTTACTGTTTCTAGGTTTGGGTTTGAAGTACGTGAGTACTATCTCGTAAATAAATACAGAGCAACACGTTATGTGGCACTTGCACGCAAGGTAAGACTTTAAGTCGGAAAGCAATTAAAATTTCGGGGGAATTTATGTGACGTTTGTAATTACGTGCAGCTGTCGACACTGGTCACTATAAATATATGTCTCTTGTACATGAATGTTAAAGAGACATTGTAAATAAGTGTGTAAATTTATTAAGATTCAATATTGTTGTCACTGGAGGACTTAGTTAATTTAGTACTTTTTATGGACTTCTGTGAAAGTAAGAAATAGGAGTATCTAGACAATAGATAATTGGAAGGTCCTTTTATTGGAATGTAGTTTCTTTCTGCTGGATTAGAGAGATTTCTTGCATTTTATATTTTATGATGTGACAAAATACGAATACACAAACCATACGCAATCGGCAGATAATTTTGATTCCGATAGACTTCTTTTCCATTAGAATAGCGCTGAGTTTCTACATTTTGAATTTTATTTTTTGAAAATATAGTATACAAATATTAAGCAAATATCATATACGTTTTATAGTAATATATAAGATATTTGATAGTGGTATATAAGCATTTGATAGTGATATATAAGGCATTCTCCCGAAAAGTTCACTTTGCTGTCCCAAGTCTACAAAATCCATAATAAACCATTTTGAAGACTAATTTTTTATATACCTTTAGTAGCTGTCAGTGGAGAAATGAAATGCTTTTAAATTGGTTTTTCCTCATTAATTTTTCTGATAACTTCACAATAAATATTGAAATGACATTAACATCAGCTGTCTCTTTTCACATTTTTTTTTCTTTCAATGTCGATAGATAATGTATAATATGTAAAGAATATATTGGAAATATTTTTTACTAAATATCGTACATTTCAATGAAAAATATGTAACCTTTACTGTAAAAAGTATTAAAAAAACATTACTGAGAGCTTGTCACTAGCATTTTGTGTCATTACCATCCAATGGTATTTACATCCTTTCTTGATTACTAAATGGCACTACTAATTTAAATAACATGCTTTGGGAGCAGCAACCCTTTTAGGGTTGTGATTGGAATAATAATATTGCTAAGAAATAGCTTCAGATATCTCAGTTAGGATTGCTGAAGCTGATGGTTGGTAAAATTATGGTAAGTATTTTTATTGCTGTCATTATCATCTTTAATCTTATTTAATTTTATTAACTTCTATTTAGTTTTATTATGCTCTAGTTTCTTTAATAGATGAACTTATGTTTTAAATTTGTAATTAAAAAAAAGTAGTTTTTCTTTTTTTCTTTATGATTTATAAAATATTGTGAAGTTCTATTCATGTTATTACCATCCCCACACCTACATTTTAATTTTTTAATTAAGTTACTTTCACATATGTTATTGATAGACTTTTAAATATTTGTTCTATCAATATGTTGTGAAATTAATTTTATTTTGAGTATAAGTGTTATGCTAATATGTTGTGAAATTAATTTTATTTTGAGTATAAGTGTTAATGCTAATATTTTATGAAATTAATTTTATTTTGAGTATAAGTGTTGCGCTAAGCATAAATGCATAAATAAAAATTATGTTTCCCATTCTAGAAAAATAGTAACTATAGAAAACATTTATTTTATTAAAAAATAATAATTTAGTTTTAAGTTTTGAAATAATTGGTTAAATTCAGAAAGTAAAAATAATTTTACATTTTAATAAATATATATAATAAATCAATGTTGACTTAATAGTTTGCTTGAGATAAGTTTACTATATAAAATTCCAACAAAAACCTCTCTGTAAAAAGGCTTTTTCATGCAATGATTATTTCCATGAAAAGTATTGAGATCTAAAGTAGAGCCAAGTTTAAAGTTGCTGTAAATTACGGACAGTGAAAATTAGTAAAAAATTTTGCTCAAAGTAAATATTCCCCAGGCATAGACCTAAATATGTAGCTGCAACAATATTTGTGGCACTTGGTCAATACGCATTCTGGTCCACTGACGCGGAATGGCTAAGTCACACAAGCATTTTGGTAGCTAGTTGTTTAGGTCTATGAAGAGGAATTTTGACTTTGAGAAAAAAAATTTACTACTTTTCATTGTCTGTAATTTACAACAACTTTAAACTTGGCTCTACTTTAGAACTCAATACATTTCACGACCATAATCATTGCAAGAAAAAGCCTTTTTACAGAGATGTTTTTGTTGGGATTTCTCTTCTCTTTTTAATGTACTAATTTAAAATTTATAACTTATTTGCACATCAATAACTAGTTTTAAAATGTTCAGTGTTCATAATTTTTAAACTTGCAAGAAAACTTCCTGAGACTGAAAGGGTTAAGCATACATGTTTTTTTTTTGCTACTTATTTATTGTACAGTTGGCCTTTGTTAAACTTTTTTGCTGGCGGCCAACTACGATAACTATATAATTAGCCGACTCCTTTAATTCTTTTAGTTACTATTTGGTTTTAAGGATGTTGTAAAAAACGTTCTCATCCAATTAGCAGAGAATTACACGAGATTTTTCTAAGATAGTTAAATTTACCGGATCGCAGTTCATGACGAACTTATGCATTCAATATGAATGATGATAACATAAAATTATTTTAAATAAATAGTTTATTCAGATATGCAAAAAAAGTTGGCAAAAGTGAAAAAAAGTAACAATTGGCAATCATTTCGTAGGCCATAAAATATCGCCAATGGTCAATTTTATAATGCCAAGTACACTTTTTCTTATTATTTCTTGATTTTAGAGGCTTTGTGGCGTGTTATGAGTTTCGCCTCTATTTATATATTCTAATAGATACTAATATTCTAAGTTTTATAATTCTACTCCAATAAAAATGCATTAGAATCGAGATTCAAATTTTTCGAACATTGCCCCCGTTAGGTGATTCGGAAGTGAAGATCTCGATTTTTAGATTTTTTCCTTTGTATACTTGTTAAACTTTACACGCAGACCAAATTTCATAGTTCTATCTCTGCTAGAAGTACCTTAGTCATTTGATGATCAGTGAGTGAGTTTTGGGTGGATTTCAAAATATGTCGTTTTCAGCCGTTTTGGAATTGATTATCTCGACTCGACAACCAATATAATTGGAGATTTGAAATTTAAGGGTTATACTCAAGTGGCTAACAGCTACCCGTAAACAAAATTTCAGCTTTCAGAGATACTGTAATAAGCAGATATGAGAGGTCAAAATACTGCTGAGTGGCTTCCGGTAAAAGATGTCCGGCAGTGAACTTGGCGAGTGCACTGTCGTGCACCTAGATGTAAAACAAAAAAAATAACAGAATTTGTGCTTTTATAGTTAAAGAATAAATGAAAAAAAAAATAATAATGCTTAATCTATTCTAATGATGTCTCCGAAATGATTATAATTAAAACTCTTATCCTAAATGCATCTATGTATAATAAACTTATTTTAATGTGCGATATTTTGTGAATGTCATTTATTTTTATGTCTAAAAGAAGCACTTTTACATTTTATGTTAAATACTGAGCTAAAGCTTTGTACTCACAATACCTTTATACTTGGTGCTGTTTCTTACGCATCTTCGAAATAAGTATTTAGAAGTCTCGAATTATTGATACTGTCACAATGGTTGTTTTCAGATTATCTGACGCCGTCAGCAACACGATGACACATTTGACAAGCCAACATACATTTACAAACACCCAGGCCTTATACGGGACTCGAACCAGTAACCTCGCGGTCTAGGAGCTAGCACGCTAACAACTACACCGTTTGGTCGGCTACTGTCACAATGAAACAGCTTATACAGATCATAGACTGAAGATAAAAAATTTCGCGGAAATTTTATTTTAATGCGATCTCAAAAAATCAATCTAAAAAAAAAAAAAAAAAAAAATCGACCATTTTTGCACGAAAAATGTTTTAGCAAGAAATCTTATAATTTCCCTGATGAAACGAACTGTCCTCTCTGTCTAGGAAGCCCTTAAACAGACTGCGAATAATCACAGCTGACAGGATATGTTTAAGTGAGTATGAATTTGACAACGAGGAAAATCACTGCGGATAATTTCTTGATCAATTCGGAGGCATTGTTTCTAACTACAATGACAAGTTGCGTGATGACTTTTTAATAAGAGTCAACGTAATACATGGTCTTTTTTTAGACATGGTGAAAGGTTAGATTTTTGGGCTGACATATGTAAAGGTGTTTTGTTTTTTTAGATTAAAATTTTAGATTGACTTTTTAATAAGTAAAAGTAAAATTAATGATTTATTTATACATCGCGAAAAGTTAGATTTATGGGCTCTCAACTGTGAAGGTATTTTGATTTTTAGATTTATGTTCTTTGATTAACTCTCAAAGAAGTTATTAAAAATTAAGGGTGATAATTTCCGTATTTATTATATTTCTCTTTTTCATTTAATCCATGCTATTCAATTTTCATAAGGCAAAACTTTCACAATATGATTAGCTTATTAGATTGTAGATTGATTGATATTAAAAAAAAAAAAACTAGGTACGGAGCCTAGGCCAATATCTGTAACAACGGCTGATTCACAACATTTCACATCGGGATTGATTACTCGTATTTGTGGACTTCAATTGCATATTATACTATGTAACAAGTGGGTCGGTCAACCATAGATATATTAAAAGAGGTTATGTTAATTTGAATCTAAGTTTAATTGTATAAAACGAAGAAAAGAGTCAAACTCTCGGCAATAGCCCCTTCATTATTAAGAAAAAAATAATCATCTCCAATACTTGCATAAAAAACTACCAACATTTCTTACTTTATTCCAACATAATTAATATCACATCATTTTAAATATCTTATTTATATCAGAAATGATATTAGTTGAAATAGATATCAATAATGAATAATTCTAAATGGGGGAAGAAAAAAAAAAGAAGAAAAAAAAAAAAAAACATATAATCAGCCATAATTCCTTCAATATAAAAGAATATTATTAATGCACCAAATAAAAAACAGCAATATATCTTTTTTTTTTAAATTCATCATTACTAATATAAGAGTAGCAGTTCATCCCATTGATACCAGTCATGGATGGTATTGTAATGAATTTACTTATAATGAATAACTAGAAATGAAAAAATGTAATATCATCAATAGCCATTTCAATACAAAAGAATTATCATTCCTAATATCTATAATAAAAAATTCAGATATCTTTTTTCATTCTGTCATTATTAACATCATGATATGAGTTAAAACGGGTCACGTTAAAGCAACTTCATTTCGCTCTACGAGACCTGTGATACGAAAACAAAATATATATTATCATCACACATTTCTTCTTCTTCATCACTGGTGTAGGGCGTTAATAATGCAAGCAACTCTTGGCATAGCACACCCCTACATTTCTATAGTCTATGGGTGTATCCGAGCCAAAGTAAAACTCGCCACGAAGTAAAGCGGGCAAAAAAGAAAGCCTAAAGGGAATATGCAAATGGAAAACACGCGTTGACAAAGGCGCAATTTTTTAGGAAATAAAAGTAATTATTATAAAGGTGCATTGCAGAGAATGAAACAATTAAACAAGAAAATACTCTGGCAAATAACAAAAGGATCTAGCGAGCCATAACAAACGCGCTACCATTTCACGTTCTTAGAAACATATTTTTTCTTAAAATCTATTCTGAGGATTTTATTTTTATTTCCTTTCTTGTACTTCTTAGAACAAAATAATTGTTGAAAAGTTTTAGTAAATAAAATACACTAGTCTGGATTGTTCTGGTCTGGAAGATCGTGTGTTGTCTTTTATGAATATATAATGCACGTTAATCACTTTGATGACAACAATTTGGAGAAACAGATTGTTAATTTCGTATTGTTATTTCATTTCTAAATAATATGTAAGGAAACGTTTTTTTCTATAGAAAAAGATAATTACAATTACAAATATTCCTAAAAGACAACCATCTAAAAGATGATTTTATTTTCTTCTTTTAGAGCAAACTAATAATAACTTCTTTTGGAGCGCACTAATAAATGAATGGCATTCTAAACTTAAATTGTCAAAGTTAATGCCTCAAAATTATAGATGAAAAACTTAACGTTAAACATAGCATTCATTTCGGTGTTTACTAAATAACTAGGAATTTTTTTCTTTTTCGGCTTAAATGGGAAAAAATGCTTTATGAATAAACATTACTATTGTAATACTGGTTTGAATTTACAAAGCAGTAAATACTAATAACACTTTTATTTTTAAATCGAAAAATGTTATTTATGTATCTTCTCTAAAATTTTACCACAGCGGTTAATTTAAAATTTCGTTTCTTCTACTCAAATAAAAATCGTGTATTTCACTGCGTCAAATATTTGAAGTTAATTCTTTTCAATGGAGGAACATTTTGAAGCTCATGTCTTTTATTGTTTTACAAAGATAAGTCAAATACTTTTCTTTGAATTCTTGTATATATTTTTGTTTGTAACGTTAAGTACTAAATGAGATGTTTAAATGAGTCCTTTCTCCATGTGCATTTTTAGTAGAAGACATTTTATATGAAATTACCAAGTCATGTACCTAGGGCCAAATAGTTGCTTATTATGTTCAAATTGCCAAAACCAAAACCTGTTGGTGCTTCAAAGCGATAATGCATGCAGCTCATTTTTTTGGAATCAGTTTTTCAAGTTATGAAAATACTTGTAATTCACTAATAATTTGGCACATTGCAATTTATTTTAGTTAGTATATGATAAACCAATGACTGATAATTACTTGATATTGTTTCTTTCATAAAATCCATCTGTGTATTTTGTTTTCTATTCATTATGGACTGACACCTCACTTAAAGATAATGGCTCTATGTATATTAGCTACTGGCCCTAGGTACAACGAGGTCTTATACCTAGGGCCATTTGTGAATTTTTTTTAAAAACCTTCTATTTGACAGAATCTATTATTTTAAGTATTTATATTAATCCCAATGGGAAGTAATATCTATAACGATGTATGCACATCAGTTTCATATTTTTAAACGGCTCAGTAGCTCATTTTTTGTGCATTGAAAAAAGGTGACCCTAGATACATAGGTCCCCCTATACCTTATAAATTCAAATTCAACAAGATATACTTCTTAAAATCTATTTGAGACTAAAGAAATTCAGTAAATTTTGTAGAGTTTGCGCATTAACTGACTTATACTTTATTTTATTCCATATATAAGACACAATTTATTTTTGAAAATTGTCTTAATTGTCCTACAAAGTTAAGTTTCAAATTTCATAAAGTACGTTTGACACGGTAGAAATAAATAAAAAAAAATTGTAAGAATATGCATGACTTATACTTCATATTATTAAAAAGAAAATATTGTTTACTCAGGATACCATTTGTTTATCAAAAACTACTTTTCAAGTCCTACACAATTAAGTGTCATATTTCATAAAGAATGTCTGACACAAAAGCGATCCAGTTAAGCTTGCATATAAATATGCTTGAACTGACTTATAGTTCGTTTTATGAAAAATGAAATGGATTATAGTAAGGATTATATCAACGTTTACTAAATATAATGGATAATATGCCAAACTTAACCACTTCTTCAACGATAAACTTATGTAAAGAATGGCTTCCTGAAGCTTAATACCACACGTATAACAATAGTCTCTGGCATAAGAACCCTTTCATATGTCAATTTTATAGGCCAAGGTTTATTTTATGGATATCTTCATTAATTTAAATATATTGTACTTATCTTGTGTTGAGAAATATGTTTAAATTTCTCTATCAATAAATATTTTTACACATTTTTCTTGTGAAAAACTAACTTTTTGTAGAAAAATAATGCAAAAACATCTTAATGAACAACTGGCTTTTTGTTTATTATTTCTTCCTATCCAAACACTATTTAAAATAAATAGTTTGGAAATTGTCAAGGTTGTTTTAAATTGGAGAATTTTTTTTTTTTTTTTTTTTTTTTTTTTGACCAACCCATTTCATATTTCATAAAACGAAATATTTCCATACAAAATATATGGTTTTATGAACATGGGGCCAGTTGGAAAATTTTATATTATTTAAAAAAAGTGCATCTTCTGTTTTCTAGAAAAACCATTAAAAATACTCCTTTCTTTCGTAATAACATGTTTTTTCGCGTGCGTTTCACTTGAGTTGTCGTAGTTTTGCTAGACAAAACAAAACTATTTACAAAAACAAATTCTTCAATATGTGAGGTCCTTTACTATTTTGTTTGTAAGAGACACAAAAAACGAATAAATTGTTTCATGTTAAACTAGTTAAACTATTCTTAGTTTTTCTCTATTTAAGATGTACAATTCATTAAAAAAAAGGTAATAACAAGTGTTTATTTTTTCAAGACTAATACTAATCAGTTCATACTAATCAATTGAGGCTTTAATATCATCGGTCTTACCATAAAAAATAAAACTGAATCAGATGAAACTCACATAAGAAAAGATCACAAAAACTAAATATTTTAGGCAATAAAAAAATTTCAAATGTAATTAATTATAAAAATAATAAAAGAAAGTAAATAGAAAATTCTTTCTAACATTTCTACCTATTCACAAATCGCAGAAAAATGGCTATCGGAGTAATAAAATGTGTAATTCAAAGTTTTTAAGGCAAAAAGATGAAATGATTTTTTGATGTTAAACAATTCTTATTTTTTTTTCTCTATGTAACATGTACAGTTCTTGAAAAGTGTATTAATTGGTGTTCATTTTATACGAGAGGTCACATACTAATCACTTGAGTCTTTCATATCATCTACCATAAAAATAAAACTGAATCAGATGAGACTCACTTAAGATGAAATCACAAAAACTAAATTTTTTAAACAATAACAAATTCCAAATTTAGTTGATTATCAAAATAATAAAACTAAGCAAATAGAAAATTTCTTCCGACATTTCTACTTATGCACTAATTTCAGACAAATGTCTTTATTTTTATTTAATGTGTAATTTAAAGTTTTTAAGGCAAAAAGATGAAATGATTTTTTGATTTAAACAATTCTTATTTTTTTTTCTCTATGTAACATGTACAGTTCTTGAAAAAATTTAATAATTGGTGCTCATTTCTTACGAGAGGTCACATACTAATCACTTGAATCTTTCATATCATCTACCATAAAAATAAAACTGAATCAGATGAGACTCACTTAAGATGAAATCACAAAAACTAAATTTTTTAAACAATAATAAATTCCAAATTTAATTGATTATCAAAATAATAAAACTAAGCAAATAGAAAATTTCTTCCGACATTTCTACTTATGCACTAATCTCATACAAATGTCTTTATGTTTATTTAATGTGTAATTTAAAATTTTTAAAGCAAAAAGCTTTGTACTGGGGAAAAAATCAACTCTTTACATAATTATACAATTTTGACAAAATTTTATTTATCTGACATCAACATGAGGCTTGAAGAGTTATACCTTAAAATATTAAGGAACCAAATAATGTGATAGTTATTTTGTAAACTATAATTTCATTCCTTCGTTTACAAGGATATTCTCAAATAATATCCTAAAAGTTTTATTTTTTCAAAGGTGTTTATACTTATCATAAAGTTTTATGGTAGAAAATAATCCCTTAATCTTGGACAAATCTAAAATGTGAAAAAAAATTTACAAAACCTTTTGCGGAAATAATCTGTGGAATAATCATACTCTTTTATATGTAATAGTTGAAAGACTATTTCTAAGATCTAAACAATATTTTTCTTTCCAAAATTAATTTTTTTATGTTATATATAGTATGAATCATTTGGTTGCATTAGATTTTTCTTGTTACAAGAGCTCCCGCTGAAACATCGCTGACAAGACATGGACACCAGATTGTTGCTAGAATATGAAATAGGAAACGCCGTTCGGGGGGGGGGGGAGTTTTTTTAATAAGAAACTGCCCCTAGGTTTCTTGAAGCGGAGAAAACCCTTTATATTTTCACCAGTCAGCCAGGCAATAGAACTGAGACTATGTTTCACAATTGCTATCATGTCTACTCATTTTAAGCTCGGATATTGTAAAGAGCCAACAGTAGATTTAGAAATTTAACCCTCTGCGTTTGAGTTACGAATTCAGCATTATGAAACACTATTACAAATTTTTTTTAATGCATTGGTTTTATCGGGGATTTTTTTTTGCAAGAACTATTATGTGTTGAATCATAGTTTCTTAAATATCTGTGAGTAGATTTCCTTCCTGAGCTTTTTCAAGCGTAAATCTGTACAACATTTGTGTCTACAAGGGAAGAAACCTGGAAAACGCTCACCAGTCAGCTCGACAACCTACACCAAACTCTCTGCCTTGATCGCCACCGTGTCTACTCTGCAAAGCAAAGCCTAGACTTGATCCCGAGACCTCTTGCACTTAGGCAAGCATTTCCTTCCCTACCGTGAGCATGGTTAATAGAACTAACAAAAGTTAATTGAAGAAATTAACACAAACAGAATATTCTATTCAAAATATAGTATAAATGTAAATTGTTGTTGTTGTTTCAGATTATCTGGCGCCGTCAGCAACACGAGGGCTATAATGCGCCGAAAAATTCGTCATTAGACAAGCCAACATACATTTACAAACACCCATGCCTAACATCGGACTCGAACCCGCAACCTCGCGGTCTAGAAGCTAGCACGCTAACCACTATACCGTTTGGTCGGCATAAATGTAAATTGAAAAATCTCACGGGTACAAAGGTTACATTCCAAATTTAACCACAGGTACCGCGAAGCACTTATGGAAATAACATCCAGGGAACTTGATCCTTCACATATATAACAATGTCTCTTTGAGAACAAAAGATACTGGCCTCTGGCACAAAAAATACCAAAATTTAAGAAATTATTTCAGGTCCGCCGTGTAATAATAACACCCTACGAACACTGAACGTGAATAAGTACATATCATTTTCTCACAGAATGTACCGGGTGTTGTCAGGAAATAGAAAGCAAGTCACGTTAAAATGGCCATATTATCACTCTGTATAAAATTGCGCCATCTCCATGACTAAACTCTTTGGCCACCCTAACTGGTGTTATATTCAAATATTTAGGTGGGTATTTCTTCCAGGGAAATTGGTAACTCACGAATGTTTCCTGAACAATGAGCTGAGCTGTGAATTCGCCAACCATCGGTGAGGGGGTGTTAAGGATAGGTCTTCTGCATGTTCTATTGTTTCATGACTGGTTGGTAATGTTATGGGAGTGGTCGTAATTTCTGTTGTGAATCTCATTAAGATGCTGTGATGTTGCTAGGATGTCTTGTGTTATGATTGTTTCGTGACAGGTGTGATTCCGCGTAAGTGTGGAAGATGCAATTTGCTGATTAATTTGTGATAGGCTGGTCATTGATTAATTTATTTGTTGACTGGTTGTGATTAATCGGCCAAAATGTATTAGGGATGTGTTATACTATTGTGTTTCTTAAAAACAAATAAGGATTATAATTTTATTGGATTTATACGTGTTTTCATTTGATCTGTTTGATGGTTGGATTGAATTAGTCATGGAGCTAGAGCTACTTATATACTTTGTACTGAAGTATGGTTACGACGATGAATTTCAGAAGACCGTTTAATATGAAAATACACCAAATATTCGTCTTGAATGTGAAGAAAATTGAAGTACTTGAAAAATAAAATATTTAAACATTCAGTTAAATATTTTGAATATAAAAATATTAATAATTTCTGACGCTCAGAAATGGACTGGTTAGAATCATATTTACACTCTAATTGTATCTCTATCAAACTTTTGGTGGAGAAAAATAATTTATTTTTTTAAAATGGATGTTTAGAAAAAATGGATATTATCATAAGGGCCTTATGATGAATTTTCACGTTTTTTGGTTTTATAATTAAATAAAAGTAAAGAAAAAACCATGAAAAACAATACCATTCTTTCAAAAATTTGAGTTCGGATAGCTAGTTAAAAAAAAATTATTTATTTTTTCACTTTTCGATTTGGCGGAAAAAGCTACTTTTAAGTGTGACGTCAATGCACAGATGATGAATTTGTCCACAACCTGTTTTAGACGAGGAGGGAGTGAGGCTCCTCCTCGGATTTTCGACGGTATCTATGCGTAACTACGTCACGGTTTTTTATGCGTTTTGATCACGTGACTTTTGCTTTGATTTCAGCTAATTTCAAACTCGATTTTTTATTAATTGAAAACATAAAGATAAAAAATAATTGCACTTCTCAAATACATTCGTTGGAAAACACTAGAAAATACAAAAAATATTCATTTTCCTCACTTGTGCAAGTTCCTCATTATACAGAGCCACTTGAATGGCGAACGCGTGCCACCACATATGGCCACTGTTGTGGCTCAGTATATTAAGCTCCATGGGGTTGCATGTTTCGCTTAGGATCTGAGCGCCACAAGAGACAGACGCAACCTCTAGCCATAGCAATGGTTCAGTATAATAAGCTCCATAGCATTGCATGCTTTGCTTCGAGTGGCTTGTCTGAGTGACTGAAGCTATGGCGCGCATTCACCACTGCTGTGGCTCAGTATAATAAGCTCCATAGGGTTGCATGTTTCGCTTAGAATCTGAGAGCCACAAGCTACAGACGCAACCTCTAGATATAGCAATGGTTCTGTATAATAAGCTCCATAGCATTGCACGCTTTGCTTCGAGTGGCTTGTCTGAGTGATTGAAGCTAAGGCGAGCGTTCACCACTAGAGTGGCTCAGTATAATAATGCCCTAAGGAATACTGGTTTATGATATAAATATATGAAAATAAAAGACTTACACTTTAGGAATATGAAGTTTATCCAATTCTGCATTCCTTCCATACTCATGCCAGGACCGTCTTGATGATCCAGACTGCGAGCTGGCAGGACGACTTGGCGCGATGTCAGTTTGAAGAAGATTCTGCGTCTGAGATAATTCCGAATAATCAAAAATCTGAAAAGAATACATAACAATACATTTTAGTATTTATATATCATATATCTTAAAAATATATGTAATCGTAAATATTACTTAGAAAGATTACACTGGCGGGATTAAATTTTTTTTAATTAGTAAAAATGGACTGTATCGATTAGTTGACTTCCTAATTAATAACTTCCTATCAATTGCCTTTGTTAAAACCATTAAGAACATGTCTTGAATTCACAATTAAGCTTTATATTTCTGATTGAAATCAATAATCCCTCCCAAAAAAATACTCCTTTGAATGTTTAATGATTTTCAAGTGAATTTAGTTTTATTTTGCTTTTCCTCACTTTTGGTGATTTTGGAAACTCTATCTCCACTAATGGATAGAGAGAAATTTCCTAAGATTAGATTCTTATGATGCTCTAAAAACATTTTCACCTCCTGATTTCCAAATAAATCTGAAATTGTTAATTTAATTTAATCCAATTTTTTCAATTAATCTTATTTATGACTTGGGCATGAAAGAGAAATTAAATGACTTAAGAGTTTATACTGTCAAGTCATTCAATTGCCCTTTCTTTACAGGGAATTTCATTGTCTTTATTAATATTCTAAGCACTGAACAATACATTAGAAATTTGGTATTAACTGTGTAAATATTTATAGTCACTTGTTTTGCAGCATGGCTTCCGTGACTATAATGATCAATACCCAAAGTTAATAGCTTTTTCAGAACATTAATTTCCAAGGCGTTGTACTTGAATATAAACTCATTGTTTAATTGGAACTGATTACCATCTACAACCTCGTAGTAGATACTCATGAAGAATGAAAATTAACTTTTCTTCCTTTCGGAAACTTCTTACATTCTAGATTTTTATCTTTTTAAATCTTGTGAAGTATTAGAGCTATTAAATCTTATGATTTGTCAATCTTCTATTAGCAACAATTCAAACACTTCAGGGTGAAAAAGTTTTATTGTTATTTAACTCCAAATGATGTTGAGTCTATATTTTGATGCAAAGCAATTTTTTTCCAAAGAGGTATGTGTGAATTATAAAGGCATCAGATTAATTCATTCTAACATATTGTTTATTTTTATACAAAAAGGACTTAAGTGAAGGCATTTCAATGTATTCACAAAAAACCAAACTGCGTTAATAAAATAATGTTATACAGCCAAATTGTTCTATGGCGACATAGATTACTAATACTAATAATAGCGACAAAAGGCACAACGAGGACAAGTCAATAAGTCTTCAATTGCTCAAACCCTCTTAAAAAAAGTCCTATTTAAATGCACAGAGAAGTACATGTTTATTTAATTTATAAAAAAAATAGTTTGGTTTTTTAACACAATTTAGGTTACAGTGCATTTTAAATAATCTTTATTAAATAAAAGTTTTGATGAAATATTCTTTGAAATGTTTAAAGTCAGAGTGGTGTTAGTCACATTTTCAACAATTCTGACCTAAGTCCAGAAATACAATCTAGAAGGGTTAAACTATTGAAAGAAATAGTGAATTAAGTTACAACTTCAATAGTTATCTCTAGGCTGTAGCGCAATACTGTACGAATAATATAAAACAGGAGATTTGTTAAAAGTAAAACTTTTTGTTTGTTAAAATGAAGATTGATTGACTTACACCATTTTAACCCACTCATTTAATGGACTATTGCTATTTATTAAACACTAACGTGAATGTTTATTTTAAAAAACGTATTGTGTTTTATTTTAAATTTGTTTACCTGTTTTGTAGAAATATATGATGAAGATTCAAAAATTGTTTTTGATGTTTTTTTTGACAAAACATAGTTTTATAGTATAATGTTCGATTTTGGTTGCTGGGAAAATTGAGTGATTAGGTATTGATGTTTACTTTATATTACATACATGTGTTTAATAAATTATGTTTCTGTTTTGAAATCCGTGTATTGTTATAAATTTTATGCACTATTAATAAATATTTTTAAGTTCAATAAAAGTGAGAATAATGTGCAAACACTTGTGTTTGAATATTTGTTTCAGGAACAGTAAAAATTACTCATTTATTTTCTGGATTATGAAATTACAAATTGTTTCAAAAAAGTGAAAAGCATAAAGATTACCAAATAAATTATGTTTTTAAAATTTACTTAAAAGTGCCTTGTACCACTGTACACATATCTTTAAGACAAAGATACTCGCAAAACAAATTTCCTAAAATGTTGTCTGGTGGGCTTACCACTTTCTTAACAGGTTTCTCTCTTTTTAAATTTAGCCAATTTAAAGTTTTAAATCCTCCCTAGTTCTCTTTCGTTATCAACGGAATGTCTTATATATAATTCAATTGACCATCAAAAATAAAGCTCAATTTATTATTAATAAATTGTTTATTTTTATACAGAATGGGATTTAATGAAGGCATACTATTGTATACACAACTAACCAAACTGCGTATACTAATATCTGATTTTCAAAATAATGTAATACCACATGATTGTTTTATGGCAACACAGATTACTAATAATTGTGACAAAAGGCTATATTTACCGCTATCTTGAAAACTACTAAAAACACTAATTTGTTTACCAAAACCTCAAAATGTAATATTAGGTTATTAAAGTTCTGCATCGCAATTCAAATCTGAAAAAATAGACTAAACACGGTATATTTTTTTGCAATATGCTTATTTAATTTTAAGTTTACTACATATAATCTAAAATTTTGAATATACGGTGACTCACTTTAAAATATACGAATATGTCGTGCTATTGTTATATTCGATCTTACTCACATTTTTTTTTTCTCTTCCGTAACTGTTAGATGGCATCAAATACTATACTTTGCCACTGGCTCAAATGGAACCTCGCTGCTGTATTATTTTCTTGGAATAAAGCTTTTTTTTAATCTTCTCTGATCCGAACAAAAACCTATTTTCAGTTGCTGTTGCATATAAATCAACGGTAAGGGGAGACATGATAATATACCAGCAGTTCCGAAGCGAATTCACAGTTTCTTAGGCGTCGCACAGTTAATGTAATGGTTCCCTGTAATGGCCCCCATTACCTGCAAACGCGTCATTCTCTGAACGGAATTAAATTCTATTTACCCAGACTCGAGTGTGGGATTTTTTCACGTCAAGGTCAAGGGTCTAACTCATGACCTGTGGAGAGCTATTTAAGCATTTCGCGGATAGAAAAGGTTCCTGTATCCATTTTCATTTCGTTCATATTTGCCAACGGTCTTTTCACCTTGGGGAAGGTCACTGCACGTCTCTTTGCTTTACGAAGAGAACGAGAAAGTATAAGCCGGAAGGGATTGTCAGGTCCAAGTCACAAGAAAATCGCAGGTCACGACGCTGAATGACTTTGCCTTCGGGACGTCTACAGTAACGGTTTGTCGTATAACGTTATATGATGTGGGTGTGAGGGAAAAATAACTCATTACACGTTACCAAGGCAAGACGGTTTGGAATATAGGATGTGATGATATGTATGGGGTATAAGTCATGAAACTTGCAGGTCACGATAGTAATAATAAATGCATGAAACAGCATGTGGGTATGAGAGTATCGCTTAAGGCAATCGAAAAAGAAATTCTTCTATTAAAAGTGATAGTTGTAATTAGTGCTGTTGGTGGCCACCCTAAGAAGACTATATTTTCATAGCAGTATTATGATTAATGAAAAAATTGGCAGTGGATTTTCATTATTTCATGTGGGTGTGAGGGAAAAATAAATTACTACGTGTGCGTCTATACTCTAAAGTAATCAAACCAAACTACAAATTGCTTTTGAATATAGAATTTGAAGGTATTCATGGTGCATAGAATACGTAAATTTCAGATCATCCTGGAAATAATAAATGCTTGAGTTAAAATGTATTAGAATGAAAATTAATGGCCACGTTTATTCAAGTTGTATTTTTCTCACACTTTAAGTGGTAAAATGTTAAGGTTTTCAATATAAATGGGAAAATGATGTATTATATCATACCATGTGGATGTCAAGGGAAAATTTAGCTTATCTTTATAAAGCACAAAAACTGGAAATTTTTATTGTAGATATAATTAATTATTTGCATGGAGAAGGGAGGGGAGGGGATCCAAACCATGAAAAATCATGAATACAGGCAAGATCCAAATTATAATTAAACATTTCTGGAGCTTTATATTGGGGCGAAGTTACTCATTAAGTATCAGCTCCTTACTACTATTATAAGTCTCATCATCAAAATATGCCCTTTTACCCAAAAGATGCCAAAGTTTGACAATCAATTATCTCACAAAAAGTTAAAACTAAGTCATGAATAAAAAAAATTCGCCACAGATGTCTATCTCTCTTTTAGATTACAAAACTTTCACATCTTCAATAGGTTTCCAAAATGTGCATTAAATGTATCAAAAATACAGAACACTAATTAAGTATAACTTTCACTTAATTTCTATCAAAAATATTTTTTATAAAAAAAATGCCAATATAAACATCTGAGATTCATAAGAATTCGACATTAGATTAGCAAAAAAATAGTAGGATTAAGATACATTAAAATCTATAGCCATACTACAAGCATAGAAACATTTGAATTAAGAAAGTATGTAGCCAAATTTTAAATTGGTTCAAATGAGTACACTAAACGCTAGTACAATCTTATGTATTTCACTTTTTTGTCGAAACCTGAACCATAAAGCCACCTTCTAAAAAGTGATCTCAAACCAGACATTTTCTTAGTAAATAGCTAGTCATTAGCTTTCCCCATCACATAATAAAAATACATCCCGGAAAAGAAAATTAATGAATCTCGCTTGTAAATTGTATACATCAGTTCCAAGTTTTAACTAAATGTTTTCTAAATTTCGAGTTGTAACTCATTGAGCGTCACCTCCAATTCATTAAACATTGCCCCTTCCATCGACTCTCAGCTTTTCAACAATTTCTTCATTTCTCAAAAAGCGTCCGGGGTCGACGATCAGCTGTCTCGGCAGACACTTTGTGACCTTAAAAGAAGAAGACACAGGATGGCCTACCATAATCCACTCACCAACAGAAGAAGAAAAAAAAGGGGGGGGGGGAAAATGGGAAATAATTATGAAAATAAAAATCCTGCTTATAAAAGCACCGTATGACGTTTTCCTCCCGAGTTCAAGACGTCATCTTTTCTCAACGGTCATCATAGCACGCCTCTGCAACGGTCAAAAAACGGGTCTCTAAAATACTTTAGAGCCACATTAGAAATAAACGGGGTAGAGTAGCCAAAAGAGGTCTTTGACCTGGCGAAAAGCCGATGACTGACTAGCTTTTGTTTCGTCATTCTATAAGGATGCCTCAGGGGTGGTAAGGGCCCCCCTTTTTGTTTTTCGATGGGCCCCGGGAACTTATAATGTGACGAAAGACATATGTATCCTAGCACTCCATGACAATTCGCTGTGGACTTCCACAGGTGTGCAATTAAAATTGGAAGTAAGTCTGACATGGCCGGAGGCTGATGGCTAAATGATTTTTATCGTGAGAACTTGCAGCGAACTTGGGGATTAGGGCAATTTATAGACACGCAAATATTTTTAATCAAATTGACTTTCTAATCGCGTAGGGTAGAAAAGGTAACAGTCGGATATTTTTTTTCATTTTGATTGAACTTGGGGATAAGAAGATCGAATCTGCACATTGTTTATTGATTGCATTAGATCCAAGGGATTGTTTTGCTCTTCTGTAAAGCAGCGGGAAAATTCAAACGTGAAAAGACGGTTAAAAGAGTTTTGTATGTTAACTTGCGAAACAACTTACACGTACTAGCTTTATATTGTAGGTGATTATTGTCTCAAAATATGTAGAAAATATAAAGACAAACAAATACGTTGTATTTCTTATGTAATATTTTAAGAAAACATACACCGAATTAATCTCAGAAAGAAGGTTACAACTTCTGAAATACTATAGTATACAATGTTAATTTTTTTTTTTGCAGAAATATAACCTGAGCACTTCTTTGCGATTTCAAAGAGAGTTATTAACTAATAAAAAAAATATCGTTAATACTAGCTTTCCAATAAATCACGTTAAATTTACTTGTTCCAATACAAAAAAAAAAAAAAAAAAAAAAAAAAAACTCTAATCTCACAGAAATATAATTACCACTACAGAAATGCTTTAATAATTCCGAAGTATTTTGTGTTAAAATGTATTTAATTATAAAGCTCATGTTAACTTATCATGCTTGATTCATCTAACAAAAAGAGTAAAGGTACCTCACTGAAAAATTTATGAAAGCTACCACATACTACATGAATATAACTATCACTAAAAGGTTTTAATTGTGACTTAAGTAAAGTCACCAATAAAGCCTTAAAATCCGGTGTATGCATTTAAATTGTTCATACAAATGGAAACCATACTCTCTTGATAACTAGGTTTATCCTATTAGATAATAATAAAACAAATAATGGCAAAAAAAAAAAAAAATCACTCTACACTTTTCGATTCCCTTTAAAAATGTAACTTATACGGTACTTTATAAAATTGACAGTCTCACTTTTCATTGTCTTTGTTGGTTTAGGTTAAGGAATTAGGTGTCTCCTTCATGACCTTGCCACTACAGTGTAACAGATTGGCATGCACCTTGCCTATAACGTTATCTCTCGACATGCGTGAAAGCTAGTGTATTTTTATGACTTAAGTTTCCCCCTCCCTCAATTGAGTGAATCTAAACGGGGAAGTCATTAAACTCATTCTGTTACACCCTTGATGGATCCTCAATGATATATTCGGTTGATAAGAAAAACACCTAGAGTGGAGAGACGATGAGCGAATTAACCCTGTCTACTTAGAAAGTCATTAATTTTATGTCCAGTTTTTAATCTAAGTTACAATACAAAATGACTTAAAAGATATACAGTATATGTCTCAAATAATTGATATCATTAGAAATTATAAGTTACCTTTAACATTTAAAAAATCAATTGATTGACTTAGTGAATGAAGGGAGTAAGTATCAAGAAATAAGATATACACATACAGTATGCGCAAAATAACTGATATCATTAGAAATATTAAGTTACCATTAAAATCCTTAAAATTTTACAAATCAATTGATTTACTATGTGGATGAAGGGGGTTATATATCAAGAAATAAGATAATAAACTGATATAACAAGAAATGCTAAGTTACCCTTAAAATTTTGCAAAACAATTGACTGAATAAGTAGATGAAAGGGGTATTTATCATGAAGTATCTTTTGCGATGTTAAATTTTAGAGGCTTTACTTTTGTAGGTAACATGTTCCCTTCATCAATCAAAATATCTGCCTTTAAGGTATACATGTATAATTGAGATGATTTTCTTTAATTTTAAGTAATAATTTCAAACTTTTTGGCAGTACATCAGAATTAAAAATGATGCATTTATTTATATAAACTTCTTTTTCTCCGTCACTTTTTTAATCAGCTAATTGCAATTTAAGTGACTAATTTGAACATTATTAGAACATACATAAATAAACTTGTAATTAACTTAGAGGTATGATTTTTATTGCAAAGAAAATATATTATATTGACTCATGTTCCTATGGAGAATTTTGAATTTGGTTGCAATATTTATTTAATTATTAATTTTTAAATAAAAAGTTTTAAAAAATACATAGTTTTTGACAAAAAAATTAAGATTAAAATATTCATAGAAAATGTGTTTATAACAATATATATTAGATTCTCCATAGGAAACACATTCACAACTTGTGTCTTCAGAACAAAATTAGAATTTTGTAAATCGGATAATTTATTATGAAGTTATGACCGTTGGCGTAAAGTCATATAACACCAAAATGTCATTCTTCAGAAAAAGCGTTTAAAGTTTAGTACACTAATGAACGTGATACAAAACAGGTTCACAAAACACACTGTAATTTAAAAAGTAAATTGAGTCTCAGAAAAAAAAAATGGTATTATTTTAAAGGTAATGAATATTTTAAAACAGGAATATTTTAAAACAAAAAAACAAAAACGCAGACTTGAGTCAAATTTTGAAATTCCTAATGTATATGTATACCTTAAGCATTTTAGAGCAACGGGGTAAGTACAAGAAATAGCTTGACTCATATCAACATCGTCCATTCTGAAAACTTAGATTAAAAAAAATATGTCGCATACTGTCTTTTTCCACTTAGCTCTTAAATTCATTCCTATTATCAGAATTTTTCTTATAATATTTAATCAAAACATACCATCTAGTATTGTTAAGTCTGATTCAATAAAACAAAATTTAAAAGAAAAGTATCTTTGGTTTCTTAAAGAGTTCAGTAATTATAATTTTAATTATATAAAATAACAATAATCTAAGAAATAATGCTAACTTATAATATTCTGTACCATGTGAAAATTATATGTTAGCCTCAATTCTTCCTATAATTATATGTTAACATTATTATTTAAGTGTATAAATATTAAATTAGAAAAATTCACCAATATTAAGTTTTTTAATTCAAATGAACGCAGAGTAAATTAACAATCTCAAGTATACATTTGCTAAAAACTGTATAACATCTATATAAATATTTTTAAATATACAGTAAAGGAACCATAATACTTTTTTACGAATTGAACTTTCAATAAATTCTTAAATACTAAATCCCAATAGATAAAACATATAATTTTGAAAAAGATTATTGTTATGATCATTTTACACGGAAGAGGATCTCTTACAATTTCTATCAATTAAATATAAGAATAACAGCTATATTATCTTATCAATTAAATCAATCTTAATTGTAATTTTAAAAGTTATCTACACTTGTAAAAAATAAGTATCTAAGTGTCTAATTATGAATTGATCCAATGAAATTAATGTTTTATCGGATGATTCCTTTTTGAATTGAGAATTTTTTATATCAACTTCAAAATAAAAATAGCCAATCATAAATAAGTAATAAAATGTTCAAATACCAATTTATTGTTCTACTTAACTAAAATTATTTTAGATATCTTAATGTCATTTGATTTGAAAATTAGTCAATAAATGCCAATAAAATTTCAATCGCAAAGGATTTTTTTTCTTTTTTTTTTCATTTCTCTGTTAAAGAAAATATATTCTTTTTAAACTCAAATAAAAATCCACTAACGAAATTTGAAAATAAAATATGCAAATATGTGCAACGTAGCTTTAACTACTAAAGGACGGGCAGTGCTTTCTATTAAAATTCATTTCACGTTTTACTTTCCGAGGTTATAGCCTTCAAATGACAAATCCTTTTCGTAGAACCGAAGTCTGAAACAGACACGAACGTTGTCTACCTAACTACGTTCCTTACCATTTATCTTTGTGAATTGTGTTCATTCCTTTTTCTTAGTTTAGTTTCAATAGTTTTAGTTATTTCTTTCTAGACTGACAAACCGATAAACATTTTGTACACTATGATAAATGCGGAATGTCGTCGGAGAAAAATGTTAAACCTCCAAGTGCCATTTTTATCACAACTCCTTTTTTACTGTCGAAACTGACCAAATACTGATAATAAACCAGAAGCATTTGCTTATGTTGTCTTTTGCTGTACTAGTGTATTTTCAGGATCCACCTTTCGTAAATAGAAGTGATGCTTATTCTTTGAAATAGGTTTCAGTGACATGGGAAGCGGCAAGATTATTTGGTATGGGAACAAACAATTGGGGAAGCAAGGTAGGAGGGTACAGGAATAATTTACAGTGGCAGGGCTCTGGCAGGATTATTTGATACGGGAATAAACACAGGGGGAGGGGGGGGGGGGAGCAAAGAATTTGAGGATACAGGAATAAGTACAGTGACATAGGCACTGACAGGATTATTTGATTTATTTTATAGGGGAACAAAAACAGAGAGAAGTAGCATGTAAGAATAGGTTATAGTGACATTGGCTTCGGCTGGATTACTTGATACTGGAATAAACACAGTGGGAAGAAAAGTATCGGAGGATACAAGAATAGGCTACAGTGACATAGACTACGGCATAATTATTTGACAGGAGAACAAAAACAGGGACAAGTAGCATGCAAGAATAGGTTACAGTGACATTATCTCCGACAGCTATTTGATACGGGAGCAAACATTAGGGGATGCAAGATAATAAAAGTTTCTTTTTATCACATCTTGATTTAGAAAAGAGAATTGGATTTCTAATCAAGTGCCAATTATTAGTTTAATAATCTCAAATTTTCATTTAACGATACACATTTAAATTTTCTCTAGTGAATTTTAGCTTTTCTCTTCAATGTTTTCAAACTTTTAAAAACCACCTAATTGCACCTTCCACGTTTCCCTCATATTTAGTGTACCAGTACTCTCCGCTTTTGTATACTTTTTTAGCACGTTACTTAAAGGCGTCGCCAGGAAGAGTCAAGAGGGTGCTCTTTAGAAGTTTGAAAATTAGAAATAAAGTACAGAAAAATGGTAACACTAGTAGGAAAAAAGAAACGTAATATATTTTAAAATGATTTATTTGCCCAGAAAGTTAATATCCGTTCGTAATTATTATTTAAGTAGGAAATTCAATAATCATTTTTTTTTTAAGTTATGGTTTATTAAAAAACTTAAGTGCTTTATAACTCCTTCAATAATCCTATGACCCTACCTGTACTTCTAATGAAAACCGAGGAGTTTGAGTTTGGTGTTTGGGGGAATAATGCATACTTGGATATTTTTTTAACTTTTGTAACTTTCAAATAATTTTTGATTATACTAGAACAACGTAAAACTTCTATTAAATGAATAAAGCATTACAAACTTTATCTTTAATTTATAAATAAGAAAATCGTATAGTATGATACGAAACAGTGTTACTAAAAAAAAACTAAGATTCATAGTTAAAAAAATAAAAGTTAATTTTTATTTTTTAAATATGAATCATGATTATTTAGCGTGTGAAATTCGCAGTCCAAATTTGGACTGTGAATTTTACACGCTAACTAGCAAACAGACTGTTGGAGTTTTTGCTTAAACCTCCTTCTACATTGTATTTTATAAAATATAACATTTTCTTTTGTATTTCTTGCAGGAAAAATTACATTCTCGTTCTTGGCTTCATAAGGCGACCTCATTTTAAAGACGATTCTCATATTTAGTGATAGCTATTCAGGAATGTTTCATCGCATATGGCTATTTAATAAAGTGTACTTCTCACGTCTAAATACGTATAAACAACTTATTACATGATTGCAGGAATGAGATTACAGATATAACCTTGCTTTTGATATCTTTCACTTGGAATATGTTAATTATCTTGACCTAATTTGAAGTTTGAATTGTAAAATACTATCGAGATTCAAATCAGTTAAGAATCCCCTTGTTTTCCCAGACAACAACAAAAACTTGAACTATAATAACAAGGCCATAATCTGTAATCATCTCCTTCGAAACTTCGTTAATGATGGAAAGCTAATAGCTCCTGAAAGTTGAGATGAAATGTAATTTTTGGGTTTATTCATAATAGGAACAGTCAATTAGGGCTCGATACAAATCTACAAGAAATTGAAAACGGTTTAAGTACACCTGTAGCCCACAATTTTAAGAAGTATTTTTGTTTTCAATTGCCTATATGTTAACCCACTGTCATTTGATACCAAGTTTTTCTAGCAATACACAACATTTTTAAATTTATAAATAAAATTTAAAATAAAACATTTCTTAAATATTATTATTAGGATGATAATTTATAACCTATCTAAAACCAAATAAATAAAAAATAATTAAAAAAATTAGATATTTGAATTAAAATATAATTTTAAAAATATTGCAGGGAAAACAACTGTAGAATTTCACCCATTCCCTTGACCGTCAATGGATAGAGTAATGAAAGTATTGTTTTCGGTCCACAAAAAAAAAATCTCTACATTTTGGAACATCCTGACTTCAAAAAAGTGGTCAAGAAAAAAGTCAGTGTGTAAGTGGTCAGCTTTACTCCCAAACGAAGTAAACAACGATATTCAAATTTGGTGCACGGGATAGTGGTGTCCATGGAACCTGTCATTAAGGTTTTCGTCAATATTGCGCTAGCACAAAACATGAAACAATCATATTTTTCAGCAATTGTTAAAAAATGGCTCTAACGATTTTGATCAAAATCGCCATGGTAATGACTCTTAAAGTGTTTTAAACGTCCCCACCTCCAAAACTCACATTAAATGTTATAAAGGAATAAAAAGTCAAAAAAAGAATGTTTTTAACACAGAGTTCTCTTTCCTTGAGCATCGCTCATCAACGATCGTTTTCCCTCTCTTCTCTGTTTCACTTACAAGAAAGGATAATGTAACAATGATCGAAAAGTATAAATGCCAAATTAGCCATTTTCTTTGCCCATGTAATACTTATTGTCAAATTATCGCCAAACTAGCCATTTTTTCAAATGAATGAGAATATGAAAAGGCTAATAACACTATACTACTTCAAATTTAAATGTAGTGACCAGTATTATAGGGTAACTTAAAGTTGTGCGATGTTCCACACCCCTAGTTAGTATATTCTTTCAGAACAATCTTGGAGAATACTGTTTGACTTTACGTAGCCCGCCAAACACATGTAGGTTGTCAATCCAAACTTATAAGATGCATATAAGTCTTTTTAACTTATATAAACCACAATGCACCTGTGCATAGACAATATAATACATCAGATGTTGAGATTCCCTTTTCAGTCTGGTGCGCCTGCAGCTCACAATTTTTAGAAGTTGATTTTGTATATCATGTGATGATATGCCTTGATGAATAAATACTGTTGCATATCCTGTAATACACCGACAAATGGGCTGATTCAAAAAGAAATATGATATTTTAAAACTTTGAATATTTTTTTTAAATGTATATACATTTTTGTAAAAATGTCACGCGATGAATGCCCTTTCTTCGAAGTTAAGCAATTGGAATTGGTCCTTAATTTCTGACATTTAATGGGCTCTTGTAACATTTTTGAATAGGTGGATATTTTTAGCTATTATGTTTCGTTAAGTTATGCGGTACATTGTTTAAAGTTGCTGATTTCATATTACAAATAATTTATTCTAAGGGATTTTTGTTATTGCAACAGGTCTGGAATGTAACACGGAATGTGTTTTCCTAACCTTTATTTACTTTCAATTATCTATATGTTAACAAAGTGCAGTGAAAGCATTAAATTCAGTAAGAAAAATTAATTTCTTCAACTTTGAAACGTTATAAGTACAAAAAATGGTCTACAAAAAATCTGTGTGTCTATGTCAGCATAAGAATTCAATTTTTGTATACAGATAATTGTTGTCCATGTGGTCTATCATTAAGGCTTTCGTCAAAATAGCGCATGCGCATAAGGTGCTTTTAAAAAACTTATGTTTTCATTAATTGCCAAAACATGGCTCTAACAATTTTGATCAAAATCGCTGTGATAATCGCTGCGTAGGTGGAGATATCATCCTTTTAAATAACAACTATAAAATGATGATTTTATTTTTCGATTTATTTACTCTATTATTACTACTACATTATTTACTTAAAATGATTTTGATTTTTTTTTTTTAATTTTAGGTACATTTTATTTAACAGCCTTTATAGAAAATTACACGAAGCTTTAATTTAATGATATTGTTTGGGATATTTGTTTTATTGATTGCTATGACTGAGAATACATAGCTTAATAGTTTTTATTGATAGAAACTCAATACATTATTTGGAATGTTTGTCTACATTTGAACACGAGAAAAACTTTAAAGGTTGTTTTATTGCCACAAAAATGTTTAGACTTTAAACGTGAGATGTATGGAAATAAGTTGATGTTCATTTCAGAAACAGTGGACAGGTAGACGGTGAAATTTCAGTTAAAAGGTGTATTTTAATTTAAAATTTTGCTTCATTCTTAAAGTTTCCATGGGCGGTCACTTTATTTCGTAAAACATGACGACTGTGTTAAAATATTTTGTTTAAATTTCTTTCAATGACTAAAGGATAAATATTAATAGAAGTGTCGTTGAGCCATTAATTTAAAAGGCTTAACCTGAAATTATGGATTTTTAATTTGGGGTTTAACATCAATTTTTAACCTGAAGTGCCAAAATATTACAACGAGCATAATTTGATGAAAGACAGAAACTAATTTATTAATTAAGGGCATTTGTAAAAAATTAAAAAAGGGGAATAAAGTAAGCAGGATTTTAGATTTTCTTTTGTACCTATTTTGGATACTTAATTTTAATGGAAATGCTACAGTTCATGTACTTTCTCACCTATACTAAACCAACAAACTATTACTAGTTTTTTTTTTTTTTTTGGAAGTGTGAGTGGTAGATGGATTACAAAAATAATGTCAGTGACCGGTTTCAAAGCAATAAATTTTAGTTTATACGTGCAGAGTGCAAGAGGGTAAGTCATCCTTTTATTTATTACTTGACTTCTGCCGTCAATCAATTGATGAACCGAGAAAACTATGCTATTGACTTCATTGTTTTTATAACCTATATTTTCCTCAATAACAGAACGAAATAAATGTCTTCGGATGACTGAGGTTATAAATTTAATAATTCAATACATAAGTATAAGAGATATGGCACGTGAGGGAAAAACATAATATCTTCCTCTAACAAAATTTTGCATTTTAATAATTCTTCAATTCGTCAAAATACCAACTAGTTAGTGTGTCCTTCAAAATAAATGAATAACAATTGAAAATGTAGGACACATTATAAACAATAACTAGTTTTATTTTAGTTATAAATGATTATTACTCATACAAATATTATCATTATCATATTATTGCTCATACAACAAATAGAGGGCTGTGAAGCCCAACACTTAGTGCTCAAATCAAATTCAACTAGCTCAGTGAATTAGTTAAGTGGGAAGGTGCTCACTAATGATTAAAAATATAATTTTTCAATTTTCGTATTTCTTAAAACTATGAACATTTCTGCATTCAGTAGAGTTTAAATTTTTATTCAAACTACATTAGAAGTATTTTATATTATTTTTAATATTGTTTATTTTGCATCAAAAAAAGAACATTTACTTAAAAACTACTCATTTATCTATCCTAAAACTTTACAAATCTAATAATAAGAAACTATAAATCATTCTAAACCCATGTATTTATCCATAGGTCAACTGGAAAAAATTTTAGGCTATAAAAATATTAGAATTTAAGTGTTTTCGACAAAAAAAAAATACACGTACTTATTATACATCGTACTTATAAAAATTATTTAAAAACAACAACAACTAGTCTTTAAAACCGAAGTTTGATTACTTAATTGGCATGTAGAGCTCGGGCCCATTGCATTGTCTAGGGGGCTCCTCAAATCTACTTTTTCTTTGATTCCTTTCGCATTGTATGTTTTAAAACTTAAACATGTTAAATTGCTTAGAGATTACAAATTTTATGAGACATTTAACTTTTTATGTGCCCATAATCTAAGTTGTAAACCTTTTGAGATAAAGTATCGATTTAAAATTGATATATGCTTAACTTTACAAAAACAAAAAATGCAATAAAGTTTGATTGATATTAATGCTTTTGACTCTTTTAATGCTTCGAAACCTGCAGTTTACTTTAACAACAAGTAGGATTTTTAGTAATTTTGTTGGGTAAATTATTGATTTCATGCATTAGCATGACACATTGCAATGAAGGGGTATGAGACGACTAATGGCGGACTTCTCTTGCCTCGAAATCTTGATTGAGTCCTGCTTGAAATTATAAACACTTAAGTTAATGTGATTAAAAGTGCTTATCGAATGCATATCAAACAATTAAGTGTTAAACTTAAGAGGACTTGGTACCCCTTGCTTTCACAAAAAAATAATAAAAATATCAATTTTCTATTTTTTTCGTGCTTGTAATCTTTGAAGCCTTCTACTTATTCCGGCAAGTTTTTGAGTTGATCCGATAACTGCAATTGCAGAAAAACTGTATTTTTATGGAGAATTTAGCATTGCTACAATAGATCCTTCGATGTTTCGAACGCATTTTCTCATTTCGTCATTTTTGAAATTCCTGCCTTACTCAAAATGCTAAAACTTCAGCAAATATGAATGAAATGACTTGAATTTTTTGTGTGTCATTCTTAATATCTATTTGACAAAAAATAGGCATGGATTTTTTAATAAAATATAAACTTTTTTTTATATGAATTTAAATGTTGAAAATACCCGCTTTATACGTTTTTTTACCTATAGGTACAGTAATTATCGTTTTCCTCGAAAACTATTTTACTTATTCTTAATCCAATGCCTCAAAAGTTAGAGTATATTACTAGGAACATATTTTTTTAAAAAATTAGGAAAAAATATTTAAAAATGAAAAAGATGGAATTTGAAATTTCATGAATTTTATAAAAAAAAATATATAAAATTTTTGAAACTTTTGAGCACTATGTGAACTTTTTTTTAATATAATTTAGTTTTTACTTAGTATTACTTCCAAATATGTAAAAATTATAATTTTAATGGCTTAAATATATATATATATAAAAGTTTGAAGGGTACCAAGTCCCCTTAAAGAATTTTTTTTAAAGCACCTTATAAACAAGCAATTTTAACATTATTTAGATACAGAATCAGTAGTCTGCACCTACCCCTTTAACCACTTCATCTAATTTATCTGAGGGCGCGAAGTGTTTTTTAACGAATTGATCAAACAAAATGCGCTTAAATTTGACCATGGTCAGCTGAAGATGTTAAACATCGAATCTGACTCTAAAATCTGTAAAGCAGTCTTAAAATCAAGTTTTATCGTATTAAATTGAAGGCCTAAGATCATGAAGTAGGTATATATCAAAAAGTTTGTGAGATGTTGGTTCTTAGAGTTTTTACTTTGCGTTTTTACTTTGTGTGTTGCATGTGTCTATTCAGTGGTAGAAGTGGCAGAAAAAAAGTGGGGGGTTGCCCAAAGGTTGGTGACAAGTGAATCCCCCCCCCCCCCTACCCCTTGCCCAAAGATAAATTTTACAATTTCGTATAATAAAAATATTAACTAGTAAGGAAATAATTTATACTTTCTAACACTTAGCAATGAACAAGGGTCCATATTTATTGTTATTTTAATGACTATTCTGTGACTTAGTTTTCTTACTTGGAAGTAAGAGATAAAGTAAAGTAATAATTCAACATTATATACATACATAATTAAATTAATAGAGAACTCTAAAATGTTTTTTTTTCTGTTTCTAAATAGCTTGTCTTTTTATGAAACATGAAACAAGAATAGAAATTTAACTTAAAATTACATTCCTCCAAAGTTAAAAGTTGATCAAAAGTATATATATATATATATATATATATATATATATATTTACATTTGAAAGCTTTAAATGACTTTTTCTTAGTGTCACTACACTTAAAGTTAAGGTTATTTTTCTTTATAAAGTTTAAGATGGATTGTGTGTGTGTTTTTTTTTAAAGTGGGGGAGGGATGGGTTTCAGTGATTTTAGAAGTGAGGGGACGCATGGGTGTTTTCTTGTTAAGTGGGGGGGGGGGGGTCGCGTCACCCCTCGTCTACCCACACTTCTAGCACTATGTCTATTATCAGCCAAAATATCTGTCATTAATTATGTAAGAGATTCAGGTTAAGTTAGCAGACAAATAAAACTTTATCTTTTGCAAAGACTCTGATTAAAAACAGTATCAAATACCCCCTCACCCACTTTGCCCTTCAATTTAGATTCATAGAAACACAAATTAGAGGAACAATGTTGATCATACTAATATCTGATATTCTAAACTTCTATTTAAATAATAGAAATATTATAAAATTTCTTAAATAATCAATATTATTATTAAAGTGCGTAACAAACTAAACATTGGTTATTATAATTTATTGCACTCACAACTTAAAAGGTCATTAGGTCAATATTTTTTATAATGCATACTTTTAAACTTTCTGATTATTCTTTAGGAAAATTAGGTATAAAGGCTCCTTATGCAATACCATAAAATATGCTACTATAATATCATAAAATATGCTACTATATACCGTGAAACTCATGTATTTTTAATAAAAATATACGCGGATGATAATATTTCATGGTATTGTTGACGGGGGTGTAGCTCATATGGTAGAAAGCTCGCTTAGCGTGCGAGAGGTACCGGGATCTATTCCTAGAGACTCTATAATTTTGCCGACCAAACGGTATAGTGTTTAGCGTGCTAGCTTCTAGACCGCGAGGTTGCGGGTTCGAGTCCCGTGTTAGGCATGGGTGTTTGTAAATGTATGTTGGCTTGTCTAATGATGAATGTTTCAGCGAATTATAGCCCTCGTGTTGCTGACGGCGCCAGATAATCTGAAAACAACCAACCATGGTATTGTTAATAAGGGGGCATTAGTTAGAAACACAATGAACTACATTGACTTTCACATTAATCCATCACCGTGTTCAAATTTAAACAGTTCAATTTCTGTGTAACTCAATTTCTTTGACTTTTAAATAATTCAACAGTTTATTTAATTTTTTCACTGATTTCCATTTTTCCAAGTTTTTTTAAACGATTCAAAAGTGAATGTTAAAGAAATTATTGTATCTATTATAGTCAAACGAACATGTATAAATAAATCATATGTATATTTTCACAACAAATACTCAATTACGAATTGAATACCAAAAAAGTTATTTTATAAATTGAAGTCGATAAGATTACATTACTTTAAAATTAAGTAAACATTCTTTTACAAACTTTGTGTTGAGATATGTGCCAGTTTTAGTAGATTTTCTTCCCTTTATCGGAACATCATTACTTATACAGCAATTTTTTTTTTTTTTGCCATACAATCTTTCTGAGACGACGTGGTTAACTACCATGATGAATAGTTATTTGAGCCACAGTAAATTCTTTATTGACAAGGATTTTAAAGTATGTTTAAAACTTTTATATATAAATGAAATCACAGCTTTCAAGAACCAATTAAGTTATTATGCTTTAGAAATCATTCCACCAGTTAAATGGGATTGAAAACTAAAAAAAAAGTTTGCGGGGAAAGGTAAGTCATTTTCCTTATTCAACTTTGTTTCTTATGAAATAAAAATGCTAAGCATATGACGCCATTATTTTAATTATGTGTTACCCAAGTCATTCTAGAATATTGCCTAACTTTAGAATAAGTATTCACGGGTTTCTAATTCATTAGTTATGTACTAAGTAAACTAAGTTCTATGAGTACTAAGTAAACTAAGTTCTATGAGTACTAAGTACACTAATTTCAGTAGATTTCATGTTGTGTATCTGTATTAATTCTTATAAGAGAGGTATTTTTCGCAAAGTAAAAATGTGAAGATTACAAGAATAATACAGGAATCAATCCTGAAGCAAAGCATTCACCATACTAGACCCAAAACTTTAACCATTAGAAAAAAGCGACCGCTGTTGTCCAAGAGAAATTTCAGAGTTTTGAAGTGACTATCACAGTACCTACCAAGCAGTAAGTTGTACGGGAGAGTGATGAAAACCCGTGACGTGTCCATCAATATAGATAAACAACTAAATAGACTGCTCCATTGTCAATGCAAAGAGAAAAACGCGCCGGGGATTGCGAAGCAGGTGGGATGATTAACCAATCACAGTTCACTTTTATAGTTGGATGGGAATGCGAAAAACCTTGTAAAATGGTAGAGTATATATTTTTTTGCACATTATTACTAATTAAGGTCTACTATTGACATTTCTGCTGTGTGAAACCCAAAGTTTTACTTTCAATCCTCGGCAATCCGTATTTTTTATCCCACCAATTGCATCTGGCAACGGCTTCATTTTCCCAGCGTTAAGCAGTCTATCCAGTTGTTTATCTATATCGATGGACGTGTCACGTGATTGTTACAAAATATATCGTAGTGAAAGTTCGTCATGTGCTGGCAAACGTTTTCTTTTTCTACGCGTATCCAGTCCATGTTCACCACTGTTAAGGACACAAGTACCAAGCTGGAATCGATCCCGAGGCAAGGCATAGACCTTGGAAGGCCCAAATCTTTATACTGTTAAATAAAAGCGATTGCCGATGTCCAAGAGAAGTTTCAGAATTTTGAAGTTACCACAACAATATAATAATCTAGTGAAAAGTAAACTGGTACATTTTTACATATAAAAATCATTGGAGGTGGCAAGTGGTTATTTTCTACCACAAAATGAGGTCGAGCAGATCTTATCGCTTTCAAAATCGTGATTTAAAAAGGAGTAATTTTCGCCTATTTAAATGAGACGAGCTGGAGTTGCTAGTGGACTTATTTGTTTTGTCTGTTGATATCATGATCGGCATTAGTACTAATGCACTTTCCGAGATGAAGTGTCACAGGTTCAAAGGTTATGGGAAAGGTACAGAAGAAATATTTTAGACAGGTAGCCTTTCTTTCCTTTCGAGATAGTCTTTTCATTGGGGCATTCCCCTAGAAGCTTTCATGAGTATCTGAACAATCCTAAATAGAATTGTAGAGATAAAATCCTGATTCAAAAGATTCTAAGATTTTTTTTAAAAAAAGCTCACCAGTGGATTTTTAGGGTTAAAAAGGATTGCGGAAAACGATGACGGCGTAATTGTCCAGTGTTGAACAAAGACTAAAACTTTCTGACTGCATGCTGAACAAAGCCTGAATCTTTCCGATTGCGTACTGAACAAAGACTGAGGTTTCACGGGAATCCAAACAATTAAATATGAAATTGTATAGATCAAACAGATACCCCGACTCAAAAGATGCTACACTTTAAAAAAAACTAAGTTCATCGGCAGATTTTTAGGGTTAAATCTAATTGTAAAAAAAAACCTATGGCGAATATAATTGCTCAGTGTCTAACAAAGACTGAAACATAATGGTTCGCTCCATTATTATACGTTAAACTCGTACAATACGCCCAAGGTCATGTAAAAGGATTTAAACAATTGTAATGATTGAGGATAAAAACGCTGGATTAGTACAGCAGTTTACCAAATAAAAAGGGCATCGGCTTTTAATTCGAGATATGTAGATTAAGTGAAAAATCGGAGTTTTTTTTTTTAGCTATTTGAGTATCATGCAAATTTAATCTTCAATTTATTGACCATATCTATAAAAAGGAACTAGCGACTAAATTTTAAATACAGGCAATAAATAGATAAATTTAAGGAAAACTGCTTTGCATTATATAATAGGAAATGCAATTAATACCCATATGATATTAATTTTATAAAAATGTATTTATATTATTAGTAATTTTAAGACGAAAAAAATGCTTTGTTCTATTTTCATCTTGTGCAAGATTAATATTACTTTTTGTTGTATTTCAAAAAATAGTTAATTGTGATGGCGTAAAACATCATTATTTTTCTTAGTTTAAGAAAACTATTTTAAATTATTATAATTTTTTTTTTATCTAAGTACTTTTTAATTTGATTGAAACACATAATTGCAATAATTTGAATATTTATTACAAATATTAAAATACCAATATGATTCTTGAATTTGATTTTAAAAAATAACTGCAGTAATTTTGAATGGTTTGAATGGTAAAAGAATGGTCTCATAATCAACTTTAAAAATAATCTCAAATTATAATAATGCATTTTTTTTTGTCCAAGAACTTTTCGAATTTGATTAAAAAATAATTGCAATAATTTGAAAACATATTAAAAACAGATGAATCCCGAAAAATATATATGTCCTTCAAATTCTTATAAATTATTTTAATTAATTGTAAATACTTTTAATATTTTATAATTTCTATTTTCTTATCTTTCGGTATTAGAAGCGATAATACTAAAATCTCGCGCTCTTTTTTTTTTAACGATATAGATAAACAACTGGATAGACTGCTCCGATGTCAATGCAAGGAAAAAAACGCGCCGGTGGTTGCTGATGATTGGTGGATATTAACCAATCACAGTTCAATTTTATAGTTGGATGAGAATGCGAGAAGCGTTGTAAATTGCTAGAGAAGATATTTTTTTGCACATTATTAATAATTAAGGTCTACTATTGACATTTCGGCTATGTACAACCTAAGATTTTATTTTCAATCCTCGGCAATCCGTTTTTTTTTTTTTTTTTTTTTTTTTTTTTTTTTTTTTTTTTTTTTTTTTTGTCCACCCAAAGGCATCTGACAATGGCTTCATTTTCCCAGTGTTAAGCAGTCTATCCAGTTGTTTATCTATATCGATGTCTTTTTCACAAATGAAGTCACGGCTCGCATAATCGAGACTTTTCGGGAAATGACATAAAGTAACTTAATACTATAAGAGATTGGAAATGAAAATTCAGTTTAGTTTTTAATTAGCGGCTTGAAAGGTCTGTTTACTTTTGCGAAGTCTACGTGGAATAAATTTTCTGTCAAAGTCTGATAGCAATTTCCTGTAGTAGAAAACTTTTTCGAAATCTTTGATAAGAAAAGATAATTTCTTTATTTTGTAATTCCATTTAATCATTTTCTTCTGAAAGAAATTATTAATATTATAGAGTTTGTAACACCGAAGACAGAACACCGAAGAAGCAACTGATGATACTTTTGAAGACGAGAGTGATTTTAAACGATACAATATAGTTCTTTATGAGTTTTTATAACATAAAAGTAATCATTTAATGAATAATACATTGATTCCTCATTGGTACAAAATTATTTTGACTGCGATTTTAAAATTTATACACTCTTTCTTCTTTAAAATGCGATTTTACCGAAATATATTATTCGCATTCAAACAACAGAAAAACATAATCATATAATTTTGATTTACTGAATTACTTAGAACCTCAAATGCACATTTCAAAATTTGAGGATGGAATTCAAAAATTCCGTTCAACTCGCTTGCTGCACAAAACATTTCTTGACAAATCAAGAAAACATTAAAATTACAAAACCCGATTTTACCTTCACTTATAATAGTATATAATATTTCGATCATTAATGATGTAAAATATGCTAATTTGTACATTCATTGCATCAAATACCCACCTAAACATTCATTACTGTGATTCCAAAAATCAGTCTTGCTTCATAGCAAATTTTTCGATTTAGCTGAATTCGACAAATTGTGAGATTGCTGAAAACAAAAAGTCGTCTTTTCTTTATCTCTCCCTATCTAATAGTAGGTAAAATTTTCATCAATATTCTTAGTTGTATATTCATCAATATTCTTAGTTGTATATTCATTACACAAAATGCGCATCAAGACATTCATATGATTCGAAAACTCACTTCTACGCGATTGCTGAATAGCAAATTTTTCAAAGGAGTTGAACTTGACAAATCGTGAGATTGCTGAAAACACAGAATCATCTTTTATCCCTCTCTCTCTCTCTAATCACATCAAACATTATCCACGCTTTGGAAACCTATTTGATTACATATGATTATCACACAAACCCATCACAATGCAATCCTCGCTTCGCGGAAAGAGATTATAGGAATATAATTTTAATTCGTGATAATGTACTGTATAAACAATAAGTGGTATGAGGAGCTAATTTTCTCATGCTGGAAGCTAATTTATCAAATAGGAAATTATCTTTGGAAAGGGATAAAAGCTCTATTGCGGTATTCTTGAAGTGATGGCTTTGTGTAATTGGTGTATAGTGGAATGAACTGTAAAATAGAAAATGTTTCAACTGAGAATGCATTTTAAAGTTCAATATATTGCTAAATGAATTTTATTGTGCTTGTCAAACAGATTAATCCTTTTTGTTATAGAGGAATCTAGTGTTCAATTGTCATAAAAACTTTATATAAATTAATCCGGCTATAAAAATCTATAAAAACTATTAAAAAAAAAAAAAAAAACATAAACTATAAAAATTATAAAGAAAATCATAAACTATAAATACTATAAAAAATATATATAAAACTAATCCAACTTTAGAAGCAAAGTTTATTGTTTTTTAAAGCAAAAATAATGCCATATTACTATCTTTAATCACGTTTCCTGCAAGTTCCAGATTTTCGTAAAGCAATAATCGCTTTCCAAGCAAACTATGTACTGTCCGTCTAGTCTAGATGATTGTGGTTGAATAGAAACAAGACCTATTGATTTAGAACAGTAGTGATACATGCAAGAAATGGACGTCAAATGTCTTTAAAGTAGTCTTTCTTCTGGAATCCTTAATGAAAACTGAAGCTAGTCTTATTTCCAAAGCAAAATACAATGCAAGACAATGTGGTGGGAGCTAATCTTGTGATAGAATACATAACATTATTTTTTTAAATTTCTCATTTGAACCATTTAAGTATTGGTTGGACATATACATTCCATTTTTTTCATGTTATATTTTTTATTAAAACTTATTCTTTTATGAACCCCAACATCACAAATATGCTGATCAATATCATTCAACACAAGCCAATCCCATTATGGACCGTTGTAGACATCCGTTGCTACGGATGTTAGCCAATCTCGCTCAGTGCTGGGTAAAATATATTGGAAGTTTTGAAATGTCGGTGCTGTGTTTTAAAATTTAAATATATCTTTATAAGAAAGGACAACTTTTATCTTCAAACAGCAAGAAATCTTGCTTTACAACTTCAGAACAGAATTACACCCTGTGAGTGTCCATAGTATGGGCGAAATTGCACAGTTGTTTTCCCAGCAATAATTATTAAATTATATTTCTGATTCAAATATATATATTTTTAAAATTATTATTTTTGTTTTTTTTAAATGGGTTTTAAACTATCATCCTAATAAAAATATTTCAAATATATTTTATTTTAAATTTTATTTATAAATTTAAAAAATTTATGTATTGCTGGAAAAACTGGGGATTAAAGAACGTATATATACGCCCATGACCCTCAGAGGGTTAATGTGTAAACAAAACGTGCACTTTTCAGCCCTAGTGTTGAATTTGAAAACGCTCTCAAACTATGACTCTTAAATGAATTGTAAAACTAAGGTGCTTTCTCAATGTGGACATAAAGTACAATGTAAGAAATATATGAAAAAGTGATATTGATAGACATTATAAAATATTTGGTAATAAAAAATATAGATACGAAGTGCGTTCGGAAAGTAAGTTCCATTTCTATTTTTCTCCGCTGCAGCGCTGCGATCGCAGTTCCGCGCATGAGCAGTAGTTAGTTACTCTGAGACAATCAGAACTAAATGACGCCATTTCGAGCTAGCTCTGTGTTATGTGCCCCTCGTGGTAAATGTTTATAATAGCGGCGTTAATTGAAAGTACCACCGCTTGTGAAATTCGATCAGTGATTTGTTCTCTAAATGCGAAAAACGTTAAGGCAATAGACATTCGTCGACAAATCTGCGAGGCTTACGTGGAATCTGCAATGAGTGATTCTATGGTGGGAAAATGGGTCCGATAATTTAAAGAAGGGCGTGATCAAGTGCACGATGAAGAACGAAGTGGACGTCCATCTGTGGTTTATGATGAAGTGATTAGTGCAGCTGTAAAAAAGATTAGGAAAACCTTAAGTTTACGATTAATGCTCTTGCTCTTGAATTCCCACAAATTTCACGATTAGCAGTTCAGGAGATTGTTACTGAAAAACTGGGCTTCCACTTGCTTGACAATTCAGGCGGCAACAGTCTATGAAGAAGGAATACAAAAACTTATACCACGCTTTAATAAATGCCTCGAAAATTACGGGAACTCTGTCGAAAAGTAGTTTAAGTGTTGTAGAATTTTCGGAAATAAATTGCTTGGTTGTACCTCTATTCGTTTTCTTTTCATTACCAAACGGAACTTACTTTCCGAAAAGTGGCTTCAGGTAAGCCCATAAGCTATCGAAAAGAAAATTAAACACTTCACAGCTTCTGATATATGTTTCTTTCGAAATAACTCGTTAAGTAAAATAAAAAATACAAAAAAAATCTATGTTAAAACACTAAAGGAAAATAATTTTTAGTATTTTTTTTTTTTCATTTCCTTATGAAAAAGTTTATTTCTCCTTTCCTCATTCGATATTACAAAGCTTTCAAACGATAACCAGAAGATCATTAAATATTGAATTGAAGGAAAACAATTTGAGTAACTTTTTGTTTTTGTTTAAACTGTTTAATTTTCGATTTCACTCCTTTCACATATTAACTCACATACTGGAATAGTAGAAGATCAATGAAGCAGGAACAAAACACAATGAAGAATTAAGGTTATCTTCATCATTTTTCAATGAAATAAAATGAGTTCTAATCGGTACTTGAAGCCACTTCAAAATAAACCGAAATACAATGTAAGGAATATTTTAATACTTTCATTCATTTCAAACTGGTTCGTTTTTTACTCCTTTGACTTAATAATAAATGAACTCAAACAGAGAACTAAAGGAATCAAAGAAAATTCAACAATGACACATGCAGAGGAAAAATAATCTTGAGTATCATTATTTCTTTTGTGACTTGTTCGTTTCTAGTTTCTCATAATAAAACATAAAATCAATTTTTGAAAAGGATAATCTTGAAGAAATTCTATAAAACCTAAATAGAAGAAATGTAATTTTGGCTTATTTCTGCTAAATTTGAAATTCATGTCAATCTTTTGTTAACCATCAGTAAAACATTTTAAAAGCAATTTTTATTGTTCATTAATTTTTCTTAAAGTCTAAAATAGAATCCTTTCTCTTGTCATACTGCCAACAGATTAACAATTGAATTTAGTTTAGACTAGTTCACTAAAAAATTCATGATAAAGCAAATGAATTAAAAATAAGTTTGAACTGTGCTTCTCTTTTTTATAAAATAGACCTCCAGTGCTGATTTAATTAATAATTAATAACATTCATTTATTATTTTTATTTTTTAAATTTAAAGTGAACTATTAATAACATAACTTTTTTTTTATTTAATTTAAAATGAGTTATTATCACCATTAATTTATTTTATAATTTTTTTGAAATTTAAATTTAGATTTTAATAACATTAATTTGTTGAGATGAATTAAGTAAGAAATAAGGGCAAAACTTTCATAAAATGTATGCGATTAAGCACTGTCACCTATATTTAAAAACATTTACTACGAGGTACAAAATATATAAATGCTTTTTGCCGCTAAAAATTAACTTTTTTCCTTTTTTTTTTTTTTTTTTTTTTTAAATTTTGAGCAGTTAGACTTTTGAGTTTGTTTTCCAGTCCCTTGATACTACTCTCATATTGAAATCTTTTATTAAAAAGTTCTCCCGTGTTTCCCTAAGAATGAGTTGTTAATAAGATTAATTTGTTGAGGTTGGTTGTTTTCAGATTATCTGGCACCGTTAGCAACACGAGGGCTATAATGCGTCGAAACATTCGTCATTAGACAAGCCAACATACATTTACAAACACCCATGCCTAACACGGGACTCGAACCAGCAAACCTCGCGGTCTAGAAGCTAGCACGCTAACCACTATACCGTTTGGTCGGCATTAATTTATTGAGATTAATTTAGAGACAAAAATGACCAAAACTGTCAGAACATATATGCCGACCAAATGGTATAGTGGTTAGCGTGCTAGCTTCTAGACCGTGAAGTTGTGGGTTCGAGTCCCGTGTAAGGCATGGGTGTTTGTAAATGTATGTTGGCTTGTCAAATGACGAATGTTTCGGCGCATTATAGCCCTCGTATTGCTGACGGCACCAGATAATCTGAAAACAACCAATCATAACATATATACTAGTAAACGATGTTCTTTGTTATAAAAAAATATTTTTTTTGAGACAAAATAAACAAAAGTTTTGCACTTTCGCCGCGTTACATTACCTTAATTCTCATCAAATCTCAATTAGAGTATGTGTTTGGGTTTTTTTTTAAATTTTTTTTAGCTTGAAAATTATGAGTTTGTTTTCTAGTTTCTTGTCATTATTCTCATATCGAAATGATGAAGCAGAAAGTCACTGAAAAACACAAGACTCAAAAAAGAAAACATCCTTTTCGTATATTTCTAAAAATTTAAATCTTCGTTTACATAATATTTAATGAATAAGAATTAGATCACGAAATAAATTATGACTAAAACGCCTCAGTGAATTAGAATAGATTTTAATTTATTTCCCGGTTGAAAGAGACCCCCCATGTAGTCACTAATGACAATGACCAGCATTACTGTCGCCTCCCTTTGTGAAATCCATGATATGAAAAATAAGTACACGCTTTGTACTCTGCCGCTCCCAAAAGCGTCTTAATTTTCTTATCATACCTCAAAGGTTACGATTTCTGTTTGCTTTTCTAAGCTTAAAATAGCTCTCTAAGAACAATAGCGATCCTCAAAAATAGCTATTTCGATAAGGAAAAAAAAAAGAAACACGATGCCGATTCAGGAACAATGGCGGGTATAATTCCTCCCGATAGATAAAACAGAGTGGAATAAAAATTAAAATGATCTGGATAGGAATCTTGTCTATAGCAATAAGGGAGACTCTAAAACTCAGTAAATAATTACCCGTTGGACGCAATCTTTCGCAAATTGAGGACATAAGAAATAACCACTGCTTACATATAATTAATTTTTTCCCAATTGCACGGCTAGTATTCGGCTTTAGAAATTCACGTGCATTATGAAATTCAGTGCGTCCTGGTTGCAGTCAGAGATGCAGGAAAGAATCTTTGTTTTTGTAATTTTTTTTTTTAAATATAATCAAAAGGCAACGTCAGAGTTTTAATCTACGAAATTATACCTTTACGTATTTCACAAACTGACTCATCCTACATTAGATATTGATTTAAATTATTTTCGATTATTAAAATTCGTTTATTGTTGCCGAAGCTACATATTAATGTATGTTCCTTTATGAATATTTGGCGGGGAATTGATTTATAGGATGACTATTATTTTTAAAACGTATGGTATTACTAACTAATTATTATTTGGTTTTGAATAGGATATATCTTTAATAACACCGTATTGAATATGGCGGTATTCATACAAAGGCCACGAAAATGTCGCTATTACACATTATATGTTAGTATTAAAAACTTCATTTCAAAAGTGTATATTTTTGTTAATAGAAGACATTTTATTTACTTTGAAAATATAAGTTATTGAATTTGCAAAGTTATACTGCATTTGCAAAATTATATAAATTTTTTCCCGTTGTCCTTTTCTATTGCTTTCAACTAAAATGTCTTGTAATTCTGCAAAACACTAACTATAGTAAAGTTCAAAGGATTGACATGAACAAACATTCCAAAATCATTAATATATCAAATGTTTGGAAACTTCCTGATAGTACTCAGTTATATTTGGAATTTGATTTGTTAATTTTCAAAAGGAAGCACATTTTTATCAAAAGTGCTTCCAAATAAAAGAGTGTACTATATCAGTATAAAGATACTGACTAAAAAGTTCAAAATCCCTCAAACAAAAGTACTCCAAAAACATTGCTATAATGAAAAAGTACAATATATCTATCAAATGTTTTTAAATCCTTCCAAATTGCATATTATAATTTCTTGCATAAAGTAAATAACGATTCTGGTTTTATTCTTGGCAAACTTATTTAAACAATTCGGTTTTGACAGTATCACATATATCCATACAACTATGTAGACTATCTCAATCTACTCAGTAAAATTCCTTTGGATTTATTATCAATGTAATATGCAGATACGTCCCAGCTAAATAAAATTAGAAATATTTTGAAATCCCAATACTGACTTTCTCCTTTCAAACTGTTTCCTAATTCTGATGTCTATATAGTAAGGTACAAAAAATTTCCATACAAAACCTACTCAACTACATTCGTTGACCTTCGCAACCTTTTTACTTCCAATTACCCATATGTATGCATAGGGTAATGAAAGTCATTCGGTCCAAAAAAAAATTTCGATTCCCCCCCCCCCCCCTCCTTTTTTTTTTTTTTTTTTTTTTTTGGCATTTCTCCACGTTTAAGAACATCCTGACTTCAAAAAAGTGATCTAGAAAAAATATCTGTCTGTGTGTCTGCGCGTATGTGTGTACGTGGTTAGCATAACTCCTGAATAAATTAAAAAACGATGTTTAAATTTGGTGTGAGGGTTGGTGGTGGCATAGAGACCTACCATCAAGGTTTTCGTGAAAATCGTGCATGCGCATGAGGTAGCTGCCATTGAAAAATTCATGTTTTTCAATTAATGCTGAAAAACGGCTTTAACGATTTTGATAAAAAAAATCGCTGTGGCAATGCCTCTAAAGGTGTTTTAAACATCCCCACCTCCGAAATTCCTGTAAAAATGCTTTAAGAGAGTAAAAAGTTTAAAAACGAATGCCTTCAACACAGAGTTCACTTTCCTTGAGCATACCTCACCAACGATCGTTTTTTCTTCTCTCCTTAATTTCACTTATGAGAAAGGATAATATAAGAATTGCAGAAAAGTATATCGCCAAAATCATCAATTTGACGAATGTTTGTTTTTTAAACCCATACAAGATTTATCGCAAAAAATATGGATATTTTTTTTTAAATGAATTATAAAAATATAAAAACAGTAAATGGCACAAATTGACATCAGTATTATAGTGTAATTGAAAGTTGTACGATTTTCCGCTCCCCTAGTTTCAGATGCACTCAAAAACTTCTAAAAATCCAAATACTTTAGAAATGGAGTAGCGGATTTCCTCTTTGAAAACCTGCTCCGAATTTTGATTTATGCAGAAAGTGTTTTTACTAATTTCTTGCGAGTGAAACAATTTATATTATTTATGATAACTTTGATTTTATAAATTAAACTATGATAGGCTTAATTGTTAAGTTTGAAAAGCGTTGCAAATGTAATTGAAATACAAATAAACAGTTTTTTTATACTATTTCCAACGTAGGAAGTGAAACACGACAACTAATTTCATTTGGAAAAAATCGAATAGTTACAACAATTTGTTTACCTTAAATAATTATTAAAGCAAGTTTCGATTATGAGAAATTGCTCCTGAAATCGGTTAATGTGTTTTAAATAACTAATCAAAATAATGCGATTGTGTTTTCAGATATCAAATTCAAAAATGCGTTCAGTTACAAAAAATTAATTACGTTACTTGAAAGCAATTAATTTAATCAAAGAAAACATTATTTTGTTTTTCAGCTATTTCCATCAAAACGTTTTAGAAATTTAACAAAAAATATAAGATTAGTCCGTAAAAAAGAACATTGTCAAGCAAAGCATTTTCTAGCCTGCACCTATCCTTGAGGCCCTAGATTTACCAATCTCACTAATACGTACACCTTTATAAAATTAATACGATATGTTGCTTAATTGCATTTCCTGTTACAGAATGGTAAGCAATTTTCTTTAAATTTATCTCTTTATTATCTTGATACATTAAAACCTAGTACTTGGTTCTTTCTCTTGATACATGCAATTGAATAGAAATTATAATGGACTAATTTACTGAGTGAACATAAGTGGAAGGAATTCAAACTATGCTTGTTTTGAAGATAAATGCGACTTTGACTGTTCACTACTCTGCCTTACATGAGTATTTTATCAATAAACTAATCACGATAAGGCAAATGTCTCACAGGTATATAACATTCTTCCACGAATAAGAAATAAGTTCTCAATATATCAATAAAAAATAATCTATTCATCGTCAGGTTATAATCACATCAACCCCAATAGTATTTTTTCACAATGGTGGCGTAAAAACAGCGGTTGACTGAACGCGGCAGAAAGAGCATCATTGTAACTTTGATGCTGATTTTCTCAAGTTTACTAAATTGTTAATTAACATGTTCGTTCACAAAGATCAATTGCTTGATAACCAAATCCCTAAGAAACACAACTCCAATCTCTTATTTAATTTATATATTATCTTGAAATGGCTTTCAAAAGTACCTACTTGCAAAACAAAAATGGTAAGTAATCTCAATATATTTATTATATTCCTTAACCTTTAGTCTACTCTTGATTCCTGAATTGAATGACTAAATCAAAAGAGGCTGGCTTCTAAGAGTAACATTATAAAAGAAAGACATCAAGCTTTGGACCTAACTACGTACTATATTCTAAGAAGAGATTCGTAATATATTCTAAGAAGAGAGTTGATTGAAACTGAAATTTAAATTTGATGGCATCTACAACTTGAATTCTTAGCCTGTATCATGTTTGTACTTTATTATCAATATAATTTTTTTAATAACTTTAACGAAAGACCAAAAATGCAGAATAATCAACAAAGAGATAACATGCTCAAGATCCAAATTGCTTGCTAGCGTTTGAATGCTCCAGAGTCGCTTGACTTCCGTCTTTCAGAACGCTTCAAGATTTCGCAAACAGTCCTACCGAAAAAGACTAAATTCGTCAGCAATCAAGATGGTGGCTTCATTCTCCTCAAACTGCATCCAAATTTTTATTTTTACGAAACCGCAAATTTCCATACAACTGAAACGAAACGTGTACGCAATCCCAATCTGCTGGTCACATTCCTTTCACGCTACTCTTCCAACAGATTCTGTGATAATTACAGCAGGATGGTGAACTTTCTACAAAGTATAATTAACGCTTGTCACTATTGCAGCAGACATGCGAGTAATTATTTCCATCTCTTATTTTACCTTAGGTAGAGATGTCTGGCCCATGAAGCTTCCTGCTGATGCTCAGGGAATTTATTTTGTTTGCTCACAGATGGTTGTTTGTTCACTGAATTGTGCATAAACAAGGCTTGATTATGACCAAGTGGTTAACTGAATTTTAATCGTGCACCCTGGACACTCCTGTATTGTAAGATTGCTTCATTAAATGCAAATTATACGAGATGAAAAATGGCAGATAATTATTTACTAACGTGGGAAGGTGTACTGATCAATTTTAAATTAATATTCACGTTGTTGGATGCACAAAATATATGGCATAATTACTGAAAGACATATTTACCATACGCCTTTGAATCCTTGTTTGATATGTTAAAGGAAAAATAATGTTAGTTATGGTGTGGTTTTTGAAATTTACCCTTTGAACTCTGTCCGCCAACTTATAAAGAATTATAACTTAACTTAGACATTGAATAATTTTAAATTAAAAATAACACTGTAAGCTGCTTTTTTAGTATTTATAAGATATTGCATGTTTAAAACATAAATTACACTCCATATTTTTTTCCATATAACAATTTAAAGGTAACGGCGTAAGACCAGTTTAGCTAAGATTTTAGCCTTTGGAAGCGGGTCAAATCCTTTCATATAATTATTGTAGAAAAACTAAACTCGGAAAACTTAACAAAGCAATCTTTTTAGTTTATGTAAGTTTCAATAAGTAAACTTTAATCAAATGAATTAAAGAAAATCGTAATTAAGACAACTATTCGTATGAAATAAAATTAAATGAATTTCAGCTGTCTCTAACAATGAATTTTCGGGACAGTTGAATTTTTAGAAATATGCATCAAGTTTATAAATTGTTCTTACCTCTACTTGCGGTAAGCTATTGGTGTCTCTGGACGTGACGGTAGTGTCTCCTATGCCACTATCAGGTGATGGAAGATCTACAACAAGTCCTTGAATGCCATTTTTGTACCCAGCTGTCTGCCTGATATACCGATCCACAAATGAAGCAGTGTCAGTCGTATCCGTATAGTTAGACACGCTTGTAGCCACAGTAGCAGCCGCCAGATTATGTCGTATTTGTTCAGTATAGTAATCTGGTAGTCCCCTGTACTCTTGGGGCGTAGTCACCATGTATATCCCACCTGTAGGTTGACTCTGATACTGCAAAGAGGGGGAAGCAACGGAATACTGTGCTGAGAGGCTCTCGTAGCCTTGTGCCAAGACCTGACTTGAATAGGCTTGGGCAATCACTGAGCTCGCTGGTGGAAGTTCCCTAATCCTTGTTACTGGTGGACTAGGGGACGCTGGCAGTCCTGGACTGGGCTCTTGTTTGACCTGGACAAGGATTGGCAACGGTGAAAGTGATGGCTCGCTCAATTCGTCTTCCACTGCTTTCGAAGGATTGCAGTTCTTGAGAAGAGATTTGTGCATATTGATCACGCCACTGGTGGGGATAATGAGTTCACTTTCTTGCAATGTGGACTCGCGTTTGATGCCTCGGTTGAGGTACATATCTACCTCTTGAGGGGTCACTTCAGTGGGGTCGGGAAGACGTCTGTTTTTTAATAATTCGGCAGCCTGCGGTAAGAGTGAAACTGGGAGAGAAGTGCTAAGGGAGTTGGGGCCATTGCCTACCAGGTTGGTTTGACCATTGGTCACCGTCCTGAAATGAAAACGGATTTGAAATATTAGTTATCTTTCTTACAAAATAGTAGTATGTTTTTGTAATTATTAAATTAAAATATTTCTCTTCGATGCGTAGAAAACGAATTTAGGAATAAGACCATTTAAATATCATTCATAATTAATTTTTAAATGAAGAATCGAAATTCCAAATAGCTACTTTTCTTAAGTTTTACAAAAATTGTTTTCAAGTTGGGTAGTACCATATGGTAGGAACTATGGAAACCAACAACATTTTTTTTTTTTTAATTTATTCATTTCGAACTGTTTGGCAGTGGCGTATTCAAATCCTCAAAAACGTTTTGGTTTACCTTTATAGACCCCTCCACCAACCAACCAATTGGTTTTTAGCGTGGCAAAGCCAAAAGGCGGAGAAGAATGTTGAAAGTCACCATGTCGAACAAGATAAAAAATACAATATCCAATGTTTGAAATATAATTTTAGTGATTCAGAATAAGCATACATGCGCATACGAAGCTTACTGAGAAAACTCAATGGAATCCGAACATAATTGTTTATACAACTGGTAGCTATCTGGTGATCAAAGTGTAAGCAAAATTGATTCGAAGACAATACAATGTATTATAAGTTAGTGTAAAAAAATGGTTTTCAATACAAATTAAAGACCAAGATTTTCAAACTGTCCAAAAGCGATAAGATTCTTCAAGGAACAGGTGAATATAAAAATCAACAATATTGAATGAGTAGTTGGCAACAAAACAATAATTACTATACAAATAAAACAATTTCTAATTAATAAATATGTATAAACTAATCAGCTGTAGAATTAAAAGTGGAAGAATTGAAAATAATGAAAGAAAATTAGCGTAGTAAAAATAAATAAAAAAAATTCATAGTAAATAAAAAAGAAAAACATATATATAAATAATATTCATTACAAAAATTCTGTTTAAAACAAATGAAAAAAAGCATTTTGCCTAAGAAGATTCCTGAGATGAAAGATCCTCAAACTTTCTTAGTAAAGTACAAAGTACTAAAATGAGAAGAAAAAAAAGAATAATAAAAAAAAAAGTGTACAGTAAGTAACAGGTGATTAAAAATTAAAGGTAATAAAAAAATTCATTAGCATTTAAGTTAGTATAGATATCATTCACTCTTTTGATTAAGTAGCTGCTACGGTCAATTCGTTGTTGATATTTCACCAGATTTTCTTTAGGCCATAGCTTTAAAAATTAATTGGAGAAGGAGAATTTATCTGAAGATAGAGCATTGCTTTTCCTTTAGTTCCACATGGGCAGTTTGGGCTATCCAGTTTTTGTATATTGAACAGGTATTTAGTGAAACTTCCCTTTCCTGAAGTAAGGAAGACTAAAACATTATGCTTGATCTTTAAATTGGTACTGATTGTTGAAAATATCCTCCGATTCAGTCCATTCTTTTTGCCATTCAATAATCTCTTCTTTCTTCATATATTTCTTCAAAAAAAAACAAAAAAAAAAACAAAACAAAAAACATTGGATATCTGAATCTGTAAGGTGCTTCTTTAAAGACTGTAGAGATATTTGCTGCAACTTCATTCAGAGCTATTCTGCTATGGAGCCTTGATCCATTTTTGGTATTTTTTATTATTTTTTTATTATTATTATCTTTGACGTTGTTGTTAATTTTCAATGCTATTGGTGGTTATGGAAATGCCGACGATATAGACATACCAGTTGATAAGCTGACTGCATGGCTAATTTCTTGTCTCAATTTATTATGGACAGAGTATTCAATTTCTACCTGTATTGCATACTCAGATTGAAAACCGATTGTTTTACGTAATACGGCTTATTTCGATGTGCTCCTATAGATGTAAGAATTTTTAATAAGAAGGTTCTCTGTGTTGAAATCACCTCTCTCCGATCATATCTCTTGGTACATTGGTACCAAACTTGTACAACGTAAAAAAGTTTTGGGTGGTTTACTGTTATGTAATAAATTTTTAATAGATCAGAGGATACTCCCAGTGCAGCCCAATTACTTTAATTACATTTATTGCATACTGTTAAACTATTTATTTAATTTTCAGGATATGAGGTATAAAACTCAAAGTACAATCCAGCATAACGCCTAAAATATTTAGAGTTTTGACGATTTTTATAGATTATTCCGGATATTTCAAAACAATGGTATCTCTGTCGTCATTTTTGAAAAGGCCATAAATACAAAAATATTTCATGTAATATTTTGGCACTTTCTGACTTAAGTCCCTTCAAAATAATATTTTTGCTCCATTGAATGGAATAAATTCTTAGGTCATACAAACCTATATAGCAATAAATATGTATAGAATTTCAAAGGACAAACTCAAAAGCGTCAAAATATGCATTTTTTTTTTTTTTTTTTTTTTTTTTTTTTTTTTTTTTTTTTTTGGATTTAGGGTTTCTTAACTTATTGATTGTAGATTTGATTGAGAAATATTTTCTAAAAAGAATCATTTGTGTTTTATTAAGAAGAGAGATCCAATCTTCTGAAATTACAAACTGTTTGTAATTTATTAATATGAAAATTAGCATTTGTTTCTAAAGCTCCAGGTAGCACAGTGGCATAGGCCAATTTCGAAAACACAGGTTCTGGGAATATTCATTTTTTTTCTGTTTTAACTTCGACTGTTGTTAACAAAACAACTACATAAACATCGGCTTTTTGCATAAAAAAACATTCCTCTATCTTTTAGCTATATTTTTACACGAAGCCATTTCTAGGTAAAGCAACGGTATTGGCCAATGTCTTAAACAAGGGTTCTGGGAAGATTGGCCAGTCAATGCCGAATCTCTAGCATCGTTCCAAAATACACGATTATTTTTTAAATAAACCTGTCAAAACCAACATAAAACATATTTTTTACCCCTCAATCCTTCCTTATAACACTATTTCAATTTTAAAACTCTGCATCAACATTTAAAAGCTCCAGTATCTTCTACCCAGCACTGGCTAGATTGGTGAAGATCCGTAGCAACGGCCAGTCTACGTCATCGGGATTGGCCAGTATCGATCCGATATTGGCCAGCAAGTTTGTGCTACTAGGGTAAATGCATATTGGCGTGGTCGAACTCACCAATGTTAGGGTCCGCTATGAGTAGCCAAAATACTGGCCAGTATTAAGTCTCATGAATCATCCTACATCGACCACAGAAATGAATCCCTCTCCAAATTCACACAAACGCCACTTTGTTAAATATAAGCCCGAATAAACAGAACTTAACGCGAATTAAAAATGCAATGAATCAGTCTTATTTGAGATATTTAAAGATCTTACTATTGACGTCAATCTTGTAAATGCAATCAAACCACTTCCAGATAGGTGTGTGCGCATACAACAAGCGAACTGACGTAAGCCGAAAATTGACGAATACGTCTTTTAATATTTCAACTCAGCAGCTTTCCTACACCACTCCTTCCCAAAAACTAAAATAAAATACGAAAAAATATAGAACCTTGACCTCTACCTCAGTGTCTCAGAAAATAACCGGAGGAGCTGGAGAAGGGAAGTCTATAAAATAAAGAATAAAAAAAAGTTCGAAAAGGAAAGAATGAAAGTATTCGTTGTGGACCGTTGTAGACGCATATGGGGTAGCACACGCTGCTAATGATGTGTAAATATCTTTCCACTATATTTACAGGCAGCACTTATTTTTCAAGGTTATCTTCATTTGAAGTCATAGTATTGTCATCGTGTGTTTACGGTATCTTTTTTCAGTAAAAGTGAAAATGATGGTAATTTTATGGGCTAGGTAAAAGGAAATAGAGAGATCGTGCATTTATTTTACAATGCTTCGTAGCTTTGGTCAGTTGGCTGGTCAGTCGAATTTTATTTTTTATGAAATAGCTAAAACTAGGCTATATCAATGGTGGATCCAGGGTTGTACATTGAATAATAAATGTGTAACATTTGCGTACACGTTTAAATAGAAGTATATGTAAATATTATAAGTGTAAAAGTTATAATATTCACACGTACCACTAATTCAACGTGAACGCAAATGTCACACATTTAATATTCAACATAAAACCCTGGATCCACCCTTTATACGGCCTTGTTTTATTTATTTAATGAAATTATCATTAAATATGTACAAAAATTAGTGATGGGACATGTTCGCAAGTGACAGGTACTTCTCTAATGTCGAACAAGTACATTTGTACAAACAAGATATAGTTCTGACATTTGCATACACCAATAATTACTCTGTCATTCTCTAAATCTAAACAGTTTAGCTGATTATTTTCCAACAGATAGTGCTGATTTCTGTATAATAACTTCTGAAGTGGTGAAGTTTTATTCTTACAGAAATTCTAATTGGTAAAAAACCTTATTCAAATTCAATGTTCATCCCACGTATATATTTAAATGATTATAACTACTTTCATTGTTTTGAAATCCTCTATACATTTTAGATGGATAAAAAAATAAAATGTTTTATGTTTTTTTTCTTTCTTTTTGGTTCTATTTCCCCTTTTCTTTGACTTTTTATTTGCCATTCGTCTTTTTTGCCACACCTATTCTTACAACATGCGAAGCAGTTGTAGTCCCCCCCCCCCCCTACTTCTCCCTCCTATATCCACACCTATCCTGTACCTCGATTGTTTAGGGAGTGTACAGTTCTAAAAACTATTGCTTGGAGAATAATGTAATCATTAACGTGAAAAGGAATAGAAATTTAAGTTATAAAATAGAGGGGAGTGAGTTGGTCTTTTTTATATACTCTTCCTAAGGTTTCTGGGGGACTTTAAAAGTCGTTTGGCGTATGCCTACCTACTACATTCTACTCTAGAATATAATTTGAAATCCAATTCGTAGTTTACATTACACAATTTACAAATCTTGTTTGCAAAAGTTAGTATATTGGTGCATCCGGCGAAATAGATAAGACATTTTAAACTTTAAAATCAATTCTATATTAGCTTGTACTAAATGAATTCGCAGTGTTAACAGCACTGTTAAAAATTTTGGTCCACCTTGCACCAAAAATTGGTTCCCATTTAGCTGCCACCAACATGTGGTGCTTAGTTTCACGATTTAATGGTGCAACCTCGGACCTTAAGCACCATTAAATCGCGAAACTAAGCACCAAATGTTGGTGGCAGCTAAATGGGAACCAAATTTTGGTGCATGGTGGACAAATTTTTTTAACAGTGAGGCATTTATTTAGATAATTTATAAGTAGTTCAAAATTATTAAACAACAATATTTATACTCAAAGTACTAGGATGTTAAGCTTGTTGAATGATTATACTATATCTACAGCTGTTGTTACTGTATTTTCATCTAAAATTGCAGGCGCAAATATAAAATACCGCAAAAAAGTGGAAGATATGTGATAGGATGTGGAGAAGGGGGGGGGGGGGGGAGGAAGTTTACAAATGTTTCATTAAAAAGCAACAGAATGCATATCTTTAAAGTTATTTTATAGATAATAAATTTAGATCATATTCGAAATCATGAAAAAGAAGTATCGGTAAGTTTATAATTACATGACCTATATACAGGGTGGTTATAAGAGGTGTTGAGCATGTAGAAATAATATGAGATAATCGCAATAAAAGTAAAAAAAAAAAATACAAATTAAAATGAAACTTACAAATTCAAAATGAAATTTTTTAATTTTTAATTAAAAATCACATTTTTAACTCAAAATTAAATTTTTAAGTTAAAATAAATTTTTTAAGTAATTTAAAATTTTGAAGTTAAAATGTAAAAATAAAATTTTTAAGTTAAAATGTAAAAATTAAATTTTTAGTTAAAATGTAAAAACAAAATGTTTAGTTAAAATGTAAAAATAAAACTTTTAGTTAAAATGTAAAAATAAAATTTACAATTCAAAAATAAAACTTTTACTTAAAATGTAAAAATAAAATTTACAATTCAAAAATAAAATTTAAAAAGTTACATTAAAATTTACAATTTAAAATAAATTTACAAATTAAGAATACAATTTAAAATTTTATTATTAAGTTTAAAAAATAAACATATAATTTAACGATAAAAATGCCCTTTAAAAATACTATTTAAAAAAAAAATTAAAAATAGTTTGAATTTTCGCCACTTCAGGACAATTATATGACAGAAATTCAAAACTATTAGATTGTCATTTTCCTAAAATTTCATTCACATTTTCCCCGATAAGTCTTAAAGAAAATTTTCATATAAACGCCTTCAAGAGCTTTATTTCAATTTAATGTTGAAACTTTTGGACCTATTTTTTTTCTACGGATATAATTTTCCCATGTTGTAAATATTATTCATAATAGAATCCAAGACCAAAAATGTTTTTAGTGACACAAAAAAGACGACACCAACACGTAGTGGTCTGTTTTTCGATTAATGAGCATTTTTGGTCATTATGAGGTATTTATGAATATCAAATTTAATAAAAAATATATTCTTAGGAACAGGCTCAAAATAGATGCATTTTTGTTATAGTTACCCTGAATATATTTTCGTTACATATTTTCATATTTTGGGGATTTTTAATTTTTTAGGTAAATAAATACTGCAATTGAAAATTTAAAAAAAAAAAAAAATATTTAATTGCACTAAAAAAAAAAATTCTCTACAAATGCCTTTCTACTACCTCATCCTTTAATTTTAAAATTACTCAAATATATGAGTATGAAATAATTTCAAAAATTACTATTCTACCTGCTATTAGAGTGCTCACAGGTAAAAATAAATAATATCTTTTATCGAATCTGACGATATTTGTTTATATAATGAGTCATTGGCCTAGAATCTGAAACATAACGGAAAATACAGATAAATAATGCTTGCCCAAACAGAAAAAGCAATCAAAACAGAAATGCGAACTCCCTCGATTGTATATCACCGAGCAAATAGAAAAATATAATCGAATTTATTTTTTTACAGACGATAAGTGTTCATTCAATACAAAGAACAATTGGGTCATTGGAGGTATAACAGACATTTAATTTCCTGAAAACAAATCTAAAACAATAGAAAGGGCGATGAAATGGTGTAATCTACAGGTAATCGCAATGTTCTACAAATCCAAAATGAAGGGAACTCTGCATCTTATAATTGACAGGCATGAGTCTTGGTTAAGAATGCGAACGATAAACTGGCGTGGTTTTTTTTTTTTTTTTTTTTTTTTCAAATCAACGACGAAAATTGGAAATGACGTTTTAAAGAGCTGAAAAATGAAATTTTCAATTTGTATTGTAAATAAATTATTAGAAAATATGCATTAAGAACTGATGAGAAAGATTTTGGCTGCGCTAAGAATGGCTATTGCTTTCTTAGATCGTAAATTTTGAAATGTAATATACAGGATGTTTATAATTAAAATTCAACTTTCAAAAAGCTGTTTCAACTTTCAAAAAGTTGTACAAAAATCACAGGCTAAAGACTTGAAATTTGACTTGTATATACTCAAAAAAGGGGCATAAGAAAAAAAATTAGTCGAAATATTTTTTTCCTTTTGCCATACCATTGTTTTTTGAAAGCCATGATTTGACATAAGAAAAAATGCCATGCTTCTGAAATCATGTTTTTCTAAAAGTTGAAAATAATCAACCCGGGGTGATTATAAATAAAATTAAACTTTAAAAAAGCTGTAAAAAAAAAAAATTTACACTCGTCAGATTGCTCAAAAATTTGACCTAAACATACGCAAAGAAAAGGGAATGGGTAAGGCATAAGAAAAAAGATAGTTTGAAATAGTTTTTTTTTAAGCCATACCGTTTTCCCCCTTTTTTGAGTGTGTACAGATGAAATTTCAGGTCATACTGATCAGTGTTTTTTTTTTTTTTTTTTTTTTTTTTTACAGCTTTTTGCAAGTTGAACTTTAATTATATCCTGTTCTCATGTTTTTCTCATGTCGTGTTTTCGAAAAATGTTCGAACTGTTAAAAAACGATAACATTTTCTGTAATTGATAGCAATCAAAATACATTATAAATGCTTTTGGAGACTCCCTACTATAACCTTTTTCGAAATTTAAGATTTAAATTTATACTTTATTAAATTATGTAATTTTAGTAATGATCGTTGCTAGTGTTGTAGTAGATTATAAATTTATATTTATTTTAATTATGTCAAAATAATTCAGTTTTAGATCAGGCATTTGGTAATTGTCAAACAGGATTAAAATAAATTATAAGAAATTCCTATTTACCATTTTTCATACAAAGACTCATTTTGTTTATTCAACACAAATTCAGTTTTTTACTCTTGTAATCGATATTCCTGATATCATTCCTAAACTTCTTACCTGTAAGTTTCTTAATTAAATTTAGGGTGACTTTTTCTTAACGCTTTTTGTTATGTTTTGTTATACAAATCACAACCATTAAATGCGAAATTGGGAAATTTCTCTATCAGCATCTTTCATTTCTAATCCAACATTATCTAATTGAAGAAAATATAAATGTTTTAGAAATGGGAAAGTTAACTAAAAATTATTATTATTTTTAATTAGAGTATCTGTGTATACTAGTTATTAGTGCAAATGTCGATTTTCAAATAAATCATCCAACCATATCCTGTGCTATTCAATTTGTTATGTTTCGGATGGACAGACATAATATAAATCTACAAGCGTTCCTGTTGCTATGAGCACGACATACCAATATAAAAAAAAATGAAAATAAACGACATTTTTTTTAATAATAAATACACTTACCTTTCCTCTAAACAGTATCATTTAAAAAATGATCAACGACTGAATATTTTCAACAAAAAAATAGGCCAAGGTGCAAGAATATGCATAACACAACTAAAATGTATCATGTCTGACTAGAAATCGAAATGTATTTGGGCGTTTATTAATTTTATTTTTATTGTTACTTAAAGGTTACCTTTTATTGAGCAAGTGAAAGGCGTAGTTGGTGTACGGTCGTTGAGCCTCAAATGTCCTCGATGATTAAGGTTGTTCAATGTCCCGAATATCAGATAAGCGTGTGTTTTTAATTTAACCTATTGACTTGTCGCGCTTCCTTAACTTTATTTCTTTAGGTTTCGAAATGAGTTGGTTAAGATTTCAGAGGGAATGTTTGATTTAGCAGTAAGGTGTTTATTTAGCAGTAAGGTGTTTGGTAAGAGAATATTTTGCAAAGTTTAGATAGGATAGTTTTACACATTTAAAACTAAAAGTTAATGATAATTTTGTTGAACTCGCCAATTTGTTTTTAGTACTCAATGTTTGGTACGCAAATTTATTTTTGGTGAAATAGTTGTTATAACTCTATGTTTCAGATGCACTGTGGTTAGCTGACTTCAAAATTTGGTGAAGATCCCAAATGTGTTTGAATGAATTGGAAAAGAATCTTAATGTTTTCTTTAAATTAGAATAGATGCATTTATTTTTTGTTTATTATTTTTTTTGTCGAACTATTCAATTACCTTTTTAGGCATTTTATTGCGGGGAACTGAGACCAGCAAAAGACAATTATAAACAATTATTATTATTATTATTTTTTTTCAAATGCACAAATTTATATTTAGTACTTTCAGGATTCATAGAAGTACCTAAGACTTCAAAATTTAGTTAAGTTAGCAAATTCGTATTTTGATTTTGATACTTTAATGAACAAGGCATGATATTTTCGTAGAAGTTTTCTTTCTATAAAAGAAGTAGGTATTTTTTCTAAATTTTTCAATATCTTTTTATGTTCTTTTACGAGTGGGTAAAGACTAGGATTCGATGGTTTTATTTAATTAAAAATTAAAATGTATGTTATTACAATGAAAACTTTATCAAATATATTTCTATATCCTTTTACACGTAGAATAAAAATCAGGATAAGGTGGTTTAATATACTTAAATAAAAGTTTTTTTTTTTTTTTTTTTTTTTTTTTTTTTGTTAAACGTATTAACTTATATTCGATGATTTCAAAATGTATCGCAATATGCCTGGATCAAAATTCCGTAAGTGGGCCTTTTATCATTTTCAAATTCTGAAATTATCTTTTGGGGTCTCTTAAATGACAGACAAAAGTCAGGATCTAATAATTTTATACACAGTTTTTTTTTTTTTTTTTTTTTTTTTTTGTGGTACATATTTATTTACTATACGTATATGTGGTAGTGAAGTTTTTTTAGTGAAACTCCATAATTTGGTTAAGAAAGCATCTTCTTTCGGAAATAGATAATCTTTCAGGGAATGTTTTCTTTAAATAAAAATAAGTGAATCTACTTCCTTCAAGAGCAGTGAGTAAAATGTCTTTTTTTAAAAAAAGAGCCGATTCGTTCACTATAATTATCGTTACCCCATGAAGTTTTAATTTTCAAACCTCAAAATTTATGAATGAAATTAATTTTGGATAGCGAATCTAAAAACATATAATTAGTGCCATTTTTCCATTTCCCAAAACGGGCAAAATCATCCATCACGGAATGTCAAAACAAAAACAACAATTCAGCAGCGAAAGAGTAAACAGTCCAAAAATAAAAACACTAAAATGGCAAAACTATTGTCTCCAAACTCTAACATCCTCTTTTGCACGACATTCTCCTACCTCAAAAAACATGGATTCCTCTTCCTTGACGTCACCTCTGACGTCACCCACTGTCCGGGCGCGGTCAAACTGATTTAACCCAATGTGATTACCCGCTCTAATATTGGCAGTCATGCCAAGTTCCTTCCCTCAGGGCAAGGCGTGGTTAGAACGAATGAATGCTCCAATAATTGGGGTTCTTTTTCCACCCACTCTTAAACGAGGACTCCACCCACATATCGTCACCTCTTATCTTCCAATCGGCGCCCACGGCTTGGAACAGCATGCGTGGGTAGAGTGTCTATTTCTGCTCTTATAGACTTTTCATTCAAGGCTAATAACCCGAGTGTCGCTCTTTAGTAATTGTCGGTGAATTGCCGATCTGGAACAATGGGTAAGTGTTAAAGTGACAAAGAGAGAGCTACTGTGAGGAAGGATGAAGAGGTTGGGATGAGGATCGGATGTATAGATGAGAGAAAGGATGCTGTGTTGATTTGAGGATTGACTGATAATAAGGAGTTTTTTTTTATTGAATAGGTTGATGGAAATGTATTAAAAGAAAAATATGTAATGTGGAGTAATGGAGAAACTCTAAGTGATGGAGGAAGAGCTACTGTTAGGAGGGATTACTCAGATGCGGAAGAGGAGTGCTTAGGATGAGGATTAGATGCTAAAAGGATGGGAGAAAGGATGACGAGTTATTTTTCGTAAAGGATTGCCGTTGGAGGGTTATATATTAAATAGAGTAAGGTAAATGCATGACATTAGGAGAAATTGTAAAGTGTTTTAGGAAAAAAAGAAACTGATGAAAGTAGAGAGAAAAAATACTTAACTATTAGAAGTTAACTATCAACAGGAAAAGGAGAATGAGGAAATGCCAATCAGTAAGTGGGGATAGAGAGAGTAATTTTGAGGAGGGATTGATCGGATGTGGAAAGATGAATGAGGAAATGGTAGAAAGGATGCAGAGCTGGTTTAAGTGACGGATTGGAAATGGACAGTTCTTTATTTGTTAAATGGAGTGAGGTAAATGTAAGAAAATATAAGCATATGATTGTAAGTGAGAAGGATGTGTTACGAGATGCTGGAAGTTATAAATGGTACTAAGTTGTTTGGAGTAAGATATTAATAATGAAAATAGAAACGATGTGTTTAATAAATCGTATTAAGGGTAAAAGTCTATCTGGAACTCTGAAATAATTGATAAACTTTATCGTCAATGCTGATTTAATGGAGTGACTTTGCGCCACAACTATTTTTGAGACATACGTTACCTGTAGGTGCAAGTTTGATTCTTTACATGAATCAAACATGAAAGTTTTGATCAAGCACGAAAATCTGTACAAAAGTTGTAGTTTTTCTTCCATATTCATTTAAAAAAATTTGTAAAGAAAATTGCGAATTTTGAAGCAGGTTTAAAGTATGGCACTTTGTATAAACAAAGCATTTGCAACCAGAATTGTTTTTCTGGATCAAATGAAGTTAAGTAATCTCCGTACAAAATTATGTTAATTAACGACTTAAATGTTGATTGGCTAATTAATTTTTGGGTAAAAAGAAACTTTTTTACTATAAACATCGTTATTAATTATGTTATTTAATTATGTTTTTAAGTGCAAAAAAATCAAATTAAAAAAAAATATAAATAAAAAAATATATAAATAAAAAAAATAAAAAAATTCATGTGTGTATGTGCGCCTCAAATTTGTTAATGACCATAAGGTAAGCTTTATTTTCCTTTGCTTTTATTATTGGGAAAGGTGAAAAAGGGTCAGATAATTGGTAAAATGCCAAACTCGAATATTTAGTGATTGGTAGTAAGTACTCTCTGTGATGAGAGTAGCTATTGTAAGGAGCGATTGCTTGGATGTGCAAGATATTGAGGAGAGGATGAATATTGAATGTTGGAAAAATGAGAGAAGGGATGATTTGCACGAGGGATTAACTGATTATAGTGAAAAGGGAGAAATCTAATAAATGAAGTATGGTAAATCGAGCACAATAGACTTTAGAGAAAAATTATGTATTATAAATAATAGATAATCTAATTTAGCAAAGATGCTGAATTGGTTAGAGCAAAAGATTGAAATGAAAAAGAGAAGGGGTGATAAAAAAGAGGTATATAGTTGGTGAAATGCCTATCAGGAGTAATAGAAGACTGTAAAGTGAAGTCAATAATTCACGAGTGTTTGAGAGTAGGACGACGCGGTTTTCATAGATATGCTACAAAAATCAATTTTCCTCTACAAAAAAGACAATAGTCAGTATTTTCATCAAATGACCTTGGCGAAGGTATCTCTGAGCAACCTCCTAGTGTTATTTAAGTAGACTGAAGGCTTCTAATCGAAAAGATTTTAATGTAAAACACCATTGTTGATAAAAACTAAAAAAATTTACTTCCTGTGGGGGAAAAAATAAAATCGCCTCGTCCTATTCTTTCAAACTTCATGAATTATTGATTTTTGTCCAATTATCGGTTATCCTTTTACTTTTGTATCGTCTGTATGTAAATTAGAGAGAAAATTTAAGTAATGAATGTATACCAAGAGTCTTTATAGCATTTTCTGAGGAAGAATGACAATATTTGTATCGTAATTACAAATGAAATTAGATAAAAGAAAATGCCAATGTAATAACGAGGTTGTAATAAAAGAAATATCCTTTTGGGATCAAATATTTAGATAGTTGTTTAAAATTTAAATTGTATTATTACATAGTATTCACACAATTCCTCGTAAGTACCCTAAATGTAAAAATTTAAAGAAAACATGAGAAAACATAGATTTCCGGAGAAGTGTTAAAACCTCAACAAGTAAATGTTCAAGATTAGTCAAATTATGTTGCTGAATTAGTATACGAAGAACATTTTAAAAATTTAAAAAAATCATATTTCACCTAATGTCAAAATAAGTAAAAATAAACAATTACTTACGTCCAAAAATCAGGCAAGGTTCCATATTTGTCGGCCATTTTATCCAAGGGCAGCTTATAATATTCACAAAGTAGGCTCATAGATTGGTTCTGTTCATCCGCGGATGCGCTTCCTATGTTTAACATGGCCGAAGTGGCGGCAGACAGTGGGTGGTCATAAATGGCGCGCCACGACTCGTCACCATCCGGCATATCAAGGGCTCTCTCAGAGCCTCCAGGATTGTTTGATGTCAGCTCCTCAACAATTTCTTTATTCTTCCTGAAAAGCAAGAAATAATATGAAAAGGTTTCCTTACAAAATCACGTTTTTAACGTTCAAATTTATACTTTATTTTTACATTTTAAACATTCAAATTAATATTTTAACATTTACTTGAACCTTTTTTACAACGTTTTCAATTTAACATTTTAAATATTGATTAATAATTTTAACCTTTAATCAAACAAATGTTAACCTTTAATTAAAAAAAATTAACCATTAATTAAAAATTTAACCTTTATTTTATTGTTTTTTAACTTTTAATTTAGCATTATTTAACCTTTATTTTAATGTTTTTTAACTTTTAATTTAACATTATTTAACTTTTAATTTAACAATTTAACATTTTTTAACATTTAATTTAATAATTAAATAAAAAAACGTTTTAAAATTAATTGAAACTTTTGAATGAACTTATTGCTGAAATTGTAATAAAACGCTGCTCACAAAAGTTGTTTCTAGTCAATTGTTCTGCTAGTCAAACCGTGTATATACAAAAAATACATGTTCCAACTATTTTAAAACGTGTAGAGAAAAACACCTATCTGTAGTGTATAATGATAAATGTCCTATAGCATTTTTTTCTTTGTTGCCTTTGTTAATAACTTTTCTAGTTTTTCAAATAATAATTATAAAAGTAATACATTATTATATTATATAATATCTAATATCTAATGTATTGTAAATAATTATGTATATAATATAATAATATAATATTATATTATTAAATTATTATTATATTATAATGTAATATATTATTAAAAGTACCACCTTTGTGTTCAAGAATGTCAACTTGATATTTTTAAAATTATAAAAGTATTTAATATAAATATATGTGATGATCTATAGTTACATGGACCACTTTGAAACTACTTTTTTCGTATGATATTGTTTTACTAACGAGTATAGGTTAATATAGACAGTATAAAATGTATAAAAAAAAGAATAGGCAGTATAAAATGATAAATGTATATAATTTGTAATTTTAGTTATTGTCACTAAAGTTACGAATATTAGACAAAATACCGTCACAAAAATTGGACAAAACACTTACTTCTCAAAATTGACTCTAAACTTATAGCTGCAATTTACAATCGTTATTTAAATTCTTACAAAAATCATCAACGTTCAAATACTGATTCCCAAAACAGTTAAAATTAACCACGAAAATTTTAATTCTTTTTAAAATACACATTATTCAAAATATTTAAGTAGCATTCAATAAAAACCGAGTTGTATTGAATTTAGAAATGACTTTTTTTTATTCACTAACAGATACGTGTAATCAGTGTGAAACATTTATACTGTGGTTTCTCTCAGTGGTAGAAGTGGTGGAAAAAAAAAGGGGGGGGGGGGATGTACCCCCCCCCCCCCCCTCTCCCCTCCTCTTCTCCCATCTTCAACGATGCATTTTATAAATTCGTAAGTTATAATAAAAATATTAATTAGTAAAGAAATAATTTGTACTTCCTAACATTAACATTAACCGAGGGCCCAAAATTTATTGCTATTTTAATGAATATTCTGTGACTTAATTTTTTTACTTGGAAGTAAGAGTTAAAGTTAAGTAATAATTAAATGCTAAATATATAACTGTTTATTTATATTTAAATAATACTTATAAATGTGCATACTTTCATGACATTAAATTAATAGAAAATTCTAAAAAGTTTTTTTAAAAAATATGTTGTCTGTAAACGAAACAAGAGTAGAAATTTAACTTAAAAGAAAGTTCCTCCAAAGTTAAAAGTTGACCAAGTGTAATTGTATTTGTTTGGAAAAATACTAATATTTTTATACAAAGAAGTACAATACATTTTTATAATAATATGATATATGTACCAGAAATTGTTTTAAAGTTTTCAAATGTAAAAATAAATCACTTTTTCACACTGGGCAACATTTAAAGGTTAATGTTATTTTACATTAGTTGTTTTTAGACGGATTGAATGTTGTTAAAAGTGGGGGGATGGATTTCAGTGGTTTTATAAGTGGGGAGACGCATGCGTATTTTCTTGAAAAGTGGGGAGACGCTTCACACCGCGTCTACCCACACTTCTAGCACTGGTTTCTCTACAAAATTTAATTGCGTTTTATCTCGCATTGTTTCGGTAAGAAATTTAAAATACGCGCTTTTTTGCTTTTGATAATCAATCATCGAATCACACTTTCAAAGCATGTCTCACAGTTTTGAAAATGAAGGACAAAAGATAAATAAAAAGCCGTTGGTTTCGCTGTTAGTTCATAAGTAATCTTTAGAGTTCATGTCCATGACAAAGTGTTTCAAAATAAATTCCGGATGATGGAATGATTGTTTTATTTCCGTATACTCCCTGATCATTATTTTGGTTGTAACAGTTTCTTTCATAAGAAATTCATAGGAATCTTGAAAAAAGTAAATTGCATACAAAGTTCTAAAGCCATCAGCAAAAAATGAGCTGAAGTGAATCCTTTTTCTTAGATAAGAGTTTAAAGAAAGAAAACATCACGTACACATTTAATCCAAAATTTTCTAAAAAAGTTGGATTGATAGAGGCTATGAGGAAATGATTTTTAAAGTGTATCATACATCAGAATATTAATTTTCTGGCTGACTGTTTGTTTGATAACATTAAAAACAAACAAATCGACTTCTTTTTTTTACATTTAAATTGCGTTACCTCAAAATTTTCATTATTAACCTGTTTTCTCATATGAGTAATTCTATCTCAAAATTTGGGCTATGTAGTCAACGTCATATGAATAAAAATGAAATAAAATCGATTTAAGAATTTGTCTTAAGCGAACAATAAACTTATTAATCTGGGGTAAGTCAGTAACAAATTTACAGTATTCAGAATAATTAATTTTCCTACATACTGTGTGTTTTAAAACTTAAGAATAAACAAATCGACATCTTTTCTTACATTTAAATAATACTACCTCAAACCTACCCTTTGCCTTATCAACCTCTTTTCTCATATGAGTAATTCTATCTCAAATTTTCGGTTATGTAGTAACGTTAAATGAATAAAAATTAAGTAAAACCAATTTAAGACTTTGTCTTAAGCGTGCAATAAATTTATAAATCTGGGGTAAGTCACTAACAAATTTATAGTGTATACATTAGAATAATTAATTTTCCAACATACTGTGTGTTTATAACTTTTATAAATAAATCGACACCGTTTCTTACATTTAAGTAATGCTACCTCAAAATTTGCATCATCATCCTTTTCTCTCATTTGTGAATAATTCTATCTCAAAATTTCCGTATGCAGTCAACTTTAAATGAATAAAAATGAAATAAAACCAATTCAAGGATTTGTATATTTAAAGCGTATACTAATTACAATAAACTTATAAATGTGTGGTAACTCACTAACATATCCGGAAGAGGATATATATCCAATCTAATATCCAAAACAAAACTCTGTATAATCTAATTAACATACACTGAAAATTGCGTGAGATGCAATTGCTTTCATCTGGAAGTTTCTTTGCAATTACCTAGAAAAACAACAATTCTGCCATTAACGTGTTTCCCAACTGACATGTGAGATGATCATTATTAGATGGAATACCAAGCAGAACTAATAATTTAAAGCTTGCGAAGTATTTTGTAGCAGATATTTCCCGCCATGAACCGCAAATTTCTTCTAATTATACGGAATTCAAAACCAAGGTTACTTGTCTTTCTCTATTCAAGTACTTTTGGTTGCGATAAAGCTTATATTAATGTGTGTATTACAAGATTTTTCTTGATATTAACATTTACCAATTATTTTTTAAGTTTATAAAATAGTGATAATCTACGCATTCTATTAGAAGTTTCGGAGCTCTTAAACGATAATGCAAGGTTTTTTTTTTTTTTTTTCCTTTTTTTTTTCTTTTGTTTTTTTCTTCTTCTTCTTCTTTTTTTTTTTTTTTTTTCAGAGATTAATTATACATAAAAGCATATTTTTCTGATGCATACAGCAGATATTTGTTATTCAACTAAATCGCGAATTTAATTGCAATTTATTTCAATTTAAAAATGAATTTGTTAAAAATTAAATTTTTTAAGGATTCAATTTAAAGAAAAATCTCACTTTTTTATTAAAAAGTAATAACAAAAAAAATCGCTATAGTATATAGAAATACTTATACAGAATCTATATGGCAAAACATTTTAAACACATCACTTTTGAGATTTTGAGTTCCTGAGATAAAAAGTATAAACTTAACTTTAGCCCATATAAAGGTTACTGTTTTCACATAACATTTTCATCTTTTTTTTTTTTTTTTTTTCTCTTTAACAATTTTATAACAACTCAGTTCAGTTGTTCTTTTACAAAAAGTTAGATCCCCTTATTTTTGTAAATGTCAAAAATATAATTTTATATGCAAAAATTTCTATTCCCTTTATTTTTAATATTCTCTTTTCGTGCGAAAATATTATAGTTAGAAGGCCAATAGGTGTATTGTATTTTCTTTGAGCAAATTCTTTTGTAAACTGTACTTAGCTATCAAAATATATTAAGGTGTTGTATTTTACATTCTAGTGACTGAACAGAACTTTTTACAATGGAAACTACCCGAGCATGGAAACCATGCGTATTAGCTCGAAGCAAATTATATTTGTATCACCAAGGACAATACGGAGTATAAAAAGTTTCTTACATAAATACTTCACTAACAATTTCCCACCACACCATAAATTTTTTCACAATGCATCAGAGTTTCGCCGCATTTTTAGAGAACGAGAAATCAAAAATTACAAATCAAATAACAATAGTACCAAAATTGTATGAAAGTCACTTTTCAAGATCACAAAAAAAATTGAATTCCTTGAAGCCAACTTTCAAATAACATCCTGTGTCTCACATTTGAGGTACGTAATACGAAATAAGGACTATAAAAAGCTTTATAAAGAAATCGCTTCAGTTATTTTACGCAAAAAACGCATTTTACCTTTCTTTTTATAAAGCTAGGTAAGTATGAACCAATTCTGTTACAGGAGAGCAATTTCACCCATGGCCTTGGTGGAAAGCAAATTCAACACAAGCAACCTAAACTTTCTTTTTCACACATGAGTAACCAACAGTGAAATAGCTCAGTTACATCGTTCAACAGGTCAGTACGGTCATCTTCTGGCAACACCTTGTTTACAATTCCTCGGTCTGTTAGTTAAGAGTTTTTTACAGTGTTTTGGGTCTTGCTGTGGCGATGTTTTGACTATTTCAAGCTTACTACTCTGGTAGAAATTTCCCGAATTTCAAACTGAACTGTTTTATGGTGAAAGAAGTAGCACCCAGTTTTTGAAATTGTTCACCAAGCAATAAAATGTATTTTGTTCTGATGTAAGAATAATGGGGATAGTTGAATGGTGGCGAAGAGATCATTTCAGATTACAGTTTTTTTTTTTATTTATTTATTTTATTTTTAACCTTGCTTCTTGGTAAGTTACAACAGGTTTTTTTTGTGTCTTGAAGATAAGCTCTTTCAATAATCAGAAGAACTATTTAAAAATATTAATGTTATTCAATCAATTTTTTTTTTTCATTAAAGAATACGTTGGGAGATGAAAAAAATCCCGGAATTTTGTTTTATTTGTTAAGTCGATTTGTGCATTAAGTAACGGTAGCCGTGATGTGAAAGTAGGGTTTATTACGCATACGTGGAGCAACTTTAGTGAAGTTCGGTTCAGTAGGACGGAGTGCAAATCTTTTTTTCCCTCCTTTTCAAAATTCAAATCAGAATAGGCTTTAAAAATTGTACTTTAATTGCATAATAAAAGTATCTACCCACAACAAAACATTTCGTAAATAAATGATTGAATAGACAGGATTATATTCAAATACTGCAATAGGAATAAACTTAAGTACAGAAATTTTTTAATAAGCTTTATATTTGGTTGGTTGGCTGTATTCAGATTATCTGGCGCTGTCAGCAACACGAGGGCTATAATGCGCCGAAACATTCGTCATTAGACAAGCCAACATACATTTACAAACACCCATGCCTAACATGGGACTCGAACCCGCAACCTCGCGGTCTAGAAGCCAGCACGCTAACCACTATACCGTTTGGTCGGCCTTCACATTTGGAAAATCAACTTAAAAAAACTAAAACTTTTAAATAAGTGTTTAACATATTCACTTAACCCACTGACGGTCATGTGCGTATATATGCGTCATTTGATCCCCAATTTTTTCTGCAATACATAACATTTTTCCTGCAATACTTAACATTTTTAAATTTATAAATAGAATTTAAAATAAAATATTTTTTAAAATAAAATTATCAGGATGATAGTTTATAACCTATCTAAAACAAAATAAATAAAAAATATTAAAAAAAAAATTTATATATTTGAATTAAAAATATAGTTTAAAAATTCTTGCAAGGAAATCAACTGTAGAATTTTGCCCATTCCTTGGACTGTCAGAGGGTTAAAATACTTTTGCCCCAAGTCCACTTCAAAAAAAAAAAAAAAATCAACTTAAAAAAAAAAAAATGCTTTTAAAATTAAAGATATTAAAACAAAAAGTTATATAACTAGATTTTCTTTTCTTTCTAAGAAAAATACTTACATTTACAACATCTTCAAAAGATTCATTATCATTTATTTGGTTCTAGACCGCGAGGTTGCGGGTTCGAGTCCCGTGTTGGCATGGATGTTTGTAAATGTATGTTGGCTTGTCTAATGACGAATGTTTCGGCGCATTATAGCCCTCGTGTTGCTGACGGCGCCAGATAATCTGAAAACAACCAACCAACCATTTATTTGGATTCGACTTTAGTTTGTAAGCATTATTAATTAAACAGATTCCCTGCTAATTAGTTCATTTTAAAGTTCAGTTGGCATCATATATTATTACTTAGTGCTGAAAGTTTTTATAAGCGATCTTGGTTCCAGTCGAATGGATATGAAATCATGTCGTATTACTATCCCACATGGACGTTCTGATGCTTCAGAGACAATTCAGACACAGCATTCAGCTACCTAGGTGTGACAAAGATATATGGTCATGATTCTTGATTTACACTTTCATGTTATCTTTTCTTCCATCTAAGCGCAATTTAAAGCACATAGTGATACATTTATCATTTTTTTTTTTTTTTTAGTTCTTTAACATCTTCTTCTAACCCTACTAAAGTCTATTACGTGAGGAATATTTTCTTTATTTTAAATTCCATCATCTTGCAAGACATCACTGGCGATTGAAACAGCATATTGATTGGAAATCTATAACATCCTATAGAAAGTAAACTTAATCGATTTTGGGATTGATCAAGAAAGAAACAAAAATTTGAATATGAAGACGCTGCAATTTTTTGTCACGCAGCTCTGTTAAATTTTGATTCTCTGATGGACGTTGAGTTATACTTAGATTTGTTAAACAATTTTATTTTTATGGCTTGCTTCTTTGGTGTGCTTGCTTTTCGATCGTTTTACAATTTGTTTTATTGTACTTGCTTCCTTCCCCCCAATTATAATTTTTCTTATCAACTATTGTTCTTTCATGAAGAATCACTCAGAAAAAAGAATGTTTATACTCTTGTTACATTTTCCGAACACTTGCAATAAGCAATATAAAAAAGACAAGAAAACATTTCATTGTTTAATGTTTCAATTTTCTCCTAAAAGTTTAGTTCTTGTTTTTTTCTTTTGAATGGTTTCATCACATTTCTGCCTTTTTTATCTATAATTCTTTCTTATGGGTTTCATAACTCTTTCGTGTGAAATGTATGGAATGAAAGATTTGTTACTATTTAAATTTGTGGATCTCCACTACGGAAATTTCAGCCACTTTCAGCTCCAGACATCCAGCTTCAATGCTATAAATATTTAAAATACAAAATAGGACATTTGAACCCACTTCTGAATCGTTTTTCCAAAATTGATTGTTTTTGTCCCACCCATAATGGGTTGTCAAAGTTAAGTGATTCAAAGATCAGTCGTAATGCTTAAATTTGTGCGAGCTTGGAAAACCAGTAACGAACATTCCAAAAAGTATCAGCATCATTCAAATTTAGAAATCCTTAAATATCCTCTTTTATATCAATAGTTCCAGAGATTTAAAATTGACGAGGATTATTGGAAGACGAATAAGCTTCAAACCAGACATTCCATGATAATAAAAACATCTGGAAATTGCGAGGCGTATTGATGCGTTGGTTTGATTCTAAAGTTTCCGTTGCAAACTTTTTAAGCTTGCATATAAAGGTAATACTTGCACGTTGCTCAAATATAGGCAATGCGATCGTCTTTCAATTCTAACTTTAGTTTTATAACCCACAGTGTTACTCTAACTGAACCGAACTTTACGAAAATTGCTCTACGCGAGTTCTTAATAAACCAATTTCCTTAGTCGTAGTAACTTACTTAGCTAACATACACACAAAAAAAAGCGACTAAAAAACTAAAACGAAATTCAAGGAACTTTTATCATCCTACTTATATTTCAAGTTGGTTAATTGGTTATATTTGATTTTTGGTAGGTTGAATGGTTGGTTTGTACGCTCAATGACCTATCTTTATGTACAATGACAGTTAATCAGGCCGGGACCTACAGCTTAACGTGGATTCCGATCCAAAACGAACATCCATGCCTAACACTTAGGATTCGAACCCGCCACCCGGATTTTTGATGCCGACCAAACAGTATAGTGGTTAGCGTGTTAGCGTGCTAGCTTCTAGACCGCGAGGTTGCGGGTTCGAGTCCCGTGTTGGGCATGGGTGTTTGTAAATGTATGTTGGCTTGTCTAATGACGAATGTTTCGGCGCATTATAGCCCTCGTGTTGCTGACGGCGCCAGATAATCTGAATACAACCAACCGGATTTTTGATTGCTGAAGAGCTCTACACGAGGACTGTACCAAAGCTGAAACATCTTTATAACAATATCTGGTCAACTGAGAATAGTAAAATTTAACTATGAGTAGTACATATCTCTGTGATTGAACAGTCAATATCTCTCTGAGAGTGAGTAGTCCACATTTCTAGTAAGGAGTTTTTCTAAGTGGTCTTTCAAAAGGAAACTGAATTGAATATTCTTTTTGATTCGGAGAAATCCGGTAAACTCCCACTAGGTAGTCGACAAACAACACGAAACTATCTCTCACAATCACCATCATGTCACCATATAAAGATGAGATTGCATATCGCCAACTACAGATCTCTAACTACTACTTCTGGATAGTTTGTAAGCGATTTCTGCCTGCAAGCAGATGAAGCTAATTGAATACTTTCCCACATCTAGTCTACGGTTACAAACGCATTCTAACTAGTTTGAGGTAATGGTGATTGTTAAGCCTTCTTTTGTTTCAAGTCTATAATCAAGCATGCTCTATCCAGAAGTTGAAGTTAGAGATTAAGGTCGCCAACAAGGGAATCCCTGTATAAATCTGTCTAAGACTTACAATTGAAGCATAAACAAATGTATAACATATTTTGTAAACACATTACCATTAAAGTTTTATGTATTGTTACAGGCGGCTCCCAAAAATGACTTCCAATCTTTAAAAATGCATCTGGAAAAACCTACTCATAGGAGATTGAAGTATTTCTATGTTTATTGGATAGTTAATAAAATCCAGATTGATTATCTAAATTTTAGTGACTGTTTAATGCCCATACAAGTACCTTCAATCTTTTGTAAGTAACGGTTTTCAATATGTACATTTTTAATGATCGGAAGTCATTTTTGGTACAACCTATATCAATCTACATGAAGAAAGTTTAGTTAGTTGCAGTAGTTTTTATTATTACTAACATGGTGATTACCTGGTAAAAATATCTATGTTGTTAAATTTAATGACTGATTTTCTTGATATTTTTAATTTGGATCACAGGGATTGACTAAAGATCTTGTCATGTGAGTTCATACTAGACTGTGTTTTACAAAACAGATGTTTAAAAAGTAGCCATCAAAACTGAGTTTTTAATAAAATCCTTTTATATGCATTGCCAACTTTTATGAGTAATATGAACTTGTTTAAGCAATTTTGAGTTCAGATCGACATTTCACAGTGTTTGACCACTAACTTTTGGAATAAATTTTTTTCACATCTAAAACTTGATTGAAAGCATTGTCTTCTAAACGAGTGTACCTGCCAAGTTTCAGCTTGATTAGATGACCGCAAGTGGATTGATTAGTCCTACGATGCGTCATTAAAAGCGTGTGTAAAAACGACATTTTTATTGGCAGCTCCAAAACTTGATAGAATGCATTGTTATCGACAACGTCTGCCAAATTTCAGCTCCATGGATGAAGGTTTAACTATCCCTTTGAAATATGCCCACCTCAAACACAAAAACGAGGTTAATATAAAGGAACTAAGAAGAGGACATTATTTGGGGTTTTATGTAAAATGTATGGACGAAATTATTTGTCAGGAGGTTTGGTAAGTTTTTCAGGACTCTTCAATACGAAACACAAAGGGATGTAATTTCTCTTAACATGCATCCATTAAAAGATCTTATATATCATTTGAATTTGTTATCCGCAAGTGAATTTTTGTTCCTATGCCTCATGTACCCCCTTGCGCCATAAATACTCAATACAACCAACCAGTTTTTTTAATTATTTAAATTTAACTGCAGTCAATCTTGGGAAAAAGAAAACAATCTTCTAAGAAAACATCAATCCTGCTATATTTATTTTATAGTTATTTGTATAAACTTAATTTGTTATTAACTTACACAACTGAAAAATAATTGGTTTCTTGGAAAAATAAATCGCGCCACCGAATCTTTCAAAATGTGAGAAAATGAAATTAAAACAATATACATTACATTTTCGTAAAATAAACTCGTTTTTGTGTTAAAAAGTAAACACGTATTTTTGTTTTTTTAAAGATTAAGAGGTTTTTTACTATATTTACGAGAAGAAGAAACAGCTATCATTGAATCCATTATACAAAAAATCAACATCCCCCTAAACACAATTACCTACACTTATTCAAAATAATAACAAAAAAGTAATGAAATTCCGTTTATGGTAAAATTCCATAACTGTGTATCAAATGTTTAAAAAAACATTTTGACTGAATCACGCATGCAATACATCAAGAGCTTTATTTAACCTACATTTTATTTTTTAGGTTTTGATTCAAACATTATCATACAGCTCCAGAAAATCAGAAAAACTCATTGCACAGTGTAATAAATGTATATCGTACAAAAGTACACACAATTATTTTGACGCCGACATCAGTGATTTACAATACGGACTTACATTTTATTTTCGGGGACAACAAATAGCTGTGAGGACAAAGATCAGACTTAGTTTTCTAAATGTGTTGAATTAAAATCCCGGTTTTATTTCTCGCCAGGGATTGGGTATTTTTCTCCTACTATTCTTAGAAAAAATTATGGATATAACATATATTAGCAATTACTCTATTGACAATAAAAAAGCAACTTTTATAAGAGACCTATATTTCTATACATCCGTCCGAAACTGTAAACTTTTCTATGTTCCATGCTAAACATCAAACATCTAGAGAGATTACAACTATCGATCTGAAGCTGCCCTTTCAAATAATACTAAATATAAGTTGTCTACAAACATATAGAAACACCTGGAGAAGTTAAGTAGGGGGACTAGGGATCCTTGACAAGACAAATTAAATTTTCATGCTCCGAAAGTAAGATCTTGTGTTGTAAACGCTGATGTTAAAAGGATTTTTGCTTAAAAGTAAGACTATTATTAATTGTTTATTTTTTTGTGCATACTTTTAGCTACAATTACATATATAATGGTGTGTAATTATAATCTTACAAATGGTTGCATTTTAGAGTAATGTAGTAAATGTGCAATTATGGATACTTGACCCAAGGTACCTAGAGATACTTGACCCAAGTTAAGATATTATTCGAATGTTTTTTTTTAAAGGGAGTTGATACTCTGTATACTGGTAATGTTAATTTACCATATTTCATGTACCTTTTTCTCAGAAAATTATTGCATAGAAGCCTAATTTTTCTTCAGGGCATTTAGCAGACACTTGTTATTCTACTGAAGTTGGCTTTTGATTGTGATTCATTTACTTTTTTTTTTAAATGAATTTTCGTGAAAGTCACTCAAATTTATTAAAAATCAAAAAAAAAATTTTGCCAAAAAAAGCCAAAACAAAAAAATATTTTTAAAATAACAACAAAATCTTAGTTCAGTATATGCAGATACATAAAAGGAATATGTGATAAAATTTCATGGAGATAGTTTGCGCAGTTTCTGAGAAAAAGGTACACGAATATTGAAAAATGTAGTTTTGCGAAAAACGCATTTTAAAGTAAACTTAACTTACACTAATAGTTACCAATAATGTCTTCAAACAATTATTAAAAATACTTCTAGTTGTGGTATTATTACAAATGATGTATCCTTTTAGAGGGGAGAATTTAAATTTTGACAATAATAAACTCAAAATCGATTATTCATAAATTTTTTGGTACCAACTCCCCTTAAAGGTTTATTGATATTTTTTATTCTTGTTACACCATTTTATTAAGTATGTAAGATGTTTAATTGATAAATAGGTATTGTTATTGACAGATAATTCTTAAAAGTTGTATGTTGTTGCCTGCAATCGTTTTTGCATGAGCTGACAATATTATAATTCTAACATTTCCTCCACACTGTTTAATCAGGCTACAACCATTGGGTGTATCAATTTACTCTCCTTTCAAAAGATATTACAAAGTTTAATGCACAAATCCCCCGATACACAAACATGACCGAATTCAGGCTTTTCTTCATTCACCTGAGTTTTTAATGGAAAATGATAGAATTACAATTTTTGGGTTTTAATGTGAGTTTACATTTTTAGTTAAAAAGTTACTTTCTTATTCTTGAACTTTTATAAGAAGAGAAATAGCTTTCAGATTGGTCATATTTTTAGTTTTCTACGTTATAAATGGACGCCATATTAACATTATGTAGCTAATAAAAATTAAAAAGTAAATTATCTCATTGAACAAGAATCGAATGAAGTATTAAACTTGGACTATTTAATGCAAGTTATATTATTATGTAAAAGTGTTACATTTAAAATTTTATACCTACTCTCTGTCTATCTAAGAACATGAGGTCTAGAGTTATCTGTTGCGCTGGAAACAAGAGTAGTCTTTTTCCAAAGACGATTCCTGGAGTAATACATATACAATCACTGTATTATAAAATTTTTGAACGCCAAATTCCCGCATACATCACCCCTATTCTAAATGAAAAAGTTTTTTTATTTATAGTGAAAACTACCATGCAGTTTATTTGGCTAGAAAAACTCTTCTGTAAGACAAATAGTTTTTATGTTGCTTTTTTTACACAGATATTTTGATAACATAGGTCTCTTAAATTGAAGGAAAATAAAACATGAAGAAAAAATTAACGTCTCATCAAATTTTCTCTTCTAATAAAAACATGGTTCTTGAAGAACTAATATGGAACATAATTTTACAGGCAGCATTTAATCCGGAATGTTGTGAATGGAGTTTTACCCCAAAATAAGAACAATCCAATAAATTTAATTTTTTTAATCATTTTTTACCCGTTTCTACAATCTCAGTAGTACGTGAATAAATTTTTATAAAGAATTGTTAATTACTACATGCTCCAAACTACTCAAAATATTACCATTTTTGTTGTAGTCACCCTATATTTATCTAAAGGGTTATTTACACATTACCATTTGAGATCGCCATTCATTAGATGCTAACTCACCGTGTAAACGCGTTATTCCAGTCACAAGAAAAACCAGTGTGTACATGATCGTTTCTGACTGGCAGCTCCAGTACATCTGACATTTTCTATTTACTGGCGTGTAACCCATTATGCCATCATCCAATCACTTGCACTTTTCCGAGACCTCCAACAAGTGCCGCAACATTCGCTGAATATCTGGATTGTTCCAGCTACTGGCACCATGTAAATGTAAAGCTGGTATTCCACTTAACGTGTGGCAGTGAAGGCTGATTTATACATTGCCAGTATCTGGAACTCCAGCAGGTAAGCTGAATGGAATGTCACTGTCACGCGTTGTTTTAAATGCCAACTTTGCCTTTATTCAATGCCAGTACTGGAGCAATCCAGATATTGAAAGAGTATTACGCCTCCTGTCGGTGGTCAAGAAAGAGCGCAGGAATTATGGGAGTTGATGCCCCAGTAAATTAAAAAATGATTAATCTATTGGAGACGCCAGTCAGAGACGATCACTTAACAAACTGGCTTCTCCTGGGAGTAATTTGAAGGATTTACAAGGTGCTTGCGCTGGTTTCTACTGACTGGCGATCTCATATGTTACGCTGATTGGCAACATATAAATCGACCTTAAGTACTTTTTCAATAAAAAGAATCAAAATCTATTTGGAAAAACATTAACTTTACACGAAGTATTAGTAATTTTCAGTTAATGTAAGCACGGTCTTGGTAAAAAGAAATCTTCATTTACTTTCAAAACTCTTCTTTGCTCCGATGGCCAAAAATAAAACCCAGTTTCCCAGAACGAATAATTGCCTTAGAGCTTTAAGCATTCGGAATGCATTGTTTTTACTTGAATGGATGATTCGTTAGCGCTCAATTAAACTGAGAAATAATCTTACTTTCCATCTCAATATTACTAACCTAGTATTTTGTTGAGATGGCTAATTGAGGATTAAATCAGTGTTATTGTTGAGCAATACGAGTATTTCTTTTTTTTATTTGAAGTAGCAATGACTAAATGGAAATATCAATATCGATGACAAAGACTATTTCGGGAACTTTGTTTAAGTGACTGATTTCTTTCAGTTAATTGAACTGAAAGGGTTTTGAATTCTTTTGTTATCACTTTAAATGGAAGTCTTCTATCAATATTTTCTGAGTGGTGGTCAAATGTAAAATTTTTATTTTGTAATGTCTTTCTTGTGGTTAATTTTATGGGGAATGGTGTTTTTGTCTGACCAGTCTAATTTTTATTTTTTAAATAACTTTATGAGAAATATATGCATTTAATTAATTTATAGTTGTCTGTATTTCATTAAATATTTTCCATGAATCAACTAAACGCACATTACGCAATTCAATTGTTCGAAATAAATTATCGGTAAGTTAATAGAAGAATATCATTTCCGTTACCAGAAAATGGTTGACTACCAAAAGTTTAATTTAATGAAAAAGTAGACTTAAATTGTTCTCTTCTTGGGCCCTTCAATTAATAATCGCAGCTATGTAAACCATTCCTCTTCTTACGTTGCGTCATTTTGGGAAGTAATTTAAAAACATTCCTTAAATAAAAAAAAAACAGGTTAGAATGCTTCTGGAATACGGAGAGCAATATTAGGCAATGATACGTAATTTGTTAGTGCATTCATTACAATGATATCAATTATAATAATTATTTTTGCATTTATATAAATTAATTTAAAAACATCCTACATATGATCTGGATGAGTGAGATAAAAAAAAAAAGTATTCGAGTATAATATTCACTAATAATTATTTTATCTGGGCCTTTAGTTAAAAAAAGTAACAATCAATTATATTCCAGTTGTTTTTAAATAATTAAATAAATATTAAACACATGGGCCTCTTACAGCTTCTTTAGGGGGAAGGATAGTCTAGGTTTTTACTTTATTAATATAGAGGTTTAATACTTTATCAATAGTCTAATAATATTTTATTAATATTCCACTTATTGATATTTTATTAAACTTCTATTAATATTTTATTAATATTCTATTAATATTTTATTTATTAATATATTTTTTAAATATATTCTTTTAATATATTCTATTTATTAATATATTTTATATATATTTTATTAATATTCTATTAATATTTTTATATGTTATTAATATTCTATTAATATTTTATTTATTAATATATTTTTTTTAAATATATTCTTTTAATATATTCTATTTATTAATATATTTTATATATATTTTATTAATATATTCTTTTAATAATTTATAAATATGTTACTAAAATTTTATCAATATTTTTAATTTATCACAGTTTTATTCTTGACAGTAAAAAAAACTTTTCTTACTAATGACAAGGTTTAGAGATTTTTTTTTACTTTTAATATTGTTATTTAATTTTTTAGTCTGTATTTATTTAAAGTATGGGGAGGGGGATAACGTGCCCCAATCTATCTTACTAGTTAAAATTAGAATTTACTTCTGTTTGAAAACAAAACCTTAAACACATAATTTCCCAGCGTTTCATCCAAAACAGGAAATCAAAGTTTAAATATTTAGCACATTCGCTAATGATTTGATCTAATGTCTTTAAAAGAGGTAGTGAAAATGAAATACAATTTCCATTGTTATAAAATTATATTACTTAGTTCGTCAACCTTTGGCAGTAAAGTGCTAATTCGTGATGCTGAATAAGATTGAAAAACTATCTTTCGTATAAAACAAAGATACAAAAAGCGGTAAGAAAAAGATATTTGGAGAAGGGGAAAGAAATTAAAATTGTTTTGTCCAAATCTAATTCAGGTCAGTAGAGTGGATTCGATTGAAAAATGATCCTTCAGGATTGATAAAATAAAAGTCATATTAGATTGGAAGTAGTTTGAACTTTGAAGGAATGTGATATCCAAGTTGAAATTTAGATATGAGGAAAAGCTGTGGTAAAATGAAAGCGGGATTTCAAAAGTTTCAAATTAAATAGAGTATAAACTCATTTTGTTATGTAAAAGAACAATAGGTATCTTTTTTCAATTCAGAGTTCTCAAAGCTAAAATAAAATATAACGTTTAAAACTTAGACGCTATCAAATGATCTTTAGTAAAAGTAACCTTATCACGTGAGCATTGAAATTGGACAATCAAATATGTTACGTGAATTGTGCTAATTCATTTCAGACAAATAAATTGCATAAAGCGGGGTTTTTACTTGCTGCATATTACTTAATGAAACGGAGATAACTCATAATTAATTGAATGTATAACTATTCTCTAAAATTACGGCAAAAAAAGTATAAGAATCAGATGAAATGAAGTTTCAAAATTGTACATAGGGATTGAACTTAAAGGTGTAATTTATAAACAACGCTGCCCTAATTCTTAAAAAATTAAGTAATTATTTCAACCACTCTTAATCTTTTAAAAATATAAAATATTTTTATCATACAAACAAATTTAAGTTTATTAAATGCGTTTATTGGGGTGATTTAGTAGCTAATTTTTCATAACTTGTGAGGATAAGGAATATTGATCGTTTTTCTTCTTTTATATGTTCGAACAATTGCAGCAGTAGCAAACGATTAATTAGCCTTTGATTTAAAATAAAAAATATTATGTAATATGTCATGTTTATTTTTAGAAATATAACTATAACTGTGACCTAATACGTCGTGAGTGTGTTCTAGCAATATAAATAATATGTTATAGTAATCTGTATAATTCAATACTTTATTCCTTCACTTTGATTTATAGTATTTTTCTTCATCCCAACCCTCGCTATAGAAGTTTTACTTTCAAAACGTTTAAATAATTAAGAAAAATAATGAGGCCTAGTGAGGTACTTTAAATCAAAGTTCTTCACTGTCCAGTACATCGCACTTTTCACAATATACCTCCGATGTGAAACATATAACAATCCAGTTATGAACACGTATTTATCTTTAAACGTTTAACACAATAATTGGTATATTTCCTTAACTAAAACATTAACTAATGTACACATAAACTCAGTTTGAAGTTCTATAAAAATTCTTATAAATTGATAGTATTTTTTAAACCTAAACTTAATAAGAATACTAAAATGGACGCAACCGAACTGAAAGTAAATCTGGAAATGATATTTGTCATGTCATGTGACAAGTACAAAGCAACGAAGGGGCACTATTATGCTTTGCTCCACTACCCCACTAAACCTAATTCTCAAAAAATTCATGTCGTCAATAAAACTATTTTTTTTAATAACTTTGTTATGGAAACATGTTATTACTAGTGCAAAATAATAATAAAATTTGTCAAGCTTATATGAATCATACACGACACAAAGCAAAAGTTACTCGTTTTTATTTACACAAATGAAACAAAAATTGAGGTAACCTTAACAAATGTAATAGAAAATGCTTCTTTTGAAATTCACTAGACTTGAAACGAAAGTTTAATTAATTCGAGACATTTACTCCCATTTGACATGATTAGATTGTCAAGCTATTTCTTGAAATATAGAGGTTAAAAAACTAGAGGGAAAAGTACCACGTGATATAAGTTCAAAAGAATATACCTATAGAATGCATGTGAATATTTTAGAAAAGTTTGAATAACTTAAATAAAAACTTAAATGCATGAGATTATTTTAACCACTTCCTCTTCTTTAAAGCTCTTATCAGATTTATTAACCCTACTAACCCAAAACATTTGACATTTCAGAGATGATTTAAATATATGTTTAATTGAAATAACTAATCCCATCTGACATGATTAAAGTACAAAGTTTTCAAAATGAGCAATAATTCTTTTGATAGATAAAATCAAATCAACTAACATAAAAAAAAAAAATCTCATGCAAGATTTGCACTATATAAGGCAAAACTTAAAGTATGTCATATCTGTCAACAAATTTAGATTAACTCCATTGAAAAACATATAAAGCATTCTTTAAAATTTTCCCATCCATTGATTAAAACGTAACAAAAAACAAGACACTAACACAACCTTCCATTTATCACCAATACCCCAATACTTGTTTTTTGCTCCGGATTTCAACAAAATACAACCACCAATAAACACTATCACATCCTTCGAGAACCATGAAAAAAAAAACTGTCTTTGTGGACAAAATTGAAAGTTTGAAAACAAATTGGACATAAATTCACCATTCAAATATTCAGTTCAATACACTCCATGCAATAACCAAAGTCAGGCGTGCCGTGGCATTTGTAACGATTAGATTTCCGGACATTGTAATCCTTATTTATGTCCCATATAAATAGTAATGAAAAATAATAATGTTTCGAAACTGAGACAAGCAAGAAGGTTGGGCATGCCAATAACTTAAGTTGATCGTGTTTTTAGATGCGAGTATGACAATTACACTGTTACAATGCTACTCAAAGATCTTAAGAAATTACTGTGGGCTGAATAGAAGGATTGAAAAGACATCTCGCAACGTCTCATTTTCGATTTGTCAGCAAATTTATCTTCCTTCCTGAAGAAAGCATACATTGAATTTTAAACCAGAGCAAATGAAATGGATTTGTTTTGTTGATTTCTTCTATCATTTGCCATTTTGCCCACACAATGTATAAAAAACACAACTTTCCAAAAAAAAATATTTGCTGATTCAACTTTTGTTAGGAAAGTTTCAAGAGAAAATAGAATGAAATGCCCTAGAAAAGTTTTGGAACACATAAATTTTCCAAAGAGTTGTCATTTGCTTTCTTAACTTTCTTTTCTGCTTTCTCAACAGAGAAGCAACACAAAGATATCTAGCAATGTTCTAGTAAAGTTCTGGAATTCATGTAGCTCTGAAACGTTACTAAAAATTATGTAACTTTTGATAAGTTTTGTCACATTTGCCACTTTAATTATCAGGAACAATACACGAAAATATATAGCATTGTTTCAGTAAAGTTCTGAAATAGATAAATCTGAAACGTTACTGAAACTTATCTGCATAATTTTCAAAAAAGTTTCCATGTGCTACCTCAACTTTTATACAAGCATCACACGAAAGTATTTATCAGTGTTCTAGAAAAGTTACGGAACACATAATTCTAAAACATTACTGAAAAATGCGAAACATACAGTTCTGAAACGTTACTGAAGAATTATCTTGATCTGCAATGTTTCAATAATCCACGGAAAGCTCCTAAATCTAATGCATAAAAATGTACCATGATTTTCTAGATATAATAATATACAGACGAAGTTTTGAAGCTCCAATATAATTACATCCACAACACTGTCTTGTTATTTTTGACAACTTTATTGTCAAACATTTTGACATTTCTAACTTTATTGAATTATTTTCAATGGTAGATGTTTCTTCTTTAAATTTTCTTGCAGTATTTTTGTTTACTCAGTTTACCCTAACACTTTCAATTAAGTAAATGACCAATTTCATATTAAGTAAAAGAGAAGTTTCGGTAATTCTAAAATTATGACAATAATCTTTATCAGATTCTAACGCAGTTTAAAAATAGCTACAAGATAACTTCGTATGAATTGATCCAAAATAATGGTATCTTAATTCTAAATAAATAATAGAGAAATATCCAAAGAATTAAATAAAACTAAAACTATTAAAAGTGCTTCGCTTATGTTAATGGCTTCTAATACAGAATCGCCAGAATTAAACTGATGTGGCATAAATTAGTCTGGAGCAGGTAGAAATTACTATATTTCAAACTTTAGATTGATTTCTTTTTGGACTAAAACTTCATTCACAACCCTCCCGAAAAGATTCAAGCGGGAAATTCAAATTCCATATAGGCCCTTAAAGTGCCATACTTCCATCTGGTATTGAAAATTTGGTCTGCTTTTTTTCCTTAAACATATCCTTTTTTAATGGTCTCAATAGTATATAAACCTAATTGTAAAAAGATATATCCATTGAAACAGGTTCTAGACTGTTTTAAATAAGAGCATAGAAAATTCAAGCGGGAAATTCAAATTCCATATAAGTCTTTAAAGTGCTATACTTCCATCTGATAGTGAAAATTAGGTCTGCATTTTTTTACTTAAACATATCCTTTTCTAATGGTCTCAATAGTATATAAACCTAACTGTATAAAGATATATCCATTGGAACAGGTTCTAGAATTTTTTTTAAATAAGATCAGAGAAGATTCAAGGGGGGAATTCAAATTCCATATCAGCTCTTAAAGTGCCATACTTCTATCTGGTAGTGAAAATTTGATCTGCTATTTTTCCTTAAACATGTCCTTTTCTAATGATCTCAATAGTATATAAACCTAATTGTATAAAGATCTATCCATTGGAACAGGTTCTAGACTGTTTTAAATAAGAGCAAAGAAGATTTAAGCGGGAAATTCCAATTCCATATAAGCCCTTAAAGTGCTATACTTCCATCTGGTTGTGAAAATTTGGTCTGCTTTTTTTTCCCTTAAACATATCCTTTTAAATGGTCTCAATAGTATATAAACCTAATTGTATAAAGATATATCCATTGGAACAGGTTCCAGATTGTTCTAAATAAAAGCAGTTTAATTATGGCCACCCTGTACACATGTTCTAAACACATCGATTAACCTTCTTAAAAGTTTAATTTTGAAAATTGGAAAGTTCCTTCAACATTAAACAGACTGACCTACCCCATAACAACTGGGGAGCAGTTGACTTAAGGATATTCGAAGTCCAAACACAGCAAAATAAATAAACTGACAACTAAAGTATACGAAGCTGGCGACCAAATACTTTTGTTGCTAACTATTTAGACTCCAGAGTTACGCCAGTTGATTTAAAAAGTCAACATTTTCCAGTGTTACGGTTCGTTTACGAATTCACGACTAATAAAGGGGAAAATAGCAGAGAAAGGGAAGCAGAAGAAGTTATTTAATTGAAATAGTTTGGTGGAAATTTGCCCCTGCACTTCGGGTTTGTATGCTAAGTAAACAGAAGTTCAGAAAAAAAAAAGGTTGAAGAGGATCATCCACTATGTTAAATGACCTGCTAATCGCCCTTTAAGTGCCACTTTTCTGCTCCACTACCCTTCCTAAAACCGCAATCAACCAAATAATACACGATTTTTTTTTTCTGTCTCTGGTACCTTTGCAGTTTAAAAGTTCTCAAGACTAAACTTATAAAAATAACATCGCAATTCTTCCGAAATAATTTATTCTATGAAGAGTAATATTTTTATTTAACCTTCCACAAGGTTAGAGTGCTTTTTTGAAGGACAATTTTTATCTTCTTTAAATGGGGTTTGTTTTTGCCTTTGAGAAAACTAAAAATTCCTTCTCCTTAAAATTATAATGCACTATTCATGAAATCGGAAAAAATTATTTGTAAAATGTGGATACAGTCTTTAATAAATGTATGTAAGTGGAGTAATTGATCTTCATTAAAAATGACCAATTATTTTATAAATATTTTTACAACAATTCTCTGAAAATGAAGAGCTTGTTTTTCTTTAGAACTAGTAATCGATTATTTGTATAAACAATCCAATTATCGCAAAGGAGAATTTAGCATAAATTCACAAATTCTACGAAATTCTGGCACACTTTTCAGGTTCGAGATATTCTATGTAATAAATTTTCTAGAAAGTAAAACCTGGCAAGTTAATCCCGCTTACATGAAGCCCTTATTTGCAATATCTTTAATACGTTATTTTTATTTACTTAGTTTTCAATTTTGAAATTTAAAAAATAAAATTTGGCTTTTTTAAATGAATTTAGGAATTTTCAGAATTTTTTTTTTTTTTGTAGATCATTATTATTATTGGATACATACGAAATAATCAATGTTAACTCTATGATTGTTTTTATACTTGGATATATCTACAAATTACGTAAACTTAAATCACGAACACAGTAAGTAAAACGACCACGACCAAAGTCTCAAATATATTATTAAAAAAGTTTATTCCATCAACAAATAATTTTATAAGTAGTTAATATCTGAAAAATATCTAATTAAAAAAATAATTTAACTAAATCTAAGTTTTGATCACCAATCTATCCTTTGAAAATACTTTTTAAATGTTTTCCAGTGATTTGCAATTTTCTACTCCAACCAATTTCAAATGAACAAACTCCGATCCAAAATAAACTGCAGAATCCAAACTAGTTGGCTTATATTCTCCAATCGTCAAAACTAGTTGACTGATATTCTTCAATCGTCCAAACTAGTTGACTGGTATTCTCCAATCGTCATACACCTTGCTCAATACTCATCTAAAAAAGTAATTGAATTCTTCTTAGAATGGCTCCAGTCGCTTCAACATTACTTGAATGTCACCACATTTCCTCGACAGTAAAATTTCCCATACCACAAGAAAAATCAACAAATATGCGGTAGAAACGAAAGCATGTATGTCAAGGTGACAAAAGTACAAGTCTCCCCCCTGCTCCAATTGCAAAAAAATCCGTGTCCTGACACTACCACGTAGGAGGAGATTCTCAGTAGCATTATTATTCGTCCAAGTGCTACATATACATATAGATTGCAACCTTCTAGATAAGACAAGGTGACTGTTATCATTAGGGAATTGTTCGGAAGGTTGAGATCAGATGGGTGGGGTTTTTGCTTCTGTCAATCCATAATTTGCATGCAGTGGTGTCGTGTGACATTCAGATTTGAGCGACATTCGGGATTGATATGCATTGGTCATTCGCCCTTGAAAACTAAGCACTCGAAAACACATGAGGTGACGCGGGCCATATATTAGCTGTTAGTTCCTGGAGTTTAAAGCGACCTTCGAATTTTAACTATTAGTTTTATTATGAGGGGATAATCTACGTGAGTGCTGTGTGCATGATGCTTTTGTTAATAGATAGGGAAGCCATAATTAAACTGACTCTAATTTGAACAGCCTGGAGAATGCGTCAATCAACAGTATAAGAACATAATGGATACTTAGTACTGATATACGTAATTCAATATAAAAAAAAAAAAAAAAAAAAAATGAAATTAAAAACTAAAGGAAACATTTTATTGGAATTGGCCAATGTCGATAACAGTGGTTCTAGAAAGATTGGCCTGTCCATGTGTTCAATATCGTTTCAAAATACACGTTTAAAAAAAAAATGTAAAAACCATTACAAAACATATTTTTTACCCATCGGTCCTTTCTTATAAAACTATATTTCAATTTTAAAACGCTGCATCAACATTTCTATACTTCCAGTACATTTTACCAGCACTGGGCGAGATTCGTCAACATCCGTAACAACGGCAAGATTACAACGGTCCGCATTGGGATTAGCCAGTGTTGAGAAGCTATTGGCCAGCTGATTTGTACTACTGGGTATTGCAGTTCATATTTCTGAAAATACTTCAAAGACAACAATTATAAGAATAATGTTATGTTCTTCGCTTATGTGAAAAACTCAAGCTTTTATATATTTTTTGCTAATGTTTTTTCCGTGGAGCAGTTTAAATACATGACCTTTATATTAAAGTGGCATTATCTTTTGTTTAGAATAACAGATGAAACAACCCTGTCTCAAAAACAAAGTCAAAGTTTTCTATCTAAGTACTTGTTAAAGAATAAAGTACCATTTGCATGCATTTGGGCAGATATATCCTTGCTAACAACCAAATGACTGGAAGTGTTAGTCTTTCAAAGGATAAATAATTTCCCCTATATTTAAGTATCAACATTGCATTGTATTCTGATACCTAACATAGGGTACTTTATGAAACCTAGTGATAAAATTGCCAGTCCCACCTTTCGAGTTCTTTTCAAGTGAAGGATCATGTAACGCATTAATCGTAAAACAAAGCTTCACCTCAAAATGTTTCGCATGGTTGATTAAATTTGGATTAGACGAGTGGTCTGTCATACGTAAAAGCTTTAAGAGAATAGAAGAATGAATCTTAAATAAATGTCCATAGAAAAGAATGTTTAAATAGTAAGCAATCTATAGATACATGTTGAAAGTACTGTTTAGTAACCCATTGAAATTACAAGCAATTTATGGCGGCAAACTATATTTTTATTATACCTACTTCAGATAAAATATGAAAAAATGCAAAAAAATATGATAAATACAATTTTTTAAAAATTCATTTCAGTGCAAACTTTATTGAGAAGGTTGTAACTGAAGTATTTGACCAAAAAGAAAAAAATCTGCAATAGTTCTTAAAATTAATTTCGATAATACATTTTTATTTTAGCAGCATGAAATTACAAAGAGAGATCTTAACGCATCATTATGATAAGTGAAACAACACCGTCACGAAAATAAGTATGCAGGTATTTATGGTATAATTTACCACACTATTGTATTTGAAAAAACGATTAAAAAACAAATTGAACATAAAGAGCATAAGACAATATCAAGAAATATATAGGTAAATATATGCTACCTGAATCATAGCAAATTTGAAACATATGCAGCATAAATTTAACAGTCAGATGTTTAATAAAATAAATACATCTTGAACCGGTTTTCTTAAGAAACTTTGAAGTCACGGAATAAAAAACAAAACTGGGCTGTTCAAAATTATTCAAAAAATAAACATATAAAAATAATCCAAGTAGCGCAAATTGTATCTCTCTCCATTGTTTACAACACATAGCTTCACATGAGAAGAAATAAAAAAAAAAAGCAAATTCTCGTCTCTGCCTGGACTTTTATCTTTATTCTTTTAGTCCTATAAACACATGGCTTGAAACCTAGGCCTTCCAAATAAAGACCGAAACTCCGAGCAAGGTAAACACTTATTCCTTTGGTAAATGGAGGGGGAGAAAGAAAAAAAAAGCTTGTCTCTTTTGCCACCTGCTTCTCAATTTACGGGGGCACCAGATTTGGCGAAAATCGTCTAAAAGAAGAATTTTTAATCAAAGTGTACTTTAAAGCGTTTTTTAATCACATTGTTCCTTTTTGCAAACTTTAATTTTCACCAACAAAGAGTAATTACGGTAAACTAGTTTCTTGTGATTGATATTAAATTCCTCTTTCAAAATTCCCAAAAACGTTTATGTGTGCTTATTTTTTAATAATTTTGGATTAATAGTGTAGAAAAAAATAAACATAGAACTGCATATAAGGGGCAGCATATAAGGACTGCATAGAACTGCAAACTTATTCAAACCATGTTAAACTAATTAAAGATATGCCGCTAATTGTAAATATGATTAGCTTGGAAACACACAATAAACTTTACATATAGCATTTCGTTGACTTGGAGTAAATAAGTGCTAACTTTACTTTTGGTTTCAAATCACTTTTTGATATATTTTGAAACAGAAAACATATATTCATCGATTGGTAAGAAATTTCAACTTGATCACTGAAACAAGTTTGGGGTATATAAAGGAAAAACTCATGTTGAATTAGCAATTTTGGAGGGTTTTTTTATTTTTATTTTTTATCTAACTTTGACAATTTGAAGTTAGCACCTTTTCACTCTAAGCAGACAATTTTTTATACTAATCATGGGAACAATTGATTTTCAGAAAAGATTAATTTCTGTAGCAAATTAAAAATCTGTAATCTGTAAATAAAACTTAAGAATAATTGTAAAAATTCATTTAATACATTTTATAAGATGTTAATTGAGGTAAATTTACTCCCTAATACTGTAAAAAAACATACTTATTTGTCATTAAATTAAATGTAAAGTGCAACTAATTCTTAATGAATTAAATGAACACAAAAATTTACTTATATATAACTTAAGGAATTTATGCTTCTGAAACACTCGCCCTGTAGTCAGGGAAAAGGAGGGGGGATGGGATGATAGTTTGGGAGAACATGGGGGGTATATTTAAAATTATAATTTTTTGCTCTAAGTTTAGATGTTTTATTAATTTTTTTTCTCAAATATGTATTTTAATAATAAGTCAAGCTACTTCTATTTAGGTTTTTTGATCCAGCACCACCACTAATATATTCAAATTCCCTTTTAATGTCATTTGCATAATGGCTATCAATATGAGTTGTTAAAAAACTTCCTTTCATCTTCTTTTATGAATAGACTTTTATAAATAGAACTTATATTTTGTTAAAAATTACTAGGGAAACTTCAGAAGAAGTGGACTATACAAAAAGATCAAAAGATCTATTTGTAATTTCCTATTTTTTATGAACTTTTTTTATGTTGGATGGGTTAAAATGGGGACATACTTAGGCTTAGCTAATGCTGTATGATATTATAATTTCGTTCCCTTTGTTAATTATAGTAAATATGTTGTACAGTGTATTTCATAATAAGACAAGTAAAAATAATTTCCTAATTTATTTTGTAGCGAAGTTGGAAATTTGTAAGATAGGGAAATTATTTTTAATTTTACTTTGTAATTATAAGAAGTATGATAAAAAATAACTGCCCCAATTTAATTCACATATCTAAAAGAAATAAGGCAATCTTCTTGGGTAGAAGCTCAGTACCATCTAAAAAAATCAATCCACAAAATACATTGGCCTAGTAATAAATTTTACAAATGAGTTTTTCCACGTAAAGTATCCGACTAGGACATAACTGGGGAACAAATATAAATCTGATATTGATGGTGAAAACTGCTATGCGGTGTCCAATTGCATTTGCCATGTATTGAATTAACCTAAATTCGATTGTCGTGGACATTATTTCTTTATTTAAATATTCCGTTACTACTATTTTTACGTAAATTTTTTTGTTAAAAATATAACTCAAGTCATTTTTTAAACTCAAAATTAACATATTTTTATTTAAATATACATTTAATTTACAACTACCCCCATTTCCTCCATCATGAAGAAAAATAGGATTATCAATCTAAGCACGATATATTATTCTACTCTTATAGGTATTCTGACAAAATTTGAAAATAATGGTATATTAACAATCCATATAGTTCAAATGTATGTTCATCAAATATTTAAATATTTTGTTAATATTATTTTTACGTAAATTTTTTTGTTAAAAATATGTTCATAACTCAAGTCACTTTTTTATACTCAATATTAACATATTTTCATTTAAATATGTACTTAATTTAGAACTACCCCATTTCCTCCACCATGAAGGAAAATGGGGGTATCAATCTCAGCACGATATATTATTATACTATTAAAAGGTATTCTGATAAAATTTGAAAATAATGGTATATTATCAATCTGTATAGTTCAAATGTATATGCATTTTAAGTTTCATTGAAATAAATTTAAGGGGGTCCGGTAACAAAAATAAAAAAATAAAAACTTTATTTATAAATATTTTTATATCAAGAATTCCTCTTATGTATGAGATACTATTTATGTCTTTGAGATAATGTTTTTTTAAATATTGTGATTATTTATTTTTAAAAAAATTAAAAACCAGGAAAAATCCATAATAATTGATGTTTGCATATTTTGTTATAAGTCACGATTTTTTTTTTTAATTGTAAGCTCCCTGTAATACATAATTACATAAAGAAAATTTATCGTCACAGAATTCTGATGGGTGAATTAGAAAAAATTAAAAAAATTCTTAAAATTAAAATATAGACATTTTCAATTCTTTTATATTATCTTTTACGCTAAATGTTATATTTTTAACAGAATTTAAAAAATAAAATTCTGTAAAGAGAATTTTTTTAAAACAATATAAATTAAATGCTCTAAATACTTGAATAGCCAATTTTTAATGGTTCTGGAGATATATCATGGATTTGCAGCATCTGTGAAAAACATTGGAACCCGAAAAAACGCACTTTAAGCAGACGCTTCAAGGCTTTACCCCCATTAGTGAGTTTCAATAACAGGCAATTTCGTGGCGTTCTAATCACCTGAGGAATAAAATAAAAACACTATTTTATTCAGGAATGTATGAACTATTTTTTTTAAATCAGAAATTTTTTGATTTTTGATGAAATTTCGGTTCTGGAATTTAAGAAGTTATTTTTAAAAAATGCTGGATTTTACCGCCATTTTCCCCCCACATAACCCTATTCTTCAGATTGCTTTTTATATGAATATATAATGTGAAGATATCTGTTGCAAGAAAAAAATCCGAATTAAACGAACGTATCATTAATATAACACTATAAACATATAAATCCGCGTGTTTTATCTTAAGCACTCCTCTAAGCAACAAGTTTTTGTTTTTTTTGGCGGTTTAAAAGCACCGTTTTGGCGTAATCGCATCCAAGAATCAGCCAACTTTAACCACGTGTTCTAATGCAAGGTGCCACAGGGGGTATAACGAGGGAGGGGGAAGGGGACAAAGAATTTTTCACCTTGCGGTTTACACCCACTTTTCTTGCGTGTCCCCTCCCAAGTTATTTGAGTGCAGTAAAAACTTCAGGTACGATAATGTTTGCTCAGAGGGGAAAGTGATAAGTTCGCTTTTCACGATGTGAACACTCTCATGTGCGGCTAGGGTCTTATATTTTATTTCGAATTCAAGATCTTACAAACAGTGGTAAAAGTGTAGAAAAAAAAAGTTGGGGATGCCTACAAGATAGTGACAAGCTCAAGTACTTTTTTTCAGTGTCACTACATTTAAAGGATAATGATATTTTTCTTTAGTAGTTTTTAAGTGGATTGAGGTTTTTAAATGTGGGGGGGGGGGAGGGGTTCAATTTCAGTGTTTTTAGAAGCGGGGAGATTCATAGGTATTTTCTTGAAAAGTAGTCACACCCAAGTCTACTCACATTTCCAGCACTGCCTATAAATATTTCCTGAAAACTCGGAAAAATTAATTTGTGACCCCCACACCTTCCAGCGATATATATATATATATATATATATATATATATATATATATATTAAAACTACTAAACTATATATATATATTAAAACTACTTAAAAACTACTAAAGAAAAATATCATTATCCTTTAATTATAGTGACACTGAGAAAAAGTAATTTAAAGTTTTCAAATGTAAAAAAAAAAAAAAAAAAAAAAAAAAATATTTATGGTATGCATATCATATTATTATAAAAAAATATGTTATACTACTTTGTAAAAAGATATAAGTATTTTTATTAACAAATACTTTTACATGGTCGACTTTCAACTTTGAAGGAACTTTTTTTAAGTTAAATTTCTATTCTTGTTTCATATAAAGACAAGTTATTCAAAAGAAATAAAATATTTTCGAGATATCTATTAATTTAATTTTATGAAAATATGCGCATTTAGAAGCACTATTTAAATCTAAATAAACAGTTATGTATATAATGTTGAATAATTACTTCTCTTTATAACTTACTTTCATATATATATATATATATATATATATATATATATATATATATATATATATATATATATATATATATATATATATATATATATATATATATATATATATATATATATATATATATATATATATATATATATATATATATATATGAAAGTAAGTTATAAAGAGAAGTAATTATTCAACATTATATACATAACTGTTTATTTAGATTTAAATAGTGCTTCTAAATGCGCATATTTTCATAAAATTAAATTAATAGATATCTCGAAAATATTTTATTTCTTTTGAATAACTTGTCTTTATATGAAACAAGAATAGAAATTTAACTTAAAAAAAGTTCCTTCAAAGTTGAAAGTCGACCATGTAAAAGTATTTGTTAATAAAAATACTTATATCTTTTTACAAAGTAGTATAACATATTTTTTTATAATAATATGATATGCATACCATAAATATTTTTTTTTTTTTTTTTTTTTTTTTTTTTACATTTGAAAACTTTAAATTACTTTTTCTCAGTGTCACTATAATTAAAGGATAATGATATTTTTCTTTAGTAGTTTTTAAGTGGATTGAATGTTTATAAATGGGTGGGGGGGGGGGTGAATTTCAGTGTTTTTAGAAGTGGGGGATGCATAGGTATTTCCTCAAAAAGTAAGGGGAAGTGTCACACTCGCGTCTACTCACATTTCTAGCACTGCCTATAAATATTTCCTGATAACTCGGAAATCAATTTGTGATTTAAAAAAAAATCAAGATTATCTCTTTCATTAAGCATAAATGAATGTCAAAAAGCAGCTAAAAGGCAATTGATAACAATGATTAACTTTTAACGAGCTTATTGAATATAATAGTTATGCAACTTCGAAAACACTTGTAACATGCGAGAAAGTAATTATGATAAAAAAGACTCTTCCAAGGATACACCATTTAACGTTTTTTATTTAAAAGTAATATCAGAAAAATAAACCAGTTTAAACATATTTTATTTCAAAGTAATATCGGCATTTCCAATAATTGATTGACTTATCGAACTGCATTCTTATTGTTCCATTTGACTTATTACAAGACGATTAAAGATTGGTATTTTTTCTCAGTAGCCATCACAACTTGTAGGGCTACCTATTGAAGAATCAGGTAATGCTTAGAAAGACAAAGTTGGTAAATGTGGGAGTTAATAATTGTTATAAATTTTGGATTGGCGTATTTATGGATTATATCGCTTCCTACACTAACTTTATGATTTACTTTATGATTAGGAAAGTTATATCCTCACTTTTTATGATCATTTGTTGAAAAAAAAGTATGAAAACACATGTCAATGAATAGTATTTCAGTAAAAGAGCATTTTTTTTTTTTTGTTAATTACAATTACTCCAGTTGCACAAATTCACTTGCTTGATTGACACCCCTAGGAAATAATCATCATCTCGACACTGGCCAATCCCGATGTGAACCGTTGTAGACTGGCCGTTGCTACGGATCTTAGCCAATCTCGTCCAGGGAAGGTAAAATATACTGAAAATTTTGAATTGTTGATGCTGAGTTTTAAAATAAAATATAGTATTAAGAGAAAAGACGGAGTGGTAAAAAAAATTGTTTTGATGGTTTTGACAAGTTTTTTTGTAAAGTTTATTTTGGAACGATGATCGAGTTTCGGCCATGGACTGGCTAACCTTCCCAGAACCCTTGTTTCCGACATTGTTAAATATCTTTGTGCTACCTGAGTACGTTGGAGGAACTTTGACGTTTTAAAATCAAACGTAAACTTCGTGGTTTTTTTTTTTAAAGTATTCAACAAATGAAACAGTATTAAATACAAAACTAAACATCTGACAGTAGTCCTTACTGAAATATAACAAGATAGATATTATATAAATGATATAATTAATTGATTATTTTCCTAGTGATACCGGACACAAAGACTAGACCACAATTATTTCAGAAGTTACTGCGCTTCCCAAGTCCAATGCAGGTTATTAGAAAATACACCAACATTTCTCTATAGTGTGTACTACCAGAGTACGTCGGAGGAACTTTAACGATTTAAAATCAAACCTAAACTTAGTTTTTTCTAAAAAGAATTCAACAAATGAAACAGTACTAAATACAAAACTAAACATCTGGCAGTAGTCCTTACTGGTTGGTTGGTTGTATTCAGATTATCTGGCGCCGTCAGCAACACGAGGGCTATAATGCGCCGAAACATTCTTCATTAGACAAGCCAACATACATTTACAAACACCCATGCCTAACACGGGACTCGAACCCGCAACCTCGTGGTCTAGAAGCTAGCACGCTAACCACTATACCGTTTGGTCGGCATAGTCCTTACTGAAATATAACAAGATGGATATTATATAAATGATATAATTAATTGATTATTTTCCTAGTGATACCAGACACTAAGACTAGACCACAATTATTTCAGAAGCTACTGCACTTCCCAAGTCCAATGCAGGTTATTAGAAAATACACCAACATTTCTCTATAGTGTGTACTACCTGAGTATGTTGGAGGAACTTTGACGTTTTAAAATCAAACGCAAACTTTATTTTTTTAAAAGAATTCAACAAATAAAATAGAACTAAACACAAAACTAAACTCCTGACAGTAGTCCATATTGAAAATTAACAAGATACATATTATATAAATGATATAATTAATCGATTATTTTCATAGTGATACTGGACACTAAGATTATACCACAATTATTTCAGACTCTACTGCGCTTCACAAGTCCAATGCAGGTTATTAAAAAATACACCAATATTTCTCTACAGTGTGCTAAAAAAACACCTAAGAATTGTTCACTGGAAGTTTTTAACCTCAGCATAAAGTCGGTTAGAACCTCCTCAATGGCACTACAATAAAAAATAAAATAAAATGTAGGAACACGAAAGCCGTGGGCACAGTATCAGAATACGAGGTACGAATATTGATTTGAAATCCGCTTAATTCGTATGCAGCAAGTCAACCCAATATCTGATTCAAAGACGTTATTGGGTAGATTTCATATTATTTTATGGTTCTTTAAGGAGTCGTCATGAGCTATCTACGATTCAATTAGGAATACATGTTTCATTTGCCAATAAATGAATCTTCAAAACACTTCACGTAACGGATAGGTAATTCGAGTAAATTAATTGATACAAAAGTATTTTTTTAAGGTTTAAATATTAGTATTATTGAAGAAAATCAATATATGTTCAATAAATGATGATGAATACTATAAAATCATTTATTTCATAAAGGATGTATCAGAGTATTGTGATTTTAAATTTTTTTCTGTATTATTGCAGAGTATATTGAACTATCATTTGAGAAATAAAGAGGTTTATATGTTAAAAACCAATAATATTTGTGAATTGAGTTAATGTAAAACTTGGAAATGATGTCATGATTAAAATAGAATATTTATTAATGAAGCTTCTTCAAGTTTAACTCTGTAAAGCGAATGATTTAATAAACAATTTAACCACATTTTCAGTCATAGCAGATAAGGATAAAATACTTCTATTTATTGAATGAATAAGAATGGACAGTATTCGACTGATGCAATAACTGATGAACATCAGTCCAACAATGGATTATTCTTACAGATAATTATTACTTATATAAAATCTCCATCTTAGTATAAAGGATGCTAAACCCAGAGAATTTTTTGGAAGAGTTTCAATATGAGGTACATTTACAATTATTCCTTCTAAATATTAAATTGATACCTTATGAAATGAATTTAGCTGTACGTGCTTTTTTTATTCATGTAAAGTTTGATTTTCATTTCAATTTTTATTAGAGGTCGGAAATATCGATCAAAATAAATATCGATACTATATCGTTGCATAGAAAAAAGTATAGATTAAATATCGATATATCAATACAGGATTTTTTTTATTTGATTGAAACAAAGTTTTTCGGAGCGAATTTCTACTTTACATGATTGCTTTTTGTAAGGTGATTACTTTTTAAACTGAAATGAATCTATTACAAAAAAAAGTTATATTTTCGCTTAATTGATGCAGTGATTTTAAGAAAAATTTAGATAATTTTCAATAGCTTTTAAGTGTATGGCAAAATATTGAGTATTGATGTAATTTTAACTGTCTCTCAGTCAAGTTCAAACTTTAGTTTTGAAGTTTTTGAAAAGGGAATAAAGATAATTGAAAAAAAACACATGGAACTACAAAACGATCATCACAAAACTAAAAATGTTGGAAAATATCGATATATCGGTGACTTTTATCGATATTTTTACTATCGATATTTCTTAGAAATATCGATAAAAATATCGTCGTATCGATATATTGCGGAACTTTAATTTTTATTACTCTATAGCAACTCTAAAAAAAATGAATAAACAAATAAGTTTTAAGCGAAGAAGAATCTCATTCGACTTATAATGAGAATGAAGTTCAAAATAATAAAATTAATTTCTTTCCAAATTAATCGTAAGTCAAAAGCGAAATTACTAATTTTAAAGAAAACATTCTTTTACGAATACAATTGTTTGTGTTCTTTGTAAAAAAGACAGCTCGAAGTCTTCAAGGTGACAAATACAATTACTTTAGAAGACAATGGTATAGAAGAAAATAAATTTATAAGCTATTCATAAAGTTTGTATCCTCCAAAGCCATCATAGTTACGTAAAGTAACATATTAAACAATCAGAAAATTTCTATTACAATATAGATAGATTTTAAAATTGGAAAGAAGTTCGACAAATTAATTGTATGTGAAATCCTTTTGAAAATCCTTGACAGAAACAAGGAGAAAAAAGATCTAGATTGCTTATTAGTACAATATCAGAAGCTATTGACATATTTGAAGTGATATTAAAATTCTTAATTGGGCTTATAATAACGCATTAATTAATTTTTTTTTATTATTTCACATCGTATGTATTGGATTGGAAATGTAGGGATTATTTGATGTAAAATTAGAGAAATAACAAAATTGCAATGTCTCTAATCTTAAAACAAAGTAATATTTTAAAGTATTCTTATATAAAGAATGAAAATATATTAATTTTGTATATATAACAGCACAATAATAAGTAATTATTTTTAATGCAGCACAAAGCATCGATGTACAAATAGCCGATAAAAAACCGAGAAATGGGAAAATTTTCAATGTTTCTTATATAAAATTCCTGGTTGTTTTCAGATTATCTGGTGCCGTCAGCAACACTATAATGCGCCAAAACATTCGTCATTTGACAAGCCAACATACATTTACAAACACCCATGCCTTACATGGGACTCTAACCTGCAACCTCTCGGTCTAGAAGCTAGCACGCTAACCACTATACCGTTTGGTCGTCCTAAAATTCCTGTATTTTGAGCAAGATTGCGTTTCTTCCCAAGCGCACATTTACCTCCAAGCGCTTTAGTAATAGATATGTGATAGGTAATTTTGATTTCTCAATTATTCTAGATGTCTCAAAGCAATTTTGAAATTTCCTAATAATCTACGATCCCCGTTGTCTTTTTGAACATTTCGAAATACTAGCTTCTGCCCACAAACGTTGATGACCGCCAGAAGGTATATTTGGCAGTGACACATATATTTTTTTTAGAAAAAAGAAGTCACCGCGATGTACAGCAGTGAAGTAAATTTCGAAACCTTGACAACTTTTGACCCTCAAATATCAAATGGGAAGTTTGTTTCAACAGATAATAAATGACAAAGGCCATTTAAGGGGTTTGAGAGATCATCCGATTTGTCAATAGAGCGACATAGACGAGCGCTAAAGGATCAAATAATTTTTGAGGCGAGAACATTACGCTACAGTACACATTAGAGGTCGGAAATATCGATCAAAATAAATATCGATGCTATATCGTTGCATAGAAAAAAATATCGATTAAATATCGATATCTCGAAACATGTTTTTTTTTTTTTAATTTAATTTTCAATTTTGCCAGAAACGAAGTTTTTCGGGGCAAATTTCTACTTTTCATGAATTCATGCCAAAATTGCTTTAATAAATAAATTATAAAAATTGTTTTAATAGATAAATTATAAACATTGTTTTAATAAATAAATTATATTATCAATCAGAATAAATAAAATACATTTGGATGTCAATGCATAAATTCCCATTTATTCTTAAAGAAAAATTTTTGAAAAGTAGTTTACCGCATATTTTGCTGATAGAGATGTTTTTAATAATCAAAATTAGATGCAAATTCCAGGCACACGTGGGCAACAGAAACGGCGCTGTGTTAATGACTACTAATAAATGATCTTATCTTTCCATTACATTATGTTTTCTTTTTAGTTAGGGTGCCGTTTTAACTGTCTCTCAGTCAAGTCCAAACTTTAGTTTTGAAGGTTTTGAAAAGGGAATAAAGAAAATTGAAAAAACACATGGAACTACAAAACGATCATCAATAAACTAATAATGTTTTAAAATATCGATATATCGGTGACTTGTATCGATATTTTTAATATCGATATTTTTCTTAAAATATCGATAAAAATATCGTCGTATCGATATATCGCTGACCTATAGTACACATAGATTTTTTAGTTCCAGATTATATATTAATCTACTTTGAGATCTTCTAGTTTAAAATTTAAAGTAATCAAAATATTTTTAAAAGAGGATTTAATTATTATTGTTGTGAATCTGCCATGCATAATCTTGATAAGAGTTTTGGCAGTGACCTTTTCTATAATGAATATAAATCTACTTCAGCGAAATAAATTTCGAAACCTTGACAACTTTTGACCAGCAAATATCAAATGGGAAGTTTGTTTCAACAAATAATAAATTGCAAAGGCCATTTAAGGGGTCTGAGATATCATATTTGTTCCTATGCAACATAAATGATCGTTGATGAATCATTGAATTCAGAACAAAAGATTTCCTAGTTGTAAATTAAATAAGGATTTCAAACTTTTTCCAAAAAATCATTTCAGGAATTTGAAAAGCATCAGACTTAAGAAAAATATAAAAATTCATAATCAAGGTAATCAGTATTATAATAATCATAGAATCGCTAAAGTCAATATCTCTTTAAACTCAGACACCTCACTTCAAAATACAAATATTTTTCACTTCTGTGTAACATCTATAGTACTCGTAGGTATTTTTTGCCTTTTATAAATCATAGAATTTCATTTAGATAATTGGAACTGATAAAGACATACAAAATTATCAGAATTTCTAGATCCGGATATAGATATACAAGATGATTAAAATTTCCAAAGGTAACGCGAATAAGAAAATTATACCTTACTTGATCTCTTTACTTTTTTTATAAACGCTTTACCTATAAATAAAATTGAATTTATCCATCTAAAAAACGTTTCGAAGCAAGTTTTAACTCCAAAAAATGATCTAAGAAAAATTATTAAATTTCGATAGATTTATTATACATTTTTAGCGGCATATTATGGTGAAATTGAAGTTGTTGTTGGAATATTAGTATTAATACTTTCTAAGTTTTCTAAGCTATTTTTATATCATATTTTTAATACATATTTAGGCACTTATTTTTCAGCAAAGCATATTATTTTGTAAATTTGAAATAACCTAATATATTCAATAATAATAACAGCAAGTAAATCAATGATACTTATATGTTATCAATTTGGAGCTTTCTAATAAATAACTTATTCTTTACATAACTGTTGCTTTATAAAAAGATTCACAAACAGCTTTATAAAAAAATTCACAAATTCATTTTTCTCTAAATATATATTTATGTTACGAAAGAAAATCTTCTCTTACAATATATTTCAGTAATTCAAGTTGAAGTATACAACCATTTAAATACTCATTTTTACATTATACTTTATGATCGAAATTTTTATATGCGTATAGGAATTTCGGAACAAAATAGAAAATGAATTCCCTCTACTTCAGATAAAATTAGAATTAAATTAAGGAAAGATTCAGAAAATATACCAATTTCCGTTTGAATTCTTAAGACTTTGAATTTCCGTTAAGAGGTAAGGATTTTTTGCGATGTAAATTTGAAGTTGAATAAAAAAATTTCCTGTATTAAAATTTATAATGCTTTAATAATCTGATAACGACAATCGCTTGGAAAATTGTAAACGAAATTATGTTTTCCTTCTTTTCCGAATTAGCGTACAAAACAACAAAAGTTGAGTTAATGTTTTTCTTTTCTAATGAAAAATGTGATAAAGATTACGCTATTATAAAGGATAAAAGAGTGTTAGGTGTAAATAGCGTCGTCTAGATAGCAGTTTAAATGTGTATTTGGTTAGGAAAAGGTTACTGCCAGAATCACGTCTTTCATATGTTTTATATAATTAAAGTCTCAATTAGATTTAGGTTTAATATAATTATTTTTATTTTCAAAGAAATAATTTTTTAAACCAATTAAGTATTATCATTGTTATAGTGGTAACAGGTTCGAATTTATTATATTACTTTTAATTAAAAAGCAAAATTGTATTCATAAGAAAACTTTATTTTTATATTCTTAAATAACAATATAATTAAGAATTAACAAAAAAAATTAATTAAATGAGAAAATATTACCCTAAGTATCAGAAAATGATAAGTAGCAAAATTTATTGAAGTATCAGAAAGAAAATATTTTACTTCATTGATTTTTTCTTATATTTTTTAAATAATTGTATTACAAAAGTTATATTATAAAACACGGATATAAAATAGAGTGAATTAAATACCTAACATAATTATAGTTTCATGCAAACAGTACAATATTTTACCAATGTCAAAATACAAAATACGAAAAATAAAACTTTCAAACTGTATGAATACTTTGATCATTTTGATAATCAAAAGACCTGTTAAAACCATCGACAATGGCTAAAAAGGCCAATATACCTTTATCTTGCAATTTTTCATAAGAATGATAGTGCAAGAATCATAATAGACAATGAATATATAATGTATAAATAGACTAGAAATCAACCCACAAATTGGTTGCGAGAAGTATTAAACAAAGGATGTGAGAGCAGACTTAAGGTCCAGTCAGCAAAAGATCTCATTGAGCTTTCTCTTCAAATCTACATTGTTCGGTGTATCAGACTAAGAAAGCAGTCAATCAAAATCCGATGATTTTTCGTGATGTTGTCTGAAACTAATACATGGCATTCTAGTTATCAAAAACTGCAATCGAGGATATCCTATCATGAATAAAAATGGGTCGTGTTTCTCTAAATAATAATTGAATGTCGCTTGCAATTCAGAAGGGAATTAGGATTTACCAAAACAATTTATAAATTGATTTCCTAAGCTCGAAGCAATTCATTTTCTTAGAGCTTAGATTATAATTCATTTCAGGCATTGGTATTAAGCTCCCATTTTTTAGATTCTAAACTAGATTTTTCTCATATCATTTTTGATTTGTTTCGTAAAAATATAGCTTTTAATCTCGAATGGTAAGAGAACAACTTACTGGCCACAAATTTGTAAAATATCCCTTCACCACCGTTTAATTCTTTTGGGCAATTCTCTGGCTGACTCATGGGATATTTTGGCTCTTTTTTCTACTCGTAAACTGATATTAATTATAAAATTAAGATGAATCTATTAGTTATGTTTTCATTTTATCATATCGCTTGGTGACAAAGTTACATGGAAAAATAATGATTTTAACTAGGTCAAATATGCATTTATATCGTCACGGGACACGGACATGTCCCGTACGTCAGAAAATATAAATGCATATTTGACATGCTTAAAATAATTATTTTCCCATATTGTCTCCAAGTAGAGCTATATGAAACAAAAGCATAATTACTAGATTAGTAATAATTTTAAAATTCTAATTTGTTTATGAGTATAAAAACGAGCAGAAATATCTCGTGCTTACAGCAGAGAATTGCCCATTTATACATAAAGTAATAATAAAATAAATTTTCAATAGTATATATTTTCCACTACTTACAATACTTTCAATTATTTATTTAAATTTTCCATTATTCATGGTAACTTAATCAATATTTTTCAAAAATTAAAATCAATGGACAGTTTTTGAATAATTTAGCTAATAATTTAATGATTCGTATGAAACAATTTATTAAAATTTAAAAAATGATCACAAAACTAAAACATTGCATAAGATTACTAAGCATAGAATTTATCCTAACCTCGTGATTCTTAGTTGCAAATATTTTTCACCAGTACTTTATAGTAAATGAATAACGATCGTCAACTATGGTTAATTAATTTGACATTACATTGTGCAATAGTTAAATTAGAGCTATGCTGGTTCGTTGAAACTATAAAACAAATCATCAGGAATCACCTTCCATGAGTTCTTTTAAGAGAAAACTTATCTGCAATTGTAACACAAATGAAAGAAAATCCAGAAAATAGCCGCCCTTAAAGAAACTATCAATCACAATTACTAACGTGTCTACCCATTTTTGGAACTTGCAGTGTGTATACCACAATCGGTCTTCGATCGTGGTGTTTTTCTCATACTATGCGAATGCTCTGCACTCCGAGCCATAAATCGGCAATTTATTATAGACTAGAACTATAATTTTCAAATAAGTGTGAAAGGAACAAAACCTGCTTTCACAAATAATGTATCGAAAAGACTGAAAAGGGTTTATTTCTCAACACGTGAAAAGTAACTGAAAAAACCTCAAAAATTGCAACAAAAATAGTTTTAGTGAAACATTCTTGTGATCAAATTTCTTTTGAAATTTTTTGGATCAAATAGCATGACAAAAAGATAATTCAAAACACATTTTTGGCTTCCATTGCCAAATTTAAGAAAAATCCGATATCTAAATCTTGGATCTTGGCAGCAACATAATGTTTCAAAACCATGACTTACTTTAAAATAAAACAAGCGTCTATCATTGAATTTCAAATTTTAAAAAGATTATTTAAATTTTATATTAAATAAATGAAATTTACATTCGAAGAAATATTTTAAAAGCAAAATTGAAATTAATTCAAACACTTTTTAAAAACACCAAAAATAATTATCAAATAAAGGAACCCTCTCATGATTTAAAGTACAGAGCTGGCGTTTAGCCTGCAAAAGGTTCCGGGATCGATTCCCAATGAGAGTCGTTCTTTGCTAGAACTGTTATAAAAGTAATTATGCATTGGGAAAAATTACCACACATGGATTGTGGGGTGCGTGGGGTGAGTTTCTTTGGTTTTATCCCTATCGAGTTTGAATTGTGAAGAGGTTTCTCTTGAAAGATCTCCCGGAAGGCTTTCATTCTTCTACGATTTCAACGATTTTTAGGTGCAGCATTGCCCTAGTGTAGATTTTGCATTACATAACATCTAAACCAACTAAGCATAGAAAATTTTCAATAGCATGCACCTTTTTAAGCTTTAGAATGATACTTGTACAGATTTATTGATTATTTTAAGAATAGCTACGACAAAAATGTGTAACTTTTTGGATGGAATCAAAGAAATATAACGAAATTTTATGAAATGTGATTAAACATCAGAGTTTCATTTTAGAATATGACTGTTATTATCATTCTTAAAGATATTTGTTATCTATTTCTTTATGGTGAAGAGCAAAAATAGTGGATTTAATTTAAAAAAAAAAAAAAAAAAAAAAAAACGCTGTTTATCCTGCTGTTTTCTTACAATTTTACATAGTTTCGTTGGAAAGTTTACTTTTCAAAAATACTCAGAGATAAAGTTGTAAGATATGCGCATACAAAAACTTTCAAAGCAATTTATACGGCTAATTTCAAATAAATGTCCGATGCATGCACAACTAACTGAAACATAAAACCTACGAATAAAGATGTATATTTTGTAAATTAATGATCCGATAAATTTCAAAATAAAAAAATATTCATATTTAAAATTCGTTATTGAAAACAAAAGTTCTTTAAATAAAACTGACTTCAAAATAATAACAGTGAACTTGTTTCTTTTGCGAAAGTATCATTAAATTTAGTCATTGATAAAATGTCAGTATACAGAAATGGTTATTTAATATTTTAATGAGTACTATTCGGAAAAATATTACTTGGACTCAAAAAATACTTAAAATAATTATATATAGAGTGTTCGCTGTTAATTTTCTCCAATTTAGAACTATTTGGAGCTTGTAGACGGATATCTTAGTAAAATTTTGGATATTACTGGGAGATCCTGGAGAAGTATTGATGAAAAAAGTAAACATAAGTTTTCACTTCCCGAGAAATGTGGCACTTTATTGATAAAAAGGAAATTAGCTTTACAGGTTGAACCTTATCTAAAATTACAATGAAGTTTTAGAATAAAATAAAACAGCGTAAGAAAGTTTTGAATATCTGTCCTTTTCTGTTATTCTTGAAGTGTAATTGCGATAAACTGTTTTGTCCTTTTTTTTTATAATTTTTTTATTAATTATTGTTTGTTAATGTATCGTAATTTTTTTCTAAAGAATTTTTAATTTTTTTTAACATTTAAATAGATGTTCTATGAAATTAATAATTTTTTTTCATTAACAATTTTTAATTATATTTATTAAGAATTTTAAATTTTTCATTAATATTTCTTAGTTTTTTTTTATTATTAAAATGTTTGTTTAATTTTTTTTAATAATTTATTATTTTATTTATTAATATTTTTTCACTTTTACAAAGATATTGTAATTTTTATTGGTATTGTAAGTATTATTAATGATTTTAATTTTTTATTAATAATTTTCTATTTTTATAAATCATTATTAATTGTTTCCTTACTAATAATTAATTTTTTATTACTAATTTTTAATTTTATTTACTTATAATTTTTAGTTAATTACTAATAATTTTATTTTTCTGTAATAACGTTTCATTATATTTATCAATTATATAAATTTTAAATTAATAAATTTTTTTTATTATTTTTATTAATAATTCTTGGAATTTTGTAAATATTAGATTATTTTCAGTTGATCTTAGAAATATGTATTAAAATTCTCACTGATATTTATTTTTCTGTACTTATTATTATCGTACTCTTTAATGCTGCGTGATTTCAGTAGTACGTGTATAAAATGTGATAAAAAAGTACGCGCACCAATTCTTGCCAATTGAGTAAGAATGGTATTCATTTTAAACTAAAAAACACTTTCATAAAACTTCGTTTTTGAATGTTAAAAATTAGGATACTCCCAAATAAGTATTCATTTCTCTTACGTTAAAACAAATATCTTAAACCAAAGGAATTATTATTTTCATAATATAATCAGATATATCTGTAGATTAGAGGCAGGGAACACATTTTTCTTTGCTTTTTTTATTTCCAGGCAATGATTTTAATACTATTGTGTTTCATGTTATTTTTTGAGGTATACGATGTAAATTTTTACAATGTATATTTTCATTTTTAAAGTGCAGCAATAGCATGCCTAGCAAGATAGTTTTTAACATTGACCAGCTCTTTTGAAAAATTATAAAAAACTTAGATATTGTCTTCTTCTTTGGAATACAAATATTAAAGCTGGTAAAACTATGAGGTATATAGAAAGTAATGTGGCATAAAATACTTTTGCCTTAAATTTATTTTGATGAAGGATTTAAAATGATTAAAATTTGATCACATGCATCCAGTAAATTTTGTTCTATAATTTTTAGATTTGATTTCATATCATAGACCGACATTTCAGATAAAATTGAAACTATATGAAAAATAATATCATTGTAACTAGATGAAATCATACAAAATTAAATTCTTTTTCATTTATAAACATTTCACATTCTAAATGTTGCGTGGAAAAAGTACATAAGAGTCACTTTTCTTTTCTATAGAGCTTCATTTAAAAGATTTTTTAAACAAATATGCCTTTTTACTACACTAGAATATCCACATTCAGTTTATTTAGAGCACTGATCTTAAGAAACTATCACCATACATTTGGAAAAATTAAACTAATGTAAGGAAGGTTCCTGCAATAAACGCCATTAAATAAAAACCTGACGTTTTTAATGTTTTGATGTTCAAAGTCATAAACTTTATTTTTTGAAAGGGTCACCCTTCAAACTGTTAAACTGAAGAAAAAAAGATACTTCAGTTGATATCTTCACCACCAGATGGAAATATGGAGCTTTAAGGGTTTGTATGAAGTTTACCTTACAGACAAAGCTTTATCAAGAAGGTTGTTAAATGAAATTTTAAACCATAAAGAAAACAATCCAATAAAGTTTTGGGTATCAGTCTTATAATTTTTATTCTTGAAGCGGAATTTGCTAAATCTTGAATTGATTTTTAATTTATTAAATAATTTTTCATTTTTAGCGATCACTTCGCAGATAGTCATTATCGGTTGGCATTAGCCAATCCCTAAGTAGACCTTTGTACATCAATCGTTGTTACCGATATTGACCAATCTTGTCCAATGTTGGATAAAATATATTGGAAGTTTTGAAAAGATGATACACAGTTTTAAAAATGATCTATTTTATTTATTAGAAAGCACGGAGGACAAAAAATATATATTTTGTGATATCTTTGGCATGTTTATTTCTAAAAAACCTTTATTTTGAAAGAAATCTTGAGTTTTGAGCAGGATTGAACAATCTCTCAGAAACCCTGTTTGCACCATTAGCCAATACTGCAATACCAAACTTATCACCCTGTAGTTTCCCTTAATTATGTCTACGTGAGTATACGGTAAAAATCATCCATCTAACATCCGGTATGAGTTCTTAAAAGTATTTGAAATAATGAGCAATAAATCCAAAAAAAAGTCCTTCTACCTTAGAACTTAATAAGAGGGCACACCAACAAAACCTTAACAAAAAGATTTTTTTTCTTCCCCAAATAAGAACTATCCTTAAATCCACCGTATTCCATCATACCATTTCCAAGACAGTATTCAAAGGCTAACTAGCAGTTTTGATCGGTGGTTAGGATGGCCCCAGGCTACTGCCGTTTGTTTGACACATCATATCTTTAATGGCACAATTCCTCTCATCAGGGCCGAAGCGATGGCATGGCTCCTCCAAGGCCTTTTGTGCCCTGGGGCGATCGCTCCAAGATGCCCTAATGACAATTTATGGAATACACAAAATATGGACATTTTTTATGGTCGTCTTATCGTTGGGCTTCGGGCAATTTACCCCTTTTTCCCCCTTCTGCTCGTGTTTCGTCTGCCGGTCACGGACAACGGCGGATTGCACCAGAATCCATTTTACTGTGCAGTTACAAATTAGATAGAATTTGATAATAGTGGGGGCTTGGAAGATATTGTAAGCAAGCGTAATTAAGATAGCGCATGATTGATTTACTTTGATAAATCTACTTTGGGGAGACAGTTTTGTTTTAAATTCTATATTTTTATAATGTAGAAACTAAAAAGCACAAATAGACTTAAGACACAATAGAATATTGTAAACACAATAACTATTTTACATATTTGTGCTTTGGTGTTATTTTCATACTGCCTCCAATTTCTTTCAGTTAAATTTCTAGATATAGCCCGAACTTTCATAACACTCATTATACTAATAGATTTCTAGGAAGATTTCTACTTTGAATTTTGATTTCAATTAACGGGATAAATTTTTAATACATGGTTAATTATTGATAGAAATATTATTTTTTTTACAAGTATATTTATCGAACTTGTATTGACAAAGGGTTGATTTTGAGGTCTAAAAAGGGTTTGAAATTAATAATTTTCCTATCTTGTATTTTGTAAATGACTTTTTGATTGTTTTCTAGAGCTTTAATGAACATGAATTGTTATCAATATGCAGATCTAAATGTATGGATAGTGTATAAATATATTGAAAGATAATATATTGTTTGAATAATCTATAAAACTTTAAAATGAAAAATCTGCTGTTTTTAAATATATATGACGCATTTCTTAATTTGCACTCATAATACAACGTTTTTGATTTAATCACTTCAAATGTGTTTTTCTTTTGAGTTCGAAACGCAGTGGGTCATCAGTAACGATTATTTCTTAAAATGTAAAAGCATTCTTGATGTTAAGTTGAGCGCACTGGGACCGGTGAGTCTTAAGCGGACGACTGGAAGTCTATCTGTTTTAATAATAGTTGCCAACTTCTCTTTCCACCCAAAAAGTACCAGGGAAAATCTTAACTTTAATTTCATATTCATAAGAATGAATTGAAAAATAATTGATTTTCAAAATATTATTTTTAAAAAGGTAAAAGTTGTAGAGCTTAGGAATCTCTTTTAATCTACACTTTTAATAAGAGCTTCGTTGTTAGAAAATAAGAATAAACATATTTAATAAATTAAAAAACTTTTCTTGCATTTGTCAACGTATGATCCAAATATTTATTTTTTTGGTGTTATTTTTTTTTGGTGTGCTTATTGGCTACTATAAAAGTAGTCAATTTTTTACTCTGGCACTATATTTTCTGAGTAGTTCTATTTTATGTGTATTTAAATCATTGAAGAATAAGTTAACAGTTTCAAATGAGGAATTAGATATATTGTGTATATCCTTATTTGAAATCATAAAATAATTCATTCAAATTTAACGTTAGCACATTACATAAAAATATTGTTAATAGTTACAATTTCAGGGTATTTTCAAAAGAAAATTTTTAATCCAGCTTTTCCAAAGAGTTCAGGTTAATTTTAAAATAATTTTGAATATTCATATAAGTAAAATAAAAGCAATAATTATTGTAAACTGTTATGTAAACTATTTGAAACAACTCTTCAATAATGAAAATCGGAATAAATAGAGGAACCCCCTGTTAACATTTTGGAGTTGTAGATAAAAAAAATTAAAAAAATAAAAGATTTACATTCATTATAATATAGAATTACTCTTAGCAGTCAAGTCTGTCAAATAAAGTCAAAATTATTTGAAGTTAAAAATTACTCATAAAGTTCAAGAAATAAATTCCAAGCTTCGTCAGGAAAGCACTATGACTTTTTACATTGACAGAGTAATTGAGATTGACACAACTGTCTAGTAAAATGCGACACAACTACTTAATATTTACGTAATCATTTAATAAATGATAAAAATAATTGTTTAAAAAATATCAAGTCTCTTTTTAAAAATTCTTCAACAGGCAATCTAAAATTACTAAGATTTCTTTTATATAACATTTCTTTGTATTTTCAAAAAATAATAAAAACTACACAATGTGTACTTTTAGTTACCGTTTGAAAACAAAATAAATGTACGAAGTTTTTAATGCTTAGGCATAAAAAAGTTTGAAATGGAATCTAGCCCGTTTAACAATTACGATTCAAATATTGACAGAATTGCTTTCTAATTTATTTTTTTTACTCTCATCAATAAAGATTAACACAACTGCCTGATAAAGATTGACATCATACTATAGTTCAATAATAAATCAAACTTATGCAAACAAAACTTAGAAGCCGGCTAAATTTCGAAGGAGAAAAAACAATAAAGAAACTTACAGTAGGCAATTGATGAGCACATCTACCATCGTAACTCCGCAAAAATCTTCAAATAGTCCAAAACGAATTAAGTATCCGAGAATCAGAAAATCCCCATGATGCCAAGAGAATCCCCGGAGTGAAGAACCCAAAGAGCACAGGTGTTTCCTAAAAGAACAATCCCAACACGTTCCAAGAGAAGTCGTCTGAGATCGGATCAAGAACTGAACTGACTTAACGCATCAACAACTAAGAAGTTGTGACCGACACCAACTTGCAATCGACTCAAGAGATTTCAGACACTAGAGGGCGCTTGCGTCACGGGGGTGGGAAGATTAATGAATTTTGCGGGTTGGGGGTTGACGATGAGAAAAATGTTAGCCGGGACTTTTTGGAAAATGATAGGTTTCGTGGTTGTTGGTAGTTTATTTATCCCAGACACCCGACTTTATTTAAAATACATATTCTGGATTTTGGTGATGTGTTTGTTATATTTATTTGTATTTTATTTAGTCAAACTGAAATGAATTCTTTTTTATTTTCTTGGAAATTAAATGAGCCGTGCAGGCCAGAAAACTTAATTATGTGCTTTGCGTTATAGCTTTTTCGGATGCATTTCTATTTGTAATAACTGCTTTGGGCTACCTTACTTGAAACTGCAAGGTCAAGTGGAAAAAGTCTTATTTTTCAAGTTTTAGGAAACGAAGGTTTTTAGATTTCCTTTTATTTTATTTTTCATTTTCTTCAGTTTTCTTTGAATGTCTACGAAATTCACCTATTCACCTATTTCTGAAGACGCAAGGTTTAACCATAGTGATTTTATATGGAATGATCTAGACCTACGACTAACTAACTTATGCAAATACGGATTTCTCGATAAAAATTAAAAGCTGACTTGCGTCGTATTACATTCCAAATTTTTATATTTGAACGAAACGTGTTGAGACTATACGAAATGAGCTCTGAAAAAAATAATCAGCTGAAATCATCCCCACCAGGCAGAAATGTAGCGCCTAGAAGAGATTCTCTTAACTTTATATAGAAAATGAAAATGAAATTTTGGACGAAATGAAAACAATTCAATACAATTTTGAAAATATGTTATATACTTATAGTCTATTAAATTGTCTTTTTCAGCAAAATTTTTTTAAAAATTTTATTTTTATTTTATTTTACGCTTTGGTGTATGTATACCCTACAATTCACGAAAATCGATAAGAATATTCATTTTTTTGTTATTATATCATAATATTTTCTGATACTTTAGCTTTCAAACAATACTAAACTTTTGAAAATATCCTTAATAGTTTTTAAGTTATAATCAATTATAGGTAGGTACTTCCCCTGTTAGATAACACGTTTTTAAAACTTTAAACCTGTTTTATGACGAACTGTACTTTGATTATGTCACTCTTTAGTCAAACAACGATAATTCAACAACAAAATGTTCAATTATTATTTTTTTATATCATAGTAATCTACATAATATGCTACATATTTTGAAACTCGATTATATAAAATTGGTTGATCAATTGATTTTTTAGAGATTTTAAAACTTAAAATTTTTTGAAAATATGGATTTTTTTCATGTTTTCACACAAAATAAATTGTAAAAGAAAAACTATTCTATATAAGAAACTTAATTGAGTTTCAAAACATTAAGAATGATATTTCGAATGGTTCTCAAGTAGAATTGCGTTTCTAAGTAAATTAGAATTTGATATATCATTGTTTGAAAAAGGTTCTAATTATCTAATTAAATCTTAATTAACAAATTAACAATTGCCGAAATTTGAAATTTTTTATGAAAATATTTTAATCATGTACTTTCTAACTAATTTATAAAAGAATTGGATTTTTAAACTCAGAGTTTAAAAAAAAAATTCCAGGGTATACATACACCTTTTAAGAGTTTGTTTTCTTCATAGTCTCATGTCTACCAATCTTATGAACATATTTTTATTACTTTAGACTCTTAACTAAATACAGAAGAATCCATCAAAAATTCATCTCTGGAAAATTCAACCCTGTTAAAATCAGTCGTTTTCATTCTAAGGCATACTAAACTGTGTTAAGAGATGCATAAAAAAATATTGAATTCAATATCAGTATTGGATAAAACAACAAATAATATGTAAGCAATAAAGAATTGAATGAATCAATAAAATATTATATCACAATAAATAAGACATGCAACAATAAACTATACCCAAGTAGCAAACTATTATACTAGCCCATCGGCGAAATCCGAGGTATATTGTGTGATGGACTAGCAATATAGTAGGATGCTAAATTCCCATAATAAATAAAATATGCAACAATAAGTATTGGATTCAACAATAAGTACAGATTCGCGACAATAAAATATATTGAACGCAAACCGAAATAAAATATGAAACAATGAAAATGAACAAAGATGTGCAACAATAAGTCAGTATCTAATTCATCTTTTGGGGGAATGAAAAACTTACTTGAGTTCGTCTCGTGATATCTAACCTGGATATAACTTGATTCAGGAGACCTCATACATTCTTTAATCAAACATAAATAATATAACCCATAAAAACATTATTTTTAATATTAATCCTTTATATGCATGGCCAATTTTCATTAACAAAGTGCCGATTCTGTTATCAGTGTGTACTTGGTGTTTGCTTCTAATTTTAAATAATAAAAATATCTCTGTTAGCAAAATATGCGGCAAACTACGTTCCAAAATGTATTTGGGCAATTTTCTGGCTGATGCACGGGACATTTTGGCTCTTTTTTCTACTCGTAAACAGATAAGAATTATAAAATTAAAATGAATCGAATAGTTATGTTTTTATTTTATATCATATTACTTGGTGACAAAGTTATATGGAAAAATAATTATTTTAACTAGGTCAAATATGCATTTATATCGTCTGACGCACGGGACACTCAACAAGTAGAGCTATATAAAACAAAAGTATAATTGCTAGATTCATAATAATTTTAGAATTCTAATTTGTTTATGAGTAGAAAAAAGAGATAAAATGTCTCGTACTTACAACAGAGAATTACCCATTTTCTAAAAATGAATGTAAATTTATGCATTCACTTCCAAATCTTTAATTTATTCTGATTAAAAAAAATTTGGCAACAGGAAAGAGGTTAAACAATGATCGGTGATTTTTTTTTTTTTACTTAAGCTGGATTTACATGCTGCCAGTCGGGGTTCCAGTTTAGAATACCAGTTCTGTGACGTCAGCTAAATGAATGCTACCCCGTCTATCGGTGATCACGGAAGAGCAAACCTGATTAGTTGATGGGAGTCGTCGGCGCCAGTAAATAGAAAATGTTTGTTTTACTGGAACCAGTAGCCAGGTGACGTCACATGATGTCAGAGACTGGCGATCTAAACTGGAATCCCGACTGGTAGCGTGTAAATCCGGTTTTAGGGCTCGGGTATAATGCAAGCAATGAACAGTGAGCGACTGGCAGCAAACCGAGGGAGCAATGGAATGATGGGGGGGGGGGGGGTTCTGGCTACTATGAGTGAATACTGTATTTTCCATTATATTTGTCAGTGTTCCATTATATTTATAATATTTGTGAAATGACAAACATTTGACTTCAAAAATAGTGTGATGGTTTTACAGTAATTCAAAAAAGTTTATTTGGAAATATAATTTGAAATGTTATTTAATTATTTTTTTAAAAACGTATGTTTATGTGTGCATTCAATTCCATTTTTTTTTTTTTTTTTTTCTTTTTTTTTTTCTGATTAAAATAATTTTGGTAACAGGAAAGAGTTTCAACAATGATCGATTAAATGGTATTTATTAGTATTCCAAAACAGTTACAGAAACGAGTGTAAAAGCGGCTTTTTAGTGATAGTGGCAGTTTCCAAAGCTTGATAAAATCCATTGTTATCGACTTCGAATCTATCTGTTAAGTTTCAACCCGATCAGATGGCGGCAAGTGGATTAATTAGGCTTCCGCAGATTTTCCCAGCAGTGACACATACAAGCATAATCGAAGTTAATATAAAAGATTAAAAAAGGTGTTATTACTTTTAAAAAGCAACTCTGAAAATCCTAACACATATGTATGAAATTTATAACTTAAATTAAAATTTCAGTTAATGCTGATGGAAATGACAAGTACAGGTATGACATAATATAAATAAATTAATGGATTCATGGGTAGAAGGATGGATGGAAGGATTGATGGACGGAAAGTGGGACATATGCATTGATGGACGGATGGATTGATGACTGAATGCATGGATGTATGGGTGAATGGACGAAGGAATGGATGGACGAATGAGTGAGTGAATGGATTGATGGCTGGATGGATCAATGGCTGGATGGATCAATGGCTGGATGGATCAATGGCTGGATGGATTGATGGCTGGATGGATGGACGAAGGGATGGATGAACGAATGGATGGGTGAACAAATGGATGGATGAATGATCAATTGAAATATGAAAATCATCTTGCTTCGTTACTTTTATATAGAAATAGTTTCATAACATTCATCTCAAAATAAGTGATGGCCCAAAGTAAATCACGATTTCAGAATGCAGTCATAAAAACCAGCAACAAAAACGCGGCACAAAAAACACGGAATGAACCCTATGTAGTTCATTTTAGAATCGATTTCAATCGACCAGACACCAAAAGAAATGGCAAGATATTTTTCAGACTAAAAATAAGAATGGTTGGAAATTTTGCGCACTTCCTCCTTTATCTGACAGGGTTACAAATCATAGATCCCCCAACTGCCACTCAGCTGAAAAAGCCAAACCGCAAACTGCAGCAGAGGTCAAGTGAAAAAACGCCATGGGCATTGCAGAAGAGAAGAAAGAATGACCGTTAAAAACCTCAGCTCACACAAATTCATATCCATGAATCATAACCAGAGAGCTCACATTTGTGAGAAATGTTAAAAGGTGAAATCATTTTCGTTTTTGCGTGTTTTGCATTATTTGTTTGTTGTTTTCGCTGTTGGGAGTGCTATGCTACAGAACACGACACGGGTACGTACATATTGTAAATTATCAATTATACGGGTCGAGTTAATTTCCAGATTTTTGTTAAGTTTTTGTCATTATTATTCTAGTTTCATTTCACTCATCATTCTTGATAATTTTTTTTAACAAAATAGGATCTAACTGAATCATTGTATTTCATAGAGTTAAAACTGTGTTTTAACCGTGATTAAAAGCAATGGTAGTGATTGGATACCAAAAAGCCTCAAAAGTGAAAGGGCAAACTGCAAAATCTAGAAAATAATTATTCGACGGAAATCATTAGAGGTAAAAAAAAGTGTGTTGAGAGGATGGGGGAGGACAAAACCCTTTAAGCAGTTCTGTACAAAGAACACTAAAAAAAAGTCAAATATGGATATTTGGCAAGTGAAAAAAATTGAGATTGCATGAAAAACATACTCTAAATCTCCAATTGCTCATTATAAATAGCTACCTAAGAACATGGATGGTCGGAAATTCTAATGAAATCTTAAATGTTGTCCTCCAAAGTGGCAAATTTTCCTCTCTTTGGGCGCTATACATCTCCCGATAAACAGGACCTAAATTATATCATATAAATACCCTATAACCTACCAGTTATTAGTCTAAGCATAATTCGTTTCTATTAGCTCGATCTCATTTCGATTTAGTTGGTGATAAGTAAAGAAGCCCAATGCCCCGTGGGTGGCGATTCTCTCCCCCCCCCCCCATTTGGCAATACAAATATTTATGTACCAATGGGTCGCGAAGGTCTTGAAATGAACTCTTTTTATGCTATCATCCCAGACACAGCATTGTCAGGTATGGATTATCGTCTACTAGGTTGATAAGGCTCTTCCATTTCTTATAGTGAATTCATGCAATCGTTGCGGCGAAGCGACATTTTTGGAAAGTTCGTCCCACCACCTTCTGCACAAAGATAAAAAAAAATCCGAATGATGACTATATCTTCGTTTCTAGTTATCGTAGAATCTTGAGGTTTGTACCAAAATGGTTTGTTTACATTTTCTATATGACTGATGCAAAATTTGTTTCTTAGGGGGGGTGTTTACTAAGAAAATTTAACTCTATCTTTGAAAATTTCAATACGAATCTCTATTTTTTATGTCTTCATTCGATTTAGAATACTTGGTTTACCCTAGATTCCAAATTTCAGTTCATTATATTGAGAAACTCATCACTTAAGAATGAAAATGTTTTGACCGATCTTGAGGGCAAATTTCTTAATAGCACGAAGAATCGAACGTTTTGCATGCTTCAAGACGTAATCTACAACGTGGTCCCTTAAAGTGAGCTTTTTTACATTTTTTGCTAAAACATTGAGAACCAAATCAAAAGATTTCATCATGAGAGCCTTATCAAAATGGAATGAAAAAAATTTGGAGGGGTTTTCGATCAAGATAATTGTAATGGAAGCAAAAAAAATATACGTTTCTATTTAAAAAATAATTTAAAACTTGTTTTATTATTTAATAATTAATCATTAAAAACTGTTAAATAGCAAAGTTGCATGTTATTTATGTTTGGTATTTTATAAACTATCTTTTGAAACAAAAATTGCTAAAATATATTAACTACTTAAAAATTTTAAGTTAAAAAAAAACAAATTTTCTTTTTAAAATTATTATATATATATATATACATATATATATATATATATATATATATATATATATATATATATATATATATATATATATATATATATATATATATATATATATATATATATATATTACATCAGTTAAATTACTAACCACTCATTGGAAAATTATGAAATTTGGAATTTAGACTTTTTTTGGATTCTAAGTCTAAATATGGTATAATATTATGGGGTTATTTTAATATGTAGATGACCCCTCATTATAAAAAAATTATGTACATTTAATAAAGACCTTCCATAATTTACAACCGTACTTGACTTTTGTTATTTCATCAATTAGAATACAAGATATAGCCATCGGCCTATTTTTTTTTTTTTTTTGGCGTACTGTTCATAAGATTGTGGCAATTACTTGGATTCAACTGATAGATTCTGAAGTTGGGGATCTTTTATACGAAATGGGAAAATGTGGCGCTCATGAAAACATTATTTATGAGTTTAATATGACAAACTTGGTATATGTCTTGCATCAAAAAAAGAAGAAAAAATACTTAACACAAAAAACCTTAGTAAAGAAGGAACGTCGTTGCTCTTCCTAAAAAAGTTACCCAACGTTCCCCTTTCGCTATATTTTGGTATAGTTCCATATCTGAGAGCAAAAAACCTAGGTTGCTTATCTAGTTTTCTGAAAGTCTGCATGATAATTTGACGCCTATTTTTCCTGAGACATTCTACTATTGCCACTGTTTCTGAAGAAACGATAAAGGAAATCATGTTTGGAAAAAAGGTTTTTCTAAATTATTTTAAATTTATCAGTAACAACTTTTAGTTTCACAGATTAATTTTTCGAAAACATAGAACTTAAACCTTGTTGATTTTTACTGATAAAAAGTTAACTGATTTCTGAAATTTTTTTCAAACATTTTGTGGTAGCTTATTGATTGCCATTTACGCCTAGTTATGTTTAAAATAACCAAAAACCATTTTTTTCTCGCTGGGACATATTTTTACTTGTTTGGGAAGTAGCTGATGGGCAAAATTACCTGGATATGCCAGGAAATTTTTTTCCTCTCTATCTTTTATTGCATTTACAACTTTTATGAACAATTACAGCTTATTTAAGCGATTTCAAGCTCTAATCGGGTTTTCATACGATTCCTTACGAAGAAAACCTTTGATTCCATACCATTACTAACTTATCTCTCTAAAACTCGATAAAATGCAATGTCATCGACAACTAGTCTATCTACCAAGTTTTAGGTCAATTGGATGACGGCAAGTAGGTTAACTAGCCCTCCTAAGATTTATCCGCCACACAATCAAAGTAATTATTATAGGGTTTTTTAAAATACAAATAACCCATACATGAAATCTACATTCCCTCTGTACAGAATATGTATTTTTTTTTTTTTTTTTTTTATTTCCTTAACTCATAAGTTTTAAGTTTTAACTTCTACACTATGCTAAAGGAGAGAGAAATTTATACAAAATCTGTGACCTTCTCTTTGAGATCAACATTCCCAGACAAAACTAAATATACTAGAGATACGTGCTGCATGCAAAATGAAAGGACTCTTCGAGGCGACCCAAGTAGCACAGCGGTATTGGCCAGTGACGGAAACAGGACTTCTGAGATGATTGGCAGTCTATGCCGAATCTCGAACATCGTTCCAAAATACACGATTGATTTTTTTTTAAACAAACATGTCAAAAACATCACAAAACATATTTTTTTACCCCTCGGTCCATATTTGTAACGCAATATTTCAATCTCAAAACTTTGCATCAACATTTCAAAACTTCCAGTATATTTTACCCAGGGCTGAGTGAGATTGGCCAAGATCCATAGCAACGACTTGTCCACAAGTGGGATTTGCCAGTATCGAGCCGATATTGGCCAGCGTATTTGTGCTACTGGGTCTGTTCCCGTACTAAAACTCAAGCGAAAGTTACGACCGGATCTTCTGGAAATGGTTACTAAAAGTCAATTTAAAATTCGTTTAGTCTAAATTAATTGATTCAGATTTGAATCATATATCAGTTTGGATGTTAAGATAAGAATTATAGGATTTCATAACATTCAATCAGAAGTTCCGAAAGAAAAAGCTTTTGGAACCTGGTTATTCAATTACATGTTATCTTGAAAAGTTTATCGCCAAGCTCGAAAAATTGGCGACGTTTTTTATTATAAAACACCCATTTTCTCAGGAATTCTGTTACAAAATGCCAATAACTTTAAGAACGGGAGATATCATTAAATGCCAACAAATTCTACATGACCATTATCTGGAACAAATATACCGTAATAAAAACTTATATAGAAGCCTCTTTTTAGTGGTAGTGACTTTCCCCAATCCAACTTGTTTAAATTTGAAATTTAAAAAAAATGAACAAAGTAACTCCATTTAAAGGTACGTTCTTTCGAGATTATTTTGAACATTAGTATAAAACTATATTGTTACGAACCATTTTAAGTTTCAATAGTAGAAACTAAGCTGTGACATTAAGGACCTAACTATAGATACCAACGAAGGATTTGAAGGCACTTCATGATAGACAAGGTTTCAGAATACATAGGTAGGTTCTGAATACAACTTTTCAAGGGATCTTTATTTTCATTATTTTTAAAAGATCGTTAGTTGTCAAAATAATTAAGCTCTATATCTTTTCATTGAAATTGACAGAATTATAACGGAATAAAAAAAAATTGTCTGAACTTGGCTTATTTGAGGCGCTGTGCGCCAGAACGGACCATCACACAATGAGGAATTTTCACGTCTTTTGATTTTATTTTTATAAGAAGGTAGAGGAAACTCATGAAAAACAATATCATTCTTTCAAAAATTTGAGTTCGGATAGATAGTTAAAAAAATATTTAGTTTTTACTTTGGATTTGGCGGGAAAAAGCTACTTTTGCGTGTGACATCACAGTGCGGAAAGTAAAAATCACCTGCTATTCGAGGGTTGCAGTTCTACTTACGAACTTTCGAAGGATGCGGTTTTGTTTATTTCAACTTTGACCAAGGCCTATTCTAAGGAAAATTTAAGACTGTTAAAAAGTCCGGTCTAAATCAATCCTTCCAATGCAATCTTTATTAAATGGCACACATAAAATAAATAAAAATATCCGGCTATCAGGTACTTGATAGAGATATTTCCCCCTCCCATACGGAATTTAAAAATGTGATTTAATACAAAAATATAAAATGGGTAAAAATATTAAAGATTTTTATTTTCCAAAAGTAGCCAATTAGAGTCGATTGGGTTCCAAAAGTGACTGGGATATATTCGTAAAATCGAGAATAGGAAGTTTCCAAAACATAATATGCTAAGACCACATGCATCCATAAATAAAAATTTAATTCTTATTTGAGACAATGCAATAATTGTTGCTTGTGGTATCATAAGTATGCAATATCCTTTAATAGAGAGAAAAAAATTAAATATTTGAGATAATAATTGTATTTAAATATTACTTTAAGTATTGTAGATATAAATAATTGACAGGAAAGATTCCTAGGTTAAGTTTGTGATGAACAGTAATTCTACTAACGACACACATATTTATTGGCCTAATATTTCAATAATTTAGTTAGAGGTTAATATTAAAACATTTAAAAAATTCATTTAAATCGGTATTTGAAATAATATTTAATAACTTTTCCTGTTTGCTTGTTTGTTGCAAGCATAAAGGAGCATTTGTTTACTTAATAAAAAAAGCTATGCAATAAATTAGCATTTAAGGTAAAATCAATTCACACATAAAAATTTTTTAAATGAACAAAACCATTCAGTCATTTTATACCTATCATTAAAAAAGAAAAAATATTTCTTCAACTCACCAACTTAATAATTCCTTCAACTCGTTACTTACTTGTCTTTAAATCAAAATATATAACACTAAAAGAGCACAATATTCTTTAATGGAAAAATTAAATAGCCTTTTAGCATAATTTTTACTTTAAAGTATTGGCGCTGATATCCAAACCAATTTTTTTAATCTGTAGTAATAAGACATATTAAAATAATAAATATAATTTAAGATATTCAAAACGAAAAACAATGTGCAGAAATTTTTTTATTCATGTTTTAACTAACTGCTCTTATTTGACTATAAAAAAAAAATTCATGATAATAGGCCAAAACAAACTTTTTAAGAGACCACAATTTAATATTCAAGCCATTATAGTTGTCACTTTGATACATAATATGAAGTGTAATATAATAAATAACATAATTTTGATTACACAATAAAGATAATGCTATATTTTAAACATTATCCCATTGCAGAGTAAGATGAACAAATTCAACGAGAAGCATTAAATATTTTTTAAAAACATTTTCTGAGTACATATCCCTATTTTTAAGATAACCATTAAGGAAGAACATAAAAGACAATTAAAAATGTGAGTTATTGAATATTAACTACCACATTTTTTTTATTTAAAAAAAAAGCTGAACTTCATGTAAAAGCGAAACCAGCAAAAACATTAAACTTAAAAAAATGTTAGAAGTCAAGCAACTTTAAGCAATTAGGCTAAATTGACTAACAGGTGAATTTAATTGAACGAAGTTTTCCAATTTTTTAAGGTACATTCAAAGTATTGAAATTAAAAATAGATAAAAAAAAAGTACTGAATTATAAACAGATCTCCGATAGAAGTTTCGATAATCCATTAACATTCCCTTGGCAAATTTTAATACTAAGACTTATGTTACACAAACTGTAAATGATAACTATACACTGTATTAAATTCTGCATCAAAACTGAATAACTTAGGAACTATGACTTTTGGAAGGAAGTAAACCCATTCGATATCAGGTAATTGTTTATAAAGGCAAAAAAAAGCTTCTTGAAACTTTTACATTTGTCGAAACGCATTAAATAATTATTTTTACACACAGTCTTCTTCTCAACGGAAGAATAATATCCACATAAACCAAATACAAGTTTTATTAAATAGACTTCTATGTATAAGAGGTTACAGACCAGGTTGACTTTCTCATATATTACATAATATGTGGGTAGAAAATTGCACAAATAAATCGCACAAAATCAGTATATGGTAAATAAAAGAGTATATAACAACGTAAAAAATGTAACGGTCATGTAACATGAGACATACCCGTCACAAATATAGGGTGGCAACTTAATCCGAAATTCAATATTTAAATATATGGGTGTAACATTTCTAACTCAGTGGAGAAGATTTGAAAAAATATTTACAAACATTGTGGACACATTAAAATACAGTTAATGTGCAGTTGATAAAAATTCAGCACTTATACGTGAATGACAAAAGTTAACAATATACAATGTAAAGATTAATACAGAAGTTAGGACAAATGCACATTTAGGAGAAACATCAAGATTGGACTTACCAACTGAGTCGAGAGTGCCATAACGTTAAAGGCAGCTGCTTTCCAGTGGTCGATATGTTTGAACATATAAATTAAACGCAAAGATATGAAATGTGCATAGCATAGTATCTTTAGTGCATAGTGTAGCATATATACTACACAACTTGGCAGTAAAATTTGAAAAATTATATATTTTATTGCAATTAATGCAAAAGTTTAGACAATGAACAAATTCACACAGATTTCAAAACAAATTTCCTAAATGTTCGTAATACAACTTCAGTGTAATATGCAATGAGTACTTTACAATATTTATAACTACACAAGTTAATTGCGCATATTGCAAGCTATTAATTGGTATTAAAACAAATTAACATTGACTCAAAAGTGTTGACAAAAATGGAATGAAATTAAAATAAACATAATTTAAAACTTAATTGGGGATCTTTTCTTGTTGATTAGTTCATAAATATGTGTTTACAACGAAGAAACTAAATTTTGCATGGTTTGGGGCTCGATTTGGTACCATATCTCCTCTATGGATCTCTTGGGTTCATTTATAGAAGGTTATTGTCTAAAATTGTTGTAAACTTTGCGATACATGATGCCCCAAATATTCTCTACTGTGTTAAGATCTGGGCTATACGCTGGCCAGTCGAGAAGTTTTAAATTCCGAGAATTAAATCAAGCATTTGTATTGTCTGCGGTATAGATCGAAGCACTGTCTTGCTGAAATTTCCACGAAGGTCTTCCTTGAAGCTCAGCAAATGGCAGAAGGTTATCCTGAAATGTCTTAATGTAATGCTGTGACGTTTGGTGACCACTGGTAGAGTGCAAATATACTTATCCATTGTAACAAAAGGCAGTTCATACCCTCACCGAGCCACCATCTTGTCTGGTACTAAACAAAAGGTGACGTTCCTTTCGTAAGTCATGCCAGTATGATGTCCAGCCACCTAGACTGACTAGATTCCCTTTTTTATCTCTAAATACCACTGATTTTCATTTTTATCCATATGACATATTATTTCGAGACCACTTATGATATGTGGCTTTCAAAGCTGGTACCTTTTTCATTTTGCAATAAACCATTGTTCCTGTTCTCAAAATTCGTCTACGAATCGTATACTTTAATACTGAAAATCCTAATGACTTTTAAAATTCGCCAACAGTAATTTGTTAGGCTCTCAACAGTCTTTGGATCTGACGATTATCTGGTTTATTCGTCACACGAGGCCTGACAGAACTGAGTTTTTTCTTTGTATTTGCATCCATTTGATAAAACTCGATAAATAGAAGTCTACTGTCGATTATTAATAGTTGAAAATTACGAAAAGAGCTTACCTTCAGCTTTCAACTGCCAAATTTGCATAAGCTCATCCGTTTGAATTTCTTTAGTGGCATCTTGATTGCGAAGTGTTATTGTTTGTAGAAGTTAAATATTCTAAGTCTGCGACATCATCTCTTTTAAATTTGCATATGCAAGCAAAAATTCGTGACTGTGTCTATACTTTTGCAACAAGCACATTTCAATTTTTACCCAAAAAATTGTTATTATAGCAAATCAAACAACTTTGTTTTGGTTATAGTATTTTAAAAGAGTTTTTGAATATATTTATAGGCTTTTGTAGTTCTTCTATCACAATTCTAAATTTTAAAGCCGAATGATGTCATTGTCTAAACTTTTGCATTGCAGTGTACTAAGATTGCTTATAGTTAAATGTATTTTTATTAGTTTACTTTATAAATTAAACACCAGTTACATGAGCTTTAGTAGCATCATAAAGAAAGAAAAATCATGCATTAAAGGGTTAATGAATATTTATGAGTATGTCTGATTGAAAATGGTAAACATTGGCAAAAGAACTATTCGTGTGCCAAAGGGATTTCACCAAGTGAGTGACAACAAGTAAATAACTAGGCCAAAGACAAATGATTCATTAAAACTCTTATAATATATATGGTCATAAAAGTATAATATTAATTACAATTTATATTCAAAAGCATTTATTTTCTTATTGTTTTCAATATTTTAAAGTTTAATACAAACTATTTGTGAAGGAAGGCTATTTTTATTTTATTACTATAGTCAAACCCAGTAAACGTGAAATCCCTTTACAAAAAATCTAAAAGCAGCTCCCCATACTTAAAACTTAACGTTAATTTATTCGTTTAACACGAAATTCGGTTAATGCGAACAATTTCAGCGGCCCCATCGACTTCGCGTCAACGTGATTAACTGTATAAAATGAATGATTTCCTCTCAACTATATTTTTACACTGAAGGATCCATTTTACAGTATATTCTCCAATGTTGATTAAGGCTGTCCTCAACCGTAGAGTTGTTTACAAAAAAACAGCACCAAGTTAAGGCATTTCACTAGTTAGGTAAAAAAAGGCAGCTGATACTGTTCCGTTAATGGTAAAATAAAGGTAAAGATACCTTTATTTTGTCATTATTGGCTGTTTTCAAACAACGGTGGGGATTCTATGTCAAGACGATTAATGGCAACAAATAGTCAGAGCAAATGTACAGTCAAGGTGCAGGTGATAAACAAAAATTCCACAATTATACATGAAAGACAAAAGTTAGCACGATCCAAGGTATACATACATTTATTTTTGCCATAAACGGCTGACTTCAAAGTACAGTGTGGATTCTATATCAAAATGATTTATGCCAATAACTGGCAGTAGCCACCATTTTTTACTTAGCTAATGAAATACTTTAACTTGGAGCTGATTTTGTGTAAACAGTAACCAACAACTTCTCATGAATCAGAAATCTCATTCACCATTGAGCTTTTGGACATTTTAGTAGCACTCGAGCAAGAGATTACATTGCAATTTAAGGGACAAATGCACATTGATGGAAAAATAGTTTGAAGTGTATACAATACAGATGCACTATGGAAAACTAGTGTTTTTATAACTTTGTAGTTATGAGTCATTTAAAAATAAATAAAAAGTTTCCGAAAATCATCAGGTGTAAAAAGAACAGTAGTAGCTATTGATGAACAAATAAAAACAATCTTTCTCGTGCTAAAGAACATGATAAAATAGTCACTTAAATAAAAGCGAAGGAAATCATTGCTCGTGCACTTGGTAAACATTGAAATTGAACTGCGGCCTACGCTGTAAACATATTATGCGCTACTACGTCATATGTTTTTTTGTTTGTCTCGTGACCTTTGTTTTAATTTCAACTAATTTAAAACTCGATTTTTTATTAATTGAAATCATAGTGACATAAAGTAATTGCACTGCTCAAATATATTCGTTCACTAATACGAGAAAATACAAAAACTGTTCATTTTCCTTACATGTGCAAGTTCCTCAATTTGATTTTTGCTGTTTCTAATGCATTATTACAAAACCCTTCTTGCAAAGAATGACCAAATGTGGTTTACCTAATGGAAAGTTGGTCATTAGATAAACTACATTTGGTTCGTTCTGGCATAAATGGTTTTGTAAAAATAGGTTAGAAACAACAAATATCAAATTGTGAGATGGTCCGTTCTGGCTCTCGACTCCTCATTTATCATTTAAAATAACGTTTGTAATTTTAAATACATCATTCCAATTTTCATGTTAAAGATAAAAGAGTGTTCTAAAAATCGGTAGAATATGCGAATTTTTAAGTAAATTGCGTATTTATCAGAAGGTGTTTGTTTAAATTTTTGATTTCGAGCCAGACGTACACTAATTTTTAAAATTTAAATAAAAAATATCAATTTTCTGAACCCTTGATTTTTAACCAAGATCTTTCCTTTCATATGCTTTCAATCATACTAACTCGACTACTGGAGCTTGTTTTATTCAACTTCAAAATTATGCAAAATGTTAATTTTTGAACTTAAAGAAAAAATCGTTTCACAGACTTTAATTCTTTTGTATGCATCGCTTTAAAAAATGTGAATATTCTCTTTGACGAAATATTTTAGTGAAGTATTGGGTGGTTATAGTTACAGAGCAACATGCAAAAATTTCTAAAAAAAAATAATAACCATTGGTCATAATGATCTGAAATTTGGCATAAAAATAGGGGGAAAGGTATAGAATAATAAGAAAAAAAAGTTCGATTTTTTTTTTCTTATGTCATCACCAAATTACCCCTTTTTTCGCTTCTATTCAGGTCAAATTTCAGCCTATTCTGACGGATGACTCTTTTTTATAGCTTTTTGCAAGCTTAACTTTAATTAAAACCACCCTGAATTTAAAAACTACAAAAAACGTATTTTTTATACTACTTTTAATGATGTTTAGGATAGGATGGATATCTCAAAACATGTTGTATATTTCATTTCAAATAAAAAAGAATACTTGTATTTTAAATACACCATTGACTCAGTTTTTAAAAGAAACGTAAAAGTAAATAGATCGTAGTCAAAAAAAAAAAAACTCTCCCACACAAATTAATCAATTAAAACATTTGAAATCATGCAAAATTTCGTTTTTTAAAGTATTTTAATTTCATTTAAAATATTATTTGAAACTAATCTGGATTAGGAAATACTACGAATAAAACATTATTATATGGAAATGTAACAAATGTCCTCAGGGAAATGTTTCTTAACGCAAATTGAGTTTGAATATTTATCAAATACTTATAATTTCCACGAATGTTGTCATTATTCCTTGAAAATTCCATGATTGTTTATTTACAAACTTCAAACTGTTTTGGTTTATCTGGTTTTACTTTTAAAACCTATTAAACAAAAGTTAGAATGCTTGTTATTTATTTACTTTTCTTCAAATTCGATATACTAAAACAGCTGGGTAAACTTCTAGGTTGAATGATTCTATTTATATGTATAATTTCACATTTTTCTTACTCGGGTGAATTTTGTCAAATATTATTTTATTCATTGTGGATGATTGCTTCTGTTTATAGAAACCTAATTATATAACCAATAAAAAGAAAGTTTTTAATACAAATCCTTTATATGCAATACCAATTTTTATATGCAATAACATAGCACAAATTCTATTGTCTTTCTGTACCAAATTCTGTTCTTGGTGTTTGCATCTAATTTTAAATATTAAAAACACCTCTATCAGCAAAACAAGCGGCAAACTATGTTTCAAAATTGACTTATCAAAAATGAATGAGAATTTATGCATTCATGTTCAGATATCTTTTATTTATTCTAATTAAAACAACATTAGCAACAGGAAAGAGTTTCAACAATGATCGGTTGAATGGGATTTATTAGTATTTCAAAACGCTTATAGAAACGTGTGTAAAATTGACCTTCTAGTGACAGTGACATCCCCCAAAACTTGATATAATGCATTGTCATCGACATCGAATCCAGCTTCCAAGTTTTAACCCGATAAGTTGGTTGGTTGGTTAATTAGACCTCCACAGATTTGACCGGCAGCCACCACACTTAAACAAACAAACTCAAAGTTAATGTAAGGGATTTATAAAGATTGTTGTTTGCTTTTATTAAACAGTTTGTCGCCGAAATCAATGATTGTACATTAGAAAAAGGTATAAAAAATTGCTTATCTAATGATTCGTACGCCTGCCTGTCTGTCCGTCTAAGTTCAAGTATCCTAAATACAAATGACGCTTATGATATGCCAACTGAAAGGTCTTGTCAAGATAAGTTCCTATACCAAAATTCAATTGATAGTTACAAGCGGAGGTACTAGAAATGATGACCTGAAGTTATTATGCATTTCGTTAAGCCTAAATTATCAATTCTAAATACATGTATCATATACCAGTTTGAAGGTCTTAATAAAATTATTAGGATTACATAAAATTCTATCAAAACCTACAACTGTATGTACTTCAAGGTTCAATCGGAAGAGTTATTCTATAGTAACTCTAATTAAATATCAAATCTTGGTTGGTTGGTTGTTTTCAGATTGTCTAGCACCGTCAGCAACACGAGAGCTATAGTGTGCCGAAACATTCCTCATTTGACAAGCCAACATACATTTACAAACACCAATGCCTTACACGGGACACGAACCCGCAACTTCGAGGTCTAGAAGCTAGCCCGCTAACCTCTATACCGTATCAAATCTTGGCTTAAAAAGAGATATCGTTAGAAGTGGAATATTCAGTGACCAATTTTTCAGTCAAGTTTGTCGTTAAAACCACGAACTGGGCAAAAAGTTTGCTTGTAAAATCTCCAAATTGGCAGAGATTTGGTTATCATACCGCACACATGATTCAAAAGTGACATAACTCAAAAGTCTCCATATTTTGCAATGAACTGGGTAAAGAATCACTCATTTCATGTACTTGGAAAAACGGTGTAGGTCAGTTTCAACTTGAATTCAACTTGTAAATATTCTTATTCCGTTCAACCAGCTTCGAATCCATGCAATCTGATGTTCTGTACCACACTTTAATCCAAAATAAAGAATTGTGGAATTTTTGAAGCAAGGATGCTATATGTCAACAACTTTAACGGGGAAAGATTTCAGTCCTTAAATGTAACCAAATAGTACATGCTTTGCATCTAGACCTGATGTAACGCAATAAAGCAGGTGCAGGATGATATTTTCAGTGACAGTTAGTATCAGAATGTAACTTGTTTCCAATTTTTATCTCAAAATGAAGAATTTTGAGTTGTGCTATTTTTGAAGCAAGGATACGATTTGTCAACAACTTTAAACGGGGAAGATTTCAGTCCTTAAATGTCACCAAATAGTACATGCTTTGTTTCTAGACCTGATGTAACGCAATAAAACAGTTGTAGGATGCTGTTTTCAGTGACAGTAGCAGAATCCAACTTGTTTCCAATTTTTATCTCAAAATGAAGAATTTTGAGTTGTGCCATTTTTGAAGCAAGAATGCGATGTGTCAACAACTTTAACGGGATAAGATTTCAGTCTTGAAATGTCACCAAATAGAATACGATTTGTATCTTCACCAGATATAATACAATAAAACAAGTGTAGAATGTTGTTTTGAGTGACAGTTAGTGTCAGAATCGAACTTGTTTGAATCCAACTTTATTGTTACCTCAAAATTAAAAGATGTACCTATGTTTATGGATTCTTTTTAATTGCTCAAAACATCTTGTTCTTGCATATTGGCTATCGTTTACTTAAATTTGTTTACGTTTCCAAAAACCAGTATTTTTACTGTTTAAGTTTAACATGAGATGCTATTAATAACTCGAGCATTTTTAGTCGGAACAAACTTCCAAAAGTAGGGCTCATTTGTTACAAAACATCTTTAATAATAAGAAATTATTGGAAAGTAGTTACACAAGAGCAAGTTTAATTAAGGTCAAAAAACTTTTCCAGAAAAAAATAGAGCACTTTCCTTTGGCATAGACTACATAACTTGGACATCAAGATTACATTAGTTACCAAAAATATATTTATAAAATCATTATAAATGTTAACAGATCTTTCTCAAACTTTATACGTACTACTGAAACCATGAGGAAGTTGTATCTAAAAAGTAAAACTAATTAAACACAATAAATAAAAAAATAGTTTACATTTTTATAAATCACGCTAGAAGGAAAATCATGTGACATATAATGAAAACTTTAATTATCTATGTTATTTTTTAATAAATTTTGTTCACAACTTTCCCGATAAGGTTTAGTCCGTAAAGTTAACTTTCATATAAGCCCTAAAGTCTCATATTTCTCTACGCGGTGAACAAAATTAGATTTTGCTTTTTAATATATCATTTCCCTCACGCTTAAGTAGTAGATTCACCAAATTTTATGACAGTATGTGCATTAAAAAAGGCTCTAGACTGCTTTAAACATGGGCAATTTAATTATGACCACCCTGTATTTTAAAAGATTTACATTTAGCCACTGAGACATTTTCTTTTATTTAGAATTTGAATTCGTAAATTGAATAAGTGATTTCACAAATTCGTAAATTAAATTACAGTGAATAAAATTTTCAAACATTAGCAGCATCTGGTGACTTAAGGGGAGTTCAAACCTTTTAACGACAGCAAAAACGGCTTTTTTTACGTAATTTTCGATAGACTTTCAATAAAATATATTAGCTATTTTTGATTGATATTTTTTATACATAATGATGTTTATTTCCTTCTTGAAAAACAATAATTATTTTAAGCATGAGTATTTTTTTTTAAGTTTTCAAGAACGTAATGATGGAAAATTTAGAAAAAAATTCTGGACATAAGTTACCCACATTATTAAAAAAAAAGTTATTTTTCTATACCTTTAAAAAAATTTATGAGCATACACATTATAGTTTTACATTCTCTGAGCCAGGAATTAAGAATAAAGATGACAAGTTTTTTATAAAATGGCATTTATAGTTAGAGAAATTTTTTAAAATTTGTATTTTTATTTTTTAAATAAAAAATGTTTTATGTTGTATTAATGGATATTTCTAGCTTAGAGAATAAACCCATATATTAGCTTGAATTTCCATTATTAATATTGAGTTTATTCCAGAAACTCAATAAAATATATATTAGGTATGTAACTTATGTTAAAGGAAATTGTTTCTAAATTTTCCATCATTACGTTTCACTTAAACTTTTAGCAAACATACTTATATCTAAAATAATAATTATCTTTTAAGAAGGAATTAAACATTGTGCCGTATAAAAAATATCAATTAAAAATAGAAAGTACAATTCATTTTAAAGCATATCGAACATTATGCAAACTAGAGGTGCGGAACATCGAAATAACTTTCAATTATACTGTAATACTGACGTGAATTTGTGTCATTCATTGTTTTTGTAGTTTCATCATTTATTTAGCTAAAATTGTCAGTTTAGCGGTGTTTTTTGCAATAATTCTTGCATGGGGTAAAAACCCCACCAAAATGCTGATTTTGGCGTGTTAGACTTTTCGATAATTGAAACTGAGGAGAGAAGAAAAAACGATCGTTAATGAGGTATGCTCAAAGAAAGAGAACTTTGTGTTAAAGATATTCGTTTTTCAACTTTTTACGCCATTAAAGCATTTTTACTGGAATTTCGGAGGTGGGGATGTTTAGAACACCGTAATAGGCTTTACCACAGCGACTTTGAAGATTGCACACATTGCCACACACATTTATCACATTGATTCGTTAAAGCCGTTTTTTAGCAATTACTGAAAAACATGATTTTATCAATGATAGCTACTTTATGTGCATGAGCGATTTTGATGAAAACCTTAATGGTAAGTCTCTGTTCCACCATCAACCCGTACACCAAATTTGAATATTATAGGTCAATTTGTTCGGGACTTTTGCTGACCACGCACAGACACACATTTTTTCTGTATCACTTTTTTTTAATCAGGATGTTCCAAAACGTGGAGAAATGCAAAAAAATCGAATGCTATACTTTCATTACCCTATGTATACATATGGGTAATTAAAAGTAAAAAAGCTGTTTTTGTTGCCGTCAAAAGGTTTAAAGTCCCAAAATTTGAAATTATATAAAGGATATTTTTAATATATTTTAAAATTAGGACAAACGTCCTATTAACGATAAATGTCTCTTAGAATTGGTATCATAAAACAAACCTATCTTTATCTGTGCATAACAACTTGCCTTCAGACATAAAAAAAAATCTACAACTAAAAATAATTAATAGTTTAAAAAACTAAAAAAAATACGCTTTTATAGAAAAGTGAACTAAAAAGTAGAAAATAATTTTAAATAAATTTGAAATAAGAATAGAGTGATTAACAAGAAATATTTATTTTATCGTAAAAAAGCGTGGGGTGCTTGATGTCAATTGTTGAAAATATCTTAAAAAGCACCCCACGCTTTTTTACGATAAAATAAATATTTCTTGTTAATCACTCTATTCTTATTTCAAATTTACTTAAAATTATTTTCTACTTTTTAGTTCACTTTTCTATAAAAGCGTATTTTTTTTAGTTTTTTAAACTATTAATTATTTTCTACTTTTTAGTTTGGTTTTCTATTAAAGCGTGTTTTTTTAGTTTTTAAACTATTAATAATTTTTTCTGTAAACTATAATTTTTTTTTAGTTAGTGTACAAAACTCTCCAGTTGTTTCTGCCAATAGTCACATGCTTGTCTCAAATTTATGTCATGTGTATGCCTTAGTACACACCGTATTACTTGGCACAAAACACTACCGTGTCTCTGAATATGAAAAATCACTAATCCTGAAGATCCTGGTAAGGATAATGCGACTAAAAAAAACACGCTTTGTATAACTGTCGTTCAAACGGCACACCAGGATTCGATTCCGGAGAAGGTTGGTTTTTTGGAATTTAACGACGCAAGGGCAACACGAGCTAATCCTTGTGATTGGTTGGTTGTATTCAGATTATCTGGCGCCGTCAGCAACACAAGGGCTATAATGCGCCGAAACATTTCGTCATTTAACAAACCAACATACATTTACAAACACCCATGCCTAATACGGGACTCGAACCCGCAACCTCGCGGTCTAGAAGCCAGCACGCTAACCACTATACCGTTTGGTCGGCTAATCCTTGTGATAAAGAGACAAACTTATTGAATTATTGAATTGTCATCGGTCCTTAATAAGTATGCCAAATTTCGAGTTAATCCGACGTTTTGAAGGGGGTCAAAATCATGTTCAAAGATTCCGTTACATACTAACATACATACATACGTCTGAAGCTAATAAAAGCGTATTAACATTTAACTGCTGTAAGCTGTCTGACAGACCTAGAGTCATTTTTTGTGGAATGCTTCCACCCCCTAAAATATCTCATCTTTGACTTTTATATTAATTTTTCTGATACTATGTTTCTTAAACTTTAAACTGATGTTCACAAATTTGTGTGGCGCAGTATGGACCATGTGTTGCTCTTGCGCCAAAAACCTCAAACCACCCAACCACAGCAGTTAAAGGTTAAAAATACAAGATTATAACCATTTACTTTTAAGGTTGGTTAAGTTGTTTACATATATTATGAAAAAAAAAGGGTCCAACTTTGACTAATTTTTAGATAATATTAAAAGAAGGATTTTTTACTTTTCTAACAAGTGTTTGTAATGTATCTAGCTGAGAAAGAACAAATGTGAATCATTTGCGAGGGAAAGTTTAATATATTTAAATGTGTCTTCTAAATTATAACACTTGGTTCATTGCAAATAGTTTTTCAATTAAAACCTATCTTCGATAAACAACATTTCAAGCGAATAGTTATCATAATATCACCTTTTAGTTTATATGAATGGAATTCATGAAGTTGATACATCTCTCGACAAATTTTAGTTCTTACGTTTGCAAAATATCATTTATCTTTCTAAAGCTGAATGTTTGGTTTGAAATATCAGGAAATTTGGCTTTGCATATATTAGAATTCAAATGAATATTTCAATCTTTTCCAAATAGTCTTCACACTGTGTAAGGAAATTATTTCCTGGACAGCTTATTTGGCAGTTGCACTTCTGAACTAACATTATCATTTTCATGTCAAATGCATAGTAAAATATTTCCTGGTAAAGACTCAAGTAAGAAGTACTAGTAAATCAACAAATTGGGAATTAAATTATTATTCGGTTGTGTAATTAAATACAAAAGCGATCAACCAAGCATTCTTTAAGTATAAATAATCGACAAAAGTGTGTTAAAGTATTCGTCTATAAAATTGTTTGCAGTTATTCTCCGATTTCAACACCTCAAATAATTGGCTATTAAGGTTTAAGCGGGAAAAGTAGTTTTCCAAAAAATATAAATATTTGATAAATACAAAAGTTTCGTTTGAGTTTTGTAAACAATGATATGAGGTGAAGATAAAAAAAAAAGATAATATAACCCATAAAAACAAAGATTTCAATATAAATCTTCTATACACATTGTTAATTTTTATGTGTAATTGCAACTCATTGAATTCACATCGAGTTTTCATAGTATTTGACCACTACAAACTGTTTACTATTTTTTTGCCCCTAAAACTTGATTGAATACATTGTCATTCACAACGAGTCTATCTGCCAAGAATCAGCTCAATTTCGATGACGGCAAGTGGATTAGTTAGTCCTCCGAAGATTTTGTCGCGTCAACCTGATAGGAAAAGAGGTCAATCATTAACTGATCCTTATAAAATTTTAACCACATATTCTGTACACTAATCGCTATATCCCATACCAGAACTATTGCAAAATTTTAATTCTTACTTTTTTTTTTTGTCCGCCATTTTGTTATTTTTGCATATAAATTAATATTAGAGCTACGGGATACAGCCACTGTCACACTAAACCTGAAATCATTCAATTTTTTGTTTCAGATGGGCCGTTGTTCAGATTTTTTAAACAGCACATACCTACCTACTTTTTGAGGACTCCTGTTTACCTGGCATTTTCACACTAAAAAAGGTTAAAATCAATAATTTTGTAATTTTTTTTTAGTAATTTACGAATTTTTTTGTTAAGCCTAACAAGTTTTGTATCAATAAACATAACAGTATTCCTAAAAAAAATTAATAAAAATAGCGTTTTTTTCATGTATCCAAAGTAGACAGAGCCCTTGATATCTAGGTAATTGAATGTGAATAAAAGCTCATAAATCAAACCTAAGGCAATAGAAACGAGTGTTAAAAGTGGCATTTGTGTGACAGTCCGAAAACATGATCAAAAGCATTGTCAAACATTACCTGGCATTTTCACACTAAAAAAGTGGTTAAAATCAATAATTTTGTAATTTTTTTTTAGTAATTTACGAATGTTTTTGTTAAGCCTAACAAGTTTTGTATCAATAAACATAACAGTATTCCTAAAAAAAATTAATAAAAATAGCGTTTTTTTCATGTATCCAAAGTAGACAGAGCCCTTGATATCTAGGTAATTGAATGTGAATAAAAGCTCATAAATCAAACCTAAGGCAATAGAAACGAGTGTTAAAAGTGGCATTTGTGTGACAGTCCGAAAACATGATCAAAAGCATTGTCAAGCATTACCTGGCATTTTCACACTAAAAAAGTGGTTAAAATCAATAATTTTGTAATTTTTTTTTAGTAATTTACGAATGTTTTTGTTAAGCCTAACAAGTTTTGTATCAATAAACATAACAGTATTCCTAAAAAAAATTAATAAAAATAGCGTTTTTTTCATGTATCCAAAGTAGACAGAGCCCTTGATATCTAGGTAATTGAATGTGAATAAAAGCTCATAAATCAAAGCTAAGGCAATAGAAACGAGTGTTAAAAGTGGCATTTGTGTGACAGTCCGAAAACATGATCAAAAGCATTGTCATTGACAACGAATGTACCAGAAAATTTGATAGTTTCAGATCGAACGGAGGCCGTGAACAAGCTTAATTAGCGCCAACAGAAACGTGTGCGAAGACAGCCTTTTAGAGACAGTGATAGCCCCCAAACTATATATTGTAGATTGCATTGCCATGGACAACGAATCTATCTGTCGAATTTCAGCACAATTAGATAGCGGCAAATCAGTTATTAGTTAGTTAAAGCGATAATAAAGCGTGTGAAAAAGCGACCTTTTAGTGACAGTAAAAACCTCCTAAACATGATATAGTCATTGTCATTGATATCAAATCAATTTCCCAAGTTTCAGCTTGATTGGATGACGACAAGTGGGTTAAATAGGTGTCCGAAGATTTGCAACGGTATAGTGGTTAGCGCGCTAGCTTCTGGACCGCGAGGTTGCGGGTTCGAGTCCCGTGTTAGGCATGGGTGTTTGTAAATGTATGTTGGATTGTCTAATGACGAATGTTTCGGCGCATTATAGCCCTCGTGTTGCTGACGGCGCCAGATAATCTGAAAACAACCAACCAACCGAAGATTTGCAACGGCAACTGCACACAAATACAAAATCGAAGTGTAGGTAAAGGATTTAATAATATAACTCATAAAAAAGTTTTTTAATATAAAACCTTTATATGTATTGCCAATTGGTATGTGCAATTGCATGTTTTTGAGCTCAGATCGAGTTTTAATCGTGTTCGACCACTAAGAACAAAATATCCATTCCGAATTATTTACTAATTTAGTTTGCGCCCCAAAAACTAGATTAAATACATGGTTATTCACATCGAGTACTTGATAGAAAGTATTGTCATGGACAACGAGTGAACCAGCTAAATATCAAAGTTTCAGTTCGATGAGATGTCGGGAAATAGGTTTATTAGAATTCCAATGTGATTGAAGCATGTGTAAAAGCAACCTTTTATTCACAATGACAGCCTTCAAAACTTGTTAGAATGCAATCTTATCGACAACGAATCTATCTGACAAATTTCAGCTCGATTGGATGACAGCAAGTTGGTTTATTCGTATTGCAAAACGATAAAAAAAAGCGTATGTAAAAGTGGCATTTTAGTGATAGTGACAGCGTCCAAAATTTAATAGAATGCAACCTTAATGACAACAAATCTATCTGTAAATTTTCAGCATGATTGGATTACGGCAAGTTGGTTTATTAGTATTCTGAAGATAAAAGCATATGTAAAAGCGACCTTTAAGTGAAAGTTGGCAGCCACAAAATGTTATAGAATGTATCGTCATCGAATCTATCTGCCAAATTTCACACCTATTGGATTACGGCAAGTGTGTTAATTGGGCCTTCGCCGATTTGCCCGGCAGGCACAAACACGCAAAATTGAAGTTAATATAAAGTATTTAATAATATAAGCCATACAAACAAAGTTTTTAATATAAATCCTTTATTTGCATTGCAACTTTTTATTTTCATTAACATTCTGCGTCGATTCTATTGTCAGCTTGTGCTTGGCGTTTGCATCTAATTTTAAATATTAAAAACATCTCTATCAGCAAAATATGCGGTGAACTACATTTCAAAATTTATTTATTCGACTTGACTGCACTCCATAATAAATTTGTGCATTCAAGTCCAGTTATCCATTATCTATTTTGATTAAAATAATTTTCGCAACAGGATAGAGTTTCAACAATAATCGCTTGAATTGAATTTAATAATATTCCAAAACGATTATAGAAACGTGTGTAAAAGCGACTTTTTAGTAACAGTGATAGCCCCCTCAAACTTGAATGAATGCATTGTAATCGACATCGAATCTATCTACCAAGTTTCAACCCGATCAGATGACGTCAAGGGGATTAATTAGACTTCCACAGATTTGACTGGCAACCGCACACACACACTCACAAACAATTAAAATCGAACATAATTTATAAATGATTTAAAACCAAATTACAATATTATTTGAGTGTGTTTTTCTCGTTATGTGTAGCAAATATCTATATATATGAGATCAGTAATACGTTCGATATCTCTCCCATAAGTTTTTTTTTTTTAGTGGGGATTACGTCATAAACACGTTATTAAAAGATGAATTCTTTTAGTCTTTAAGGAAGTTTTCATAAGACCTTAATCTCGGTCTAAATCATCCACAAGCTCCGGTTTATAATTCAATATTCTACCGCTTATTTCTTTATTTTTCTAAAATTAATAATGAATTAACATTCCTTGTGCTGTTCCGAAATTAAATTTTAAATAAAAATACTTGCAAAACTCCATCCTACGCTTATCCAAAACAATGCATGACCAAACAGTCATTACTGAAATCTAGATCAAGATTCTTTTTTAAGTATCGGTTAAAAACTTGTGGCATCGAATGAAAAAGGTGAAAAAAGTAAAAAAGGCTACAAAAAAAATGCACTGTACAAAGTACGTTAATACAAATTATATACATAAGAAAGTTAAACCTGAGGACAAATTTTAAAAACTTAAATTCAACTCACAATCTCTGAAACTAAAAAAAAAATTATTTCTTTTATAACTTTTTAATATCTCTGCATACCGGGGGAAAAATTAGGATTTCAGAGTAAAATAATTATGAACTAAAACAATTTAACTATAATTAATTACTTCTTTTCCCATAGCAATTCAATTAGTATATAAATGTTCTACGGAAATTTTTTGCCAGAAAGTATGAGACATTTTGGTTCAAATCTTGCTAAAAGGGGGAGTTCATCTATGTATAACTATGGAAATATTAAACACGCATGAAGAAAGTCAGGTATTTTCGGATAATTAAGTCAAATTAAAGGGTTATTTTTAGAAAATTAGTAAATTTTTTTGTTTTTTCAGTAAATACTGTAATAGAAGAAGATTCAAAGTTTTATTTGTTTATTTTGCAAACAATCAGCAAATGTATTTTTCAAATACGCATTTTAAAAAAAAAAAAAATTGTATTCGGGAAACTTAATTTATCGGTTCCACTAGAGTCATCTAATCCAAAAAAAAAGTTAACTTTAGAAAAAAGTACTTTTACTTAACAATTAAGTATTTTTCAAACAGTTTTATATTTATCTAAATTAAAATAAGCCACAGAGATTCGTTGGTTTGTTGTTTTCAGATTATCTGGCGCCGTCAGCAACACGAGGGCTATAATGCGCCGAAACATTCGTCATTAGACAAGCCAACATACATTTACAAACACCCATGCCAAACACGGGACTCGAACCCGCAACCTCGCGGTCTAGAAGCTAGCACGCTAACCACTATACCGTTTGGTCTCACAGAGATTCGTAATCTTATTCCTAAGGAATGATTTTATATTCATTCAAATTAAAATAATCCTAGTGATAGTACAATAATACTCCCATGTCATTGTACTTGATACCGTGCTTTTATTTTTACTAATTAACAAGGTAAGTAAGTGTTGATGTTCATCCTCCCAAACGTTGCAAGTGCATACGAGTCACACAGACTCACAAATATTGCAAGAGCATACAGATCAAGCAACCTCGCAAATACTGTAACCCAGTGACGGATTGTGGGTAGTAAAAGTGAGGAGGCCCGAATTAAATTAAGGTATACATATACATTAGGAATTTCAAAATTTGACTCAAGTCTGCATTTTTGTTTTAATGTTTTAAAATTTCCCGAATTCATTACCTTTAAAAATGCCATTTTCTTTCTGAGACTCAATTTACTTTTTAAATTACAGTGGGTTTTGGGAACCTATTTTGTATCATTTTCATTAGTGTAGTAAACTTTAAACGCGTTTTCTGAAGAATGACATTTTGGTGTTATATAACTTTACACCATAACTTCAACGGTCATAACTTCATAATAAATTGTCCGATTTACAAAATTCTAATTTTTTCTGAAGACACAAGTTGTGAATTTGTTTTCTATGGAGAATCTAACATATATTGTTATAAATACATTTTTTAATGAATATTTTAATCTTAATTTTTTGTTAAAAATTATGTATTTTTGTAACTTTTTATTTAAAAAATTATAATTAAATAAATATTGCAGGAAAATTCAAAATTCTCCGTAGGAACATGCGTCAATATAATATATTTTATTTGCAGTAAAAATTATACCTCTAAGTTAATTACAAGTTTATTTATGTATGTTCTAATAATGTCCTAATTAGTCACTTTAATTGCAATTAGCTGATTAAAAAATTGACGGAAAAATAAATTTTACGTATATAAATGCATCATTTTTAAAACTGATATACTGCCAAAACGTTTGAAATTATTAACTAAAAATTAAAGAAAATCACCTCAATTGTATATGTATACCTTAATGGAAAAAAAAAACTTGTAAATATCAAAATACTTGAATTTCATGTAATTTTGTAAATGTTATTCAAATACACATACAAACAAAACTACAAGATTAATCACATAATTAAATTATCTAAATAAATCTTAGTAAAATAAATATTTAAAAAAAAAAAAATTATTATAACAAAGATGGCGTTTCGTTTGAGCATGGGGGACGACACTTTGAGTTATAACGAATGCATTTACACCTTCATGACTTTTGAAAATTAAAAAAGTAGTGGAGAATTCCTAGGAAAAAAATATAAAGAATGGGTTTCAAATTATTAATTCGAACTTAAAATTAATGCATATCTATTTATTAATACTTCAATAAGAAATACTCATTCACGGTTGAAAATTCCCTGTTTGAAGCATTAGAGGACTTTAGCCTTTTGTATGTAATCAGCATCCCCTTATACATAAAACATTCCTCAGTCCATGAGTTGAGGATTTAAATGTGGGACTTGGCTTCCTCAAGTGGTTACCAGTGGCCAGTTATTACGACGACCGTGGACAGTGTTATTACTTTTAGAGTTGCTCGAATACTACTGGGTCTTACTCTAAGATAAAAAAAAAATAGAGAGAGTTAGAACACTCCTTTTTGCTCCCTCCCCTTTATAACTAATCACTAATAAATGGATTGAAAAACATGCTATAAATATTTTATATTTTTATTGGATTAAGAATACTTAGTAACAAATTAAAATGAGCTCATGTTGATGGGGAGAAGTTCAAAACTTCAACAACCCTGAAGATTAAACTTTTTTAATGCAAGATAAATTACCAATATTTTTAACATCATACATCATTTTATGCACAATAAAGGTGACAGATTTAGATTTTTATAACAACTTCAGCCCATACTGTAGGAACATAAAACTCCTTATTAAATAAGGTCCTTGATAACTTCCGAAGTTAAACGAATTACATAAAATAAGTGAAAGTATAAAAACAATTCTGTATATATAAAAAAAAGAAAGCCAACATTAAGAAGTAAATGTTAGGACTGAATAAAATTAATTTAATAACACAGTTAAAAATTCAGTAGAAAACACAGTGAAAAAAAATTCTATTAAATATTACATGAATTATATATATATAAAAAAAGTTCACAAGAGAAATTTCCCCTTCGTAACTTTGGAGTAAATATTTAAATAAAGAATTTTATTTGATTTAAAAAAAAAAAAATGAAACAAATTATTTTTAAGACATCGCTTAAAGGAGCTAATGAAAATTATTAAAAGCTTTAAATGTGCTATATTAAAAAAATTGCAATCAGTGAAGTTGTTATGTTGACCAGTTAAAAATTTTGAAATTAAATTAATACTTGATTTTACAAGACCATTTGGGGGAAAAAAGATGTTTCGACAATTACTTGTGACGTTTATCTTTAACAGATCATTATGCGATGGCTTAGTTCTAGTAAAATCACTTATTTTGTGAAGAATGAAACTTTTTACTGTCTGTATAAAAATTCTTCTGTTAAAGGTATCGAATTGAAAGTTACGTTAAAAATTGAGTATGATGCTAAATATCAGTGTGAGTGGTAGGACAAATACACACTTCCGAACATTTGAACTAAATTTAAGTACTCAAAATTTTTTGGGGGGAGAGGGGAGGGGGAAGAAATTATCGAAACAAAAACAAATTGCTAAGCAAATCATACTCATACATTTTTCAAAATAAAGAGTGAAATTTAAAAAAATCTTACCATTGACTATCATTGTCAATTCTATGCCACTATCACACTAGAAAACTCTTTAAAGTTAAGCGTCCAATCGCTATCTCCTCTAGAAATGGCCATTCAATTCCAGAGATTCCTCCCGAGAGCAGAGAAAGCATGGGTGTTTTGGTAATGTGTTACCACATTACTAAAACTCACTGCAAAAACCAGGATGTCATACAAAAGTTGCAACCACGGTTTCTACACGCTGCGGGGGAAAACTAATATCCTTTGAAGTGAATGAGGGTGGACAGGGGGAGACGGTTTTTGTAGAAACGATAGTGATTGATTGACATTTTTACGAATTTGTGACAAGAGAAATGTTGCTCTATCCACAATCGTTAATGTGGTGAAGCCAATGACTGCTTCGATTATAATTTATTCAAAATATTTTTTTTTTTAAATTCCACAACTAAACAATATATATAAGGGGAACTTAGGTTCAAAAAAGGGAGGCACCATCCGCCACTGCTGTAAGCGCTTATAGATCATACAGCCTCATAAATACTGTTTCATACGAACCACGCAGCCTAATAATTACTGCGATGTACGGATCACACAGCTTCTCAAATATTGTCACTTACGGATCACACATCTCGTAAATATGAAAAACGTACGAATCACACAGTCACATAAATATTGCAACTTACGAATCACATGGCCTTGCAAATGCTGCAAGTGCATACAGATCACACTCTCACATATATTGCAAGTGCATAAGGAACACATAGCTCTTGCAACATGTGTTGTACATTACTCCTCATTGTTATGTACAGTAAAATTACATAGCGTTGAAGTAGTAATCTGAATAATTATAAAAAAGTTCAAATGAAAGAAATAAAAACAATAACGGTGAATAATCTTAGTTTTTTTCTATTAATCAACTGGACTCAACTAGAGCAACAATAGTTTCTCGTTCGCCGTCAGCCTTAAGTTATAAAAATTGAAATCCATTTTAATCAGTCCAATTTTTATTATTTTCTTTTCAGTGGTTTTCTAGTGGTTAACCAATATTACAGATTTAAGATTTATAAATTGGACATCTGTGTAATATGTGTTAAAACTAACATAATTAAGTTTCCAATTCCTTATTTCAGTACTTATACTGACGTAATGACTTTTTTATCAGATTCGCAGACCTGGCTAAACTTTTGCCATTTACCATCCCAGTTGTTCAAGTAAATTTGTCAACAAGATACTCGACTAAGTAGAGAGGAGTGTAGGAGAATCGTTATCTCTTGTTGCAAGACAAGAGTATCTCACCACTGAGTTTAGTACACAAACCAATAACAATAACAAGATTTTCTGGATTAACTCTATAAGAAATTCCCAAGTAAACATTACTTTTTGTGAAAAGGATATTAGAAAAAAATTAAACTTAAAGACTACAAATGGATCTGTATTTGTGGATTGATTATGCTTGAAATAGGGAGGTTTCACACTAAGTATACACATTTAAAATCTTTTATATTAATTTCGATTTCGTTTGTTTGTGTGAGTGTTTTTTGTGGCGCGAAAATCTTCGGAGGGCTATTTAATAAACTTGCCGCGATCCAATCGACCTGAAACTCAGCAAATTGACTTATTGTCGAGGACAATACGTTCTATAAAATTTTTGCGTCTATCACTAAAAATTCTCTTTTACACACATTTCTAATGTCACTTTGGTGGACTAATTAACCCATTGCCGTCATCCAATCGAGCTGAAACCTAGCCGATAAACTTTTTTTTTTCATCGATAAGGCATTCTATTAAGTTTTGAAGGTAAAAAAAGTTAGTTGATGGTACGGAATCAATGGTTTCCTTCGTAAAGGTCAAACACTATGAAAACTGGTTCTGAGCAAAAAATCGCTTAAATAAATTGCTATAGCACATAAAGGATTTATATTAAAAACTTCTTTTGTATTGATTACTTCTTATTTATTCAACACTAGCTGAATACCCGTGCTGCGCTACGAAATTTTACCATTAGCATTTTAGCGATCAAAAGACATTCATGTATTCTACACTTCAGACGTTTGCTCCCATTTCGATCCCGACAAATTGATTTATCAAAATAGGAACTTTCCTTTGTTGACATTTTAAACGAAATTTATAATTGTGAATAGTAAACTGGTATAGTTTATTGTGTTTATGTTTGCTCTTAGTTCTAAATTTCAAAGTAGTAGCTGTGTTGGAATTAAGTTAATTAGACATTAAGTTAATCCTCGTATAGTTTCAATGTTGCGTCGTCTTTTCATCCCTTAAAAATTCGTTAATCGATATTGGAATGACTTATTTTTTTAACATTTGCAAAAAAAAATCAGAAAAATGACTACATTGGAAGAGGAACATTCGGATATCCCTCGTTTGGAACATTTAACCCCTTCTCGACCCCTTAAAGTTGGTTAATCGAGAACAGAATAGCTTACTTTTTCTATGTTTAATCTTTTTTGACATTTGTACCAAATTTCCGAGTTGTGACCATATGGGAAGTGGTACATTCGAATATTCCTCGTTTGGAACGTTTAACCCCTTTTCCATCCCTTGATCCACCCGAGATCGGAATAGTTTACTTTTTCTGCGTTTGTCTTTATTGATATTCACACCAGTTTTCAGAATTGTGAAACTATGAGAAGTAGGACATTCGAATATATCGCTCGTTTGGAACGTTTAACACCTTTTTGACCTCTTAAAGTGGGTTCATCGAGATCGGAATAGCTAACTTTTTCTATGTTTACCATTGTTGACATTTGTACCAATTTTTAGAGTTGTGACTATGTGAGAAGTAGGATATTCGAATGTCCCTCGTTTGGAACGTTTAACCCCTTTTTGACCTCTTAGAGTGGGTAAATAGAGATCGAAATAGCTTACTTTTTATACGTTTGTTTTTGTTGATACTTGCACCAGATTTCAGAGTTGTGACGAAAGGGGAAGTAGGACATTCGAATATCCCTCGTTTGGAACGTTTAACCCCTGTTCCACCCCTTAAAGTGGGTTAATCGAGATCGGAATAACTTACTTTTTCTTCGTTTGTCTTTATTGATATTCTCACCAATTTTTAGAGTTGTGAAGAAATGAGAAGTAGGACATTCGAATATTCCTCTTTTGGAACGTTTAACCCCTTTTCGACCCATTAAAGTGGGTTAATCGAGATCGGAATAGTTTACTTTTTCTATTTTTACCATTGTTGATATTTGTGCCGATTTTCAGAGTTGTGACTATGTGGGAAGTAGGATTTTCGAATGTCCCTCGTTTGGAACGTTTGACCCCTTTTCGACCCCTTAAAGTGTGTTAATCAAGATCGGAATAGTTTACTTTTTCTATTTTTACCATTGTTGATATTTGTGCCGATTTTCAGAGTTGTGACTATGTGGGAAGTAGGATTTTCGAATGTCCCCCGTTTGGAACGTTTGACCCCTTTTCGACCCCTTAAAGTGTGATAATCGAGATCGGAATAGTTTACTTTTTCTATTTTTACCATTGTTGATATTTGTGCCGATTTTCAGAGTTGTGACTATGTGGGAAGTAGGATTTTCGAATGTCCCCCGTTTGGAACGTTTGACCTCTTTTCGACCCCTTAAAGTGTGTTAATCGAGATCGGAATAGTTTACTTTTTCTATTTTTACCATTGTTGATATTTGTGCCGATTTTCAGAGTTGTGACTATGTGGGAAGTAGGATTTTCGAATGTCCCCCGTTTGGAACATTTGACCCCTTTTCGACCCCTTAAAGTGTGTTAATCGAGATCGGAATAGTTTACTTTTTCTATTTTTACCATTGTTGATATTTGTGCCGATTTTCAGAGTTGTGACTATGTGGGAAGTAGGATTTTCGAATGTCCCCCGTTTGGAACGTTTGACCCCTTTTCGACCCCTTAAAGTGTGTTAATCGAGATCGGAATAGTTTACTTTTTCTATTTTTACCATTGTTGATATTTGTGCCGATTTTCAGAGTTGTGACTATGTGGGAAGTAGGATTTTCGAATGTCCCCCGTTTGGAACGTTTGACCCCTTTTCGACCCCTTAAAGTGTGTTAATCGAGATCGGAATAGTTTACTTTTTCTATTTTTACCATTGTTGATATTTGTGCCGATTTTCAGAGTTGTGACTATGTGGGAAGTAGGATTTTCGAATGTCCCCCGTTTGGAACGTTTGACCCCTTTTCGACCCCTTAAAGTGTGTTAATCGAGATCGGAATAGTTTACTTTTTCTATTTTTACCATTGTTGATATTTGTGCCGATTTTCAGAGTTGTGACTATGTGGGAAGTGGGAGAATTAGTGATGAGTGAGTCAGTGAGTCAGTGAGTGAGTGAGTGAGTGAGTGAGTGAGTGAGTGAGTGAGTGAGTGAGTGAGTGAGTGAGTGAGTGAGGGCTTTGCCTTATATATATAGAGATAAATAAATTTTACATGGTGTGGGCAAACTCACAAAGATCGTTTTGGTCTCAGAATGTTTTAATAAAATGTGTTTCTTTAAAACTAATGAGTTTAATTAATTGTGATAAACTTTCCTTACAAGGTTTTCTTATACCATTCTTATGTAATTGTACACCTGTCTTACAATGCTCATATGTATTTTTATCTTCTTAAACATAAAAACATTTTACATTGTAAATACAGGGTGGTCATAAAGAAACTTTGCCGATATTTGAACCTCTAGCATCCGTTCCGTTCAACAGATCGAGATGAGATTTAATGTATAGTTATTCAAAGGTATGAGCTTGGTATTCTGTGAATGGCAACAAAATGGTGCTCACAGTTATGGTTATAGTTACAGAAACTCGAAATTTTCGAATGGCAACACTTACTTTATCTTGTCGCAAAATGCTCAGAGCATGCGAAAACCCTAAAGAGCGTTGGATGGGTACGTGTATCACAAAAAACGGAGGCGTTATGCACGCACAAAAAACAACTTTGCGAACGGCCTACAAAAACACGATCGGGACCCACGTTGGAAATTTGCATATGATTAGGCCAAAGTTCATATGGATGCCATCACAGGCAATTTTATCAGTTTTCTACGCTGAATATCTGGCGAGCGGCCTCCGTGTGCCCCAATCGTATTTCTGTTGGCCGTTCGCTGAGCTATTTTTAGTGTGTGCAAAACGCGTCCGTTTTTTGTGATACACGTACCGTTTCAATGCTCTCTAGGGTTTTCGCATGCGCTGAGCACTTTGCGATAGGAAAAAGAAGGTGTTATCATTCAAAAATGTCGAGTTTCTGAATCTATAACCGTAACCGTGAAGGCCATTTTGTTTCCATTCACCGAATCTCAAGCTCAGACATCTGAATATACCTGAAATCTCATCTCGATCTTTATAACGGAACGGTCACCAGAGGTCCATATATTTCTTTATGACCACCCTGTATTTACAAATTGTAATTCGTTTTTCCTTCAAGATAATTTATTAAAACTTGTTTCGATATAAGTAACGAATTTCTTAAAATGTTCATAAGTTTCCTTGCACTGTTTCTTTACTTGATCGTACACTTGTTAATTTACAACACTCGTTAATACATATTTATGTTTATTTTATTTCTGTACCATTTCTAATATCACATATTTTCCTTACATATTTATATTTTATTACTTACGTAATAGTCATTTAAAAATTCGGTTAGTTTATACATTTGTCAAATTAGTTTAAAAAGCTCACAAAAACATTTAAATAAATCCATTAACACTTATTAATATAACTTCACATTATTTTACGTGTAGTTTACGAGAAAATCAAATTAAGGGGGTACATTACCTAAATTTCGTCAAAAAAGAAAAAGAAATTGCTTTTAAAAATAGTTCATACATATCCGAGTAGAATGATGTTTTTTTCTTATTCCTCCGGTGACTAGAACACGCCCTGAAATCACCTGTTATTTAAACATCACTAATGGATGTAGAGCATTGAAACGTCTGCTTAATGGCGTATTTTGAACACTGGCGTTTTTGTAAATTCAAATAATGCAATTCAAAGAGATATTGCAAATTCAAATCAATATATCTCCATAACTATTAACAATTTGTTATTCAAATTTATTGAATGTAGTTCCAAACATTTTGTCATCGCAGCATTTTATTTTTTAAAATCTGTTTCAAAATATAGCATTTGACGTAAGGATAATATAGAAAAAAACAAAAATTATTAACTTTGAGATTTTTTTTTTTTTTAATTCTAATTTTACGCATTAAAAATCTTCAAAACAATATTTTCGTTATGTAATCATGTATTAAAGAAAGCTTTCACTTTGAAAAAAAAAATCTTCACTCGTATAAAAATGCGCAAACATCAATTATTATGGATTTTTCTTTTTTTTAATTTTTTTAAAGCTAAATAAACAAAATATTTAAAAAAATTATCAGAAAGACTTAAAAATAATATCTTAGACATAAGATAAATTTTTGGAATAACAATATATATAAAGAAGGTTTTTTTTATATATTTCTTTTACTAAATAAACAAAATATTTAAAAAAAATTATCTTAAAGACTTAAAAATAGTATCTTTGACATAAGGCAAATTTTTGGAATAACAATATACATAAACAAGGGTGTTTTTTTTTTTTTTTTTTTTTTTTTTACTATATAGACAAAATATATAAAAAAAAATTATCTTAAAGACTTAAAAATAGTATCTTACTTAGACATAAGATAAATTTTTGGAATAACAATATATATAAACAAAGTTTTTTTATAAAACCATGTTACCATGGTTTTTTAAAATTATTGAAGTATTATAAAACCAATTTGTAGTTAAAAGGTTTGAAATCATAACAAAGCAATAATTAAATGCGGCATATATTGTGTTTTATTTTAATTATTTCTAAGTTAACAGCAAAAACCAAGCTCCGAAAACGTGTTTTATGAAATGTATTCCTTCCATGATGTTTTAAAAAGATTCTTCAACTCGTGTCGTTGTCCTTTCACCCATCTAAAAATAAGAGGTTTTAATGATGGATGAAAATACAGTTAATGATTATTTGAAAACAATGTTTTTCTTGTGTAAATGGTAAATTATATAACTCCAAACACGGTCTCTTTTCCTATGGAAAAAAAAGAGTGTTAATTAAAGTTTGGATCAATGGTCATTTCACAGCAAAACTATTTTAAATGAAATGTGCGACAAAAAATACAACACAGTGACAAAACATGTTTATTTTAATTAAAATTCTATAATTTCGTGGTTGTTGACATCGAAAGGGAAATAATGGTATGCGAAACTTTTGACGAAATTAAAAACTCATTAGTTTTTTATTGTAGTAAATTTTGTAATGTTCACTAAACAATTAAATATTAAATGCATCGTAATCGAGTGATGAAATTAAAAACTCATTAGTTTTTTATTGTAGTAAATTTTGTAATGTTCACTAAACAATTAAATATTAAATGCAATGTAATCGAGTTTAATTTCTTCAAGAGTTTAATTCCTATATGGAGTTCATTACCCGAACATTTCAGCAAGTTTTAAATTACAGGAATTTGTTACGAATAAGGAATTTAAAGTTTAACCAAAGAACTTAAAGTTTGAGTTCTGTAATTGTATTTATATAGAATTTCAGTTAAAATAACAAAATTTAGTCAAATAACTTAATACTTTAAATGCATAAATGCACAAAGTAAGTAAAAATTTGACATGGTATTATCTTGGCCTAATAACTTCAATTGATTCTTACGAAATAAATACCTAGTAGTGTGTTATCATCAATCAGCAAAGAGAATATCATGACACATTCTAAATTGAACATATTAACATATTATAGCAGGAACATCTCAACATATTCTAATCATAAATAAATTTTACATGTTTTAAGAAATCTAGTTTATTTGTTCTAGAATTGAAACCGGTGAATTATAAACAGACACGGTACATGGTAGAGTATGGAGGAATGGTAGATTTTTGTTTAAGTTAAACTGAATAATTAAATTCAAATTCAGAGAATTATATTGCTTTTTGTTCAGTTGATGCCATCAACTCTGAAGGTAAATTGCTTGTTGTCTTTCTATGTCAAAAAGATCATTGGTTTCACTTAAAAAAATTTAAGTGTTGATAATTTTTACTTGAAGTACTTAGAATTAATCTAATGTTAAATCATCAATATTGCCTCTTAGATTTGTTTTATATTCATCAAAACTCATTCAAAATATTCAATATGAAACTCAACTGTTAATCATGCATAATTATAATTTTAATTTTGCCTGCGTGTTAAAGAATTTAGAGATTAGAATTTAAATTTTCCTTAACTAGGTTCTGTTTATCCTTTTATAAAATCTAAAAGCGAGACCTGTGCTATACGATAAGAAATGAAATAAATTATCGCAGTATATTTATCTTATATAATTTCTGACCAAACGTTTTGCTTAGCAATCAGATTGACTCTACTACAAATATTAATATTCTATTAATACAACAACAAACTTAATAAAATAATACTATATTTATCGAAGCTGTCATTTAAAGGCCAACTGTCTCTCTTCCAACGTTTTAGTTTCTCGAAATATATTTTATTGTATCTATTAATATCTCAACATATTCTGCATAGCATTTCAGCATATTCTAAAGTTGACATCGCAAAAAATTCTAAAGCGAGCATCTCAACTTATTATAAAGTAAACATCTCAACATACTCTGCATAACATTTCAGCATATTCTAAAGTGGACATCGCAAAAAAATTCTAAAGCGAGCATCTCAACTTATTATAAAGTAAACATCTCATATTCTAAACTGATAATTTCCAAATAATCTAAAGTGAACATCTTAATTTATTCTACAGTGAACATCTCAACATATTCTAATATAAACATCTAAAAATATTCTATTATGAACATTTAAAAATATTCTAATATGGACATCTAAAAATATTCTAATATGAACATCTCGACATATTCCACTCGTAAAAAAAAATGTTTCAAGAAATTTCTTTTAGCTGTTCCAGAATCGAAATCGGTAAATTACAAATACAGACGGATAAAACACAGACAGATAAGATATTTAAACTGTTTTCCTTTCTATATATCATGTAAACAATTCTAAAACTAAAATGTAGTCATGTGTGTTAGAGAAAGCTCTTACACTTCAATTTTCTACATATGTTCAGAATGTTTCTAAGTTAGGCAAACAAGTAAAAATAATAAAAAATTTCAATAAAAACTAAACTTTTCAGAAAAACTCACTCGCGTTATATTTGTTGTGAATTTTAAGCTAAGAATTTAAACACTCAAGGAAATGGTTTTAAAACGTGGGATTTATCTTTAAAGTTCATAATGTGCATTTGAAAGAGCCTACTAATCCTTCAATTAACACTTAGATCAACTTCTAAGCTTGAAAAGCAGTTTCTTTCAACTACTGTCCCAGACCATAAAAATCTAATAGAGAAGAGCATGAAAAAATTACCACTTAGACCAAAAAGAAAATTACAACATTTATAAAGTTTATGCATTAACCATTATACAACAATGTTATTCTGAATTAGTACCATGTTTCTTTGAATTTATACTGCAATCTAAGAGTACAATATATAACCTTATGACTTTTATCACAGTTACTTGAAAAGATAATGTTAGAGATTCCAAAAATAATAAAAATTATGTTAGTTTTGTGAATTTTTATTTAGGTTTTCTGTAGAAGACTTTTATAACCATGACAAAACACCATGCAAATTGTTTGCAAATAAAAGTATTTCTACCTCAATTATTTTTCATAAACACAAACATTGCTTCATTGGTCTTACTGGCCAAAAATTTAGAAAGAATTAAATAAAGGCGAATGCAATTATAAGAAGTATAATAACCATTACATTAGAATAAAGGTTTATATTTTTCAATAATTCATCGGTCTTCAAAAGAAAATTTCAACTGCAGAGTATTCTTTTTACTAAGGAGCGGCCTGATTGCTCTTCTAACAATCAGTTTTTTCAATTTGAAAAAATCAAAAAATTTATTAAATTTACTATTTAATTATATCTCATAGCACAAGATTTTCCTCTGTAAATTTTTTAATACATACTTCATAAAACTTGTGACAGATCTGTGTGAAAATCATTTAATTGCATATTTTCTTGTAATGTGAGATTTATTAGAAATTCAGACCATTAAAAAAATGCAGGTTTTCGAGATTTAAAGTAAAGGGTCATAGAAATAAAAGCGTCAAAACCGACTTTAGACGCTACAAAAACATGCATTGTTTTTTTTTTTATAAATCTGCCTTTACTTGGATGCTAAAGGCAGCCCTTTCTGTATGTCATGCAATATAGTATCTTAATATAAATTGAGAAAATTCAACCATTAATGGAATATTTTTCATAAATCTCAAAACATAATTCCAATGTATTAAAGTAAGGGGTCATAGAAATAAAAGCGTCAAAATTTACTTTAGACGCTAAAAAAACATGCATTGTTTTTTTTTTTATAAATCTGCCTTTACTTGGATGATAAAGGCAACCCTTTCTGTGTGTCACGTAAAATAGTATCTTAATATAAATTGAGAAAATTCAACCATTAATGGAATATTTTTCATAAATCTCAAAACGTAATTCCAAACTGCATTGTGGTCAATAAATGCGTCATATTTAATAATCACCACAGGGAAATTTCCCCAAAATAAGGAAGTGGCTATACAATTTTTGAATTGTAATTATAGCCACCGAAATTTGAATCATAATAACAAAAAGTTAGGGCCTTGCCATATTTAAAACAAAGGGGGAAAATATGATAATTAAAGCGAATATATCAGTTTATCTCTGTGCCAGTGGCAGTATATTTTTTAAAAATAATTTTACCATTTTCAAAGAAATAGACATATTTGTGTTATGAATTGAAACTGGAGTTATTCAAATGTAAAAATATAACTTACAAGTTCCTTTTATATAAGAAAGTGCACGACCTCAGTTTGAACTACTATAACTGATAATTTGAATACTTACCTGACTAAAATTCATGATTTGATTTATAAATGCAATAAAAAATAAATAGAAATAATTTTATTATATTTTAAATTAAATCCCGAATTTTATGTAGCAAAATGTCTAATTATCAATTATGGCGAAGTAGCATATTTTTCAAATGTAAAACAAACACAAGAAATAAAGCAAGAGTTTTCTAAAACTGGGCTTATGCATTATTGCACTGTTTACCATTCCTTTTTACTTAAACTTTGCAACAAACTTATAACTTTTGGAAGTGCTATTTTTTTTTTTTTAAATCTTATATTTTATTTTTAAGTTTTTACAAAAAATTTAATTTTATCAGCCCTCCCGATTCCGGCTATTTTTACTACTTTTTATGTATTAGGTGGATAATAAAAATACAAAGAAAATGATTGTATAAATGTTCCATGTTTTAACTTAACGATACAGACCATTTAAATGAAATTTAAATATAATTTTAAAACAATTTTTTTCTTGAAAATCTTGTCTGTGATGCCACTATTTCGATATCTTTTAAAATATAAATATCATACGGGAATACCTACATTAAACTTTAAACTCCAGACACTGTTAAAGCAATAGTAAGAAATGCTTGCATTTTCAGAGTCTTATATCACTTGCTTTATACTTCATTGGTTCAATTGAAGGGTTAGAGGTAGATGAAAAAGAAAAATATTGCCTAAAATAGTAGATGCTTGAACTTTTTTTAATTCAAGGCAAAGATTTCAAAAGGGGTTGATTCTTTTAAAATTTCAGAAAAAAACGAAGTTTTATGGATTTTTATCTTTTTTTAAAATATTCGCTATTTTTTTTTTATTATATAACTATAACATGTTATTCTTGTTATTTGGCACCCACCTGATGGCCAAGGTGTTAGGGCTCTAGCCTTGCTTGCCAAAGGTGCCGGGTTCGAATCCTGCGTTAGGTGTGGATTATCGTTGAGGCTAAGAATCCACATTAAGCTGTAGGTCTCGGTCTGAATAGCCGTCATAGGGCAAAAGATAGGTCATTGCATGCACAAACCAACCAGTCAAATTTGTTAAAAAAAGTTTTCAAACTCTTTTTAACCACACATTTTACTTTAAAATGTTACATTCTGTAAAAGTCTCATAAATAACGCAAATATTCGTGCGTCAAATAAATTAATATGATTTATTTGCATATAGCATTTTCTTTTTATTAAATTTTTTATAATATTTTTTCACATTCATTCTGTGTACTACTTTGATATTTGAATTTCAGTCAAAAAAGTTACAACACATACGTGAAAATATTTTTGTGAGGACAATAGCATATGATCTGTATTCCGATTGGAACGTCAAATAAACAGTATCAAAATACTAACTTGATAGTACTTTAATATCCAACATTCATAACAGTATGGAAAAACTCTATTTACAAATAACTTTAAACGTATGTATAAACTCTTTGATATACTTACCCCAGTAGCAAAAATAAATAAATAAATAAAACACTGGCAAATATCAGTTCGATACTGGCCAATCCCGATGTGGTTCGTTGTAGACTAGCCGTTGATACGGATCTTGGTCAATCATGCCCAGTCATGGATAAAATATACTAAAAGATTTGAAATGTTGATGTAGAGTTTTAAAATTGAAATATAGTGTTACAAGAAAAGACGGAGAGAAAAAAAATATGTTTTTTGATGGTTTTGACATGTCTACTTTTACAAAGATCGTGTATATTGGAATGATGCTCGAGTTTCGGCATGAACTGGCCAATCTTCTCAGAACTCCTGTTTTCATCACTGGCCAATACCACTATGTTACCTGGGTAGTAGTTCAGAAATTAATCCTATGCAGATTTGTCAATAATTAACTCTATAATATGCCATGTTAAAACTGGGACGGATTCCCCTTTCTTAACGAGGAAATGGCCATACTTTGAACCCTAGAAAGTTCAGCACGACAGATTTTAGTAAGTTATTATTATTTACACGATCTTTTGGGATTAATATATGAGCCGTACAGTATGTGTTTACCTCTTAATTTTTATTCGCATAATTTTACGAAAAACACGGCTTTCCTTCATGTGAAATAGGTCACATTTCTGGTTTTTACTCATCTTTTCCAGACATAACCTTTCGGAAACAACTATTAAGGTTATGGGGTGATCGGACTAACTCATTGAATGTTCTAGTAAAGATAGTAATCAATCAAAATATTCAATAAAAGCCGTAATTCAACAAATCAAACTTTGACGACTGTTTTGAAGTGCGACTAGAAACTGAATTTTTAAAAATCGCAGTTGAAAAAAATTGAAGGTTGATTGTTGCAAAACTTTGTGAACAATCGCAAATGAAGGTCACGACTAGACTACTTGTTAATTCTGAAATGAATAGAAATCTACAGAACTTTACCTTCAAAGAATATGAATCAACTTTAATCGGTCTTCAGAGTAATTCCAATACATTTCGAATGTCAACAAATTATTCAAGAATAATGAGAAGTATATTTTAAAATGTGTAAGTTGTTTTTCCTTTGTTGATTCTCAATATATTATCTCGGGATCACAGGTAATTCCATTGAGCCATGTTAGTTTACTATTAGTTAATAGACTCTCTGACTGTTGGTAATAATTTAACAGCTTCTTTTTTAGTTTAAAAATATGAAAATTATAGAAAATTGCAAGTGCGTGACTCATAAGAGAAACTAATAAGTTTGACCTATTTAAAATTATCTATAATTTTTGCAAATAAAAATTATGAAATGACAAGATTTAGCGGACTTAGAAATTACTGTTATTCAGAATACTTTATATCTTTAATGTACATTACATGCAATACCAGAAATTACATTCCCAAGTATCGGTATACCTTCATATATAACAGATTGGTTGGTTGTTTTCAGATTATCTGGGCCGACCAAACGGTATAGTGGTTAGCTTCTAGACCGCGAGGTTGCGGGTTCGAGTCCCGTGTTAGGCATGGGTGTTTGTAAATGTATGTTGGCTTGTCTAATGACGAATGTTTTGGCGCATTATAGCCCTCGTGTTGCTGACGGCGCCAGATAATCTGAAAACAAACAACCAAATCGGATTATCTGGCGCCGTCAGCAACACGAGGGCTATAATGCGCCGAAACATTCGTCAAGCCAACATACATTTACAAGCACCCATGCCGTACATGGGACTCGAACCCGCAACCTCGTGGTCTAGAAGCTAGTATGCTAACCACTATACCGTTTGGCCGCCCATTACGCTTTCGGAATTTACAACATTTGCGGAAATCATTCCAATCATTGATTATCCTATTGTAAAAATAACGTTTTCGGTCTTCCCTTTTTGGCACAGTCGGGTCCTTGTGTTGCCCTTGCACATGATAAATCTGAAATACAACGAACCAATCCTTCCCTATGAAATTGAGATTTGAACAGTTTGCACCCATTCTTCGTGTCCTATTGGCAGTGACAATTTCTAAACACCTAACTTCACCCAGCTCAATAAATTTAAACAACTGATTCATTTTTTAGACAGATATATATATATATATATATTTTTTTTTTTTTTTTTTTTGCTTTTATTAAAATTATTATGGTCGAAAACCCCTCCAGAATTTTTTTTTTCATTCCATTTTGATTTTTGGTTCTCAATATTTTAGTAAAAATGTAAAAAGTTCCCTTTAAGGGAGCGTATAATAGATTACGTCATGAAGCACGTAAAACGTTTGCTTCTATTCTTCACTTTAAAGAAATTTAGCCTCAAGATCGGCCAAAACATGTCCGCTCATAAGTGACGTGTTTCTCAGCATAATGAACTGAAATTATATATCTAGGGTAAACGAAGTATTCTAAATCGAATGAAAACATAAAAAATAGGGATTCTTATTGAAGTTTTTAAAGATAGAGTTAAATTTACTTAGTATGCAACCCCCTAAGAAAAAAAATTGCACCAGACATATAGAGAATCGCAAACAAAACATTTTGGTGATAATCGCAAGATTCTACGATTATTAGAACTGAAGATATGGCCATATCGTTCAGATTTTATTTTGGGGGGGGGGGGGTTACTGTATAACATGTTCAAACCATTTTCTCATTAGTTTGGCAATCGACAACGCCATCTGTTGGAGTGCTTTGTAACTATTTCAGAAATTTGACGGATTAAGGTACTTGTCTACTTTCGGAGTACTTTTAAAAAAAAAAACTTTATGTATGAATATTTTAAGTGCCTTTTTATATTTAGTACTACTATAGATTAGTATTACAGTGAAAAATAATTCTAATTTATCATTATTATTTTTCAAAAATTGCAATTTTGCATGAAATTTTGATGAAATATTTCAAAAACTTAAAATAAGATAAATGAAAAACTATTAAGTTTTTTAGGAAATAAATTTTATATAAATAAACTGCATGCTTATATCTAGTGCATATAAGACATTAAGAAAAAATATATTCATTAAAACTTTTTTTATAGATAGTCGAAATATAAGTTAATGATTCTTTGACAATTTCACCTTGTTTTTATTCAAAAGTGGTATTTCATAAAATAATCATCCAGTCTCAATTTATATAGCAAATTCCCTAGATAACAATCAAAAAGAGAAGTAAAAAATATATATATAGTGATTCATGAATAATTTTTTGAGTTATGGCCTTGCAAATTAGCAATATTTGTGTGAATATCAATTCCGAGAAAAATGCATTTAAACTTTAAAACACTCACACATTTACACACTTAAAATGCACCTTCTTCTTTTACAATTTTTTTTATTTATTAAAAAGAAGAAAATATTAATATTTAGAAGGTAATCACTTTTTAATCGGCAACATTTGATTTTGGTATGCTATTTCCTGTTACAATTTACAGTTTTAGATCAGTTTCAAATTGTCATAGCTTTTGTTCAAATCAACGCAGAGTTAAAAAGAAGACAGTTTTAGAAACTTAAAGATTGGGGCTAAAATATTCATGAATAATATATTTTTTTTGTCAAATTTCATAAAAAAATCAACCTTTTTAACGTAGACAAGTACCTTAAAGCTTTTTAGTTTCCCACTTGGAATACAGCAAAAAGTACATTCTTATGATGATACGTTTATTTTAATTCAATTTGCCGACCAAATGGTATAGTGGTTAGCGTGCTAGCTTCTAGACCACGAGGTTGAGGGTTCGAGTCCCGTGTTAGGCATGGGTGTTTGTAAACGTATGTTGGCTTGTCTAATGACGAATGTTTCGGCGCATTTTAGCTCTCGTGTTGCTGACGGTACCAGATAATCTGAAAACAACCATTTAATTCAATTTTGAAAATCGTCAGTCCAATTTGGGACACCTAGTATCCTCTTATCAAGAAACGTTAATCGCAATGGACCTGAACAGCTTTTTCTAAACTGTGGATCGTGACCTATTGCTAGGAGTAAATTTTTGGTATTTGGCTATTCCTGAACCCCCCACTGGCTCGAGATCAGCAAAGGCGTCTGTCTCATGCTGTGAGATAGTGCCAACGGGTTGCCGTAGCAATTCTCTGCTGTACAAACCGGACATATTGGCTCTATTTTCTACTCGTAAACAAATTAGATTTCTAAAAATATGATGAATCTAGTAGTAATGTATTTGCTTCATACAATACTAGCTGCTGAGAAAGTTATATTAAAAAAAAAATCATTTTGACTAGGTCAAATATACATTTATAAGCCACCGATGGACGGGTCTAATCCATGTCCGTGCGCCTATTGCTTAAAATAGTTGAAATATTTATTTTTCAATATAACTTTGCCACCAACCAGTTTTGTATAAAACTAAAACATTAACTATGAGATTCGTCATAATTTTAGATTTCTCTAATTTGTTTACGAGTAATAAAAAAGAGTCAAAATGGCACGGGAATCAGCCAGAGAATTGCCCTGATATCTAAAACTTGTGGTGACCATTTCAAATAAAATCCATCGAAGTTACAATGTCATTTCGCTTGTTTAGCAAGATTAATGAGAGGAGTGCTAGCTCAGGTGCAGACCGCGTCATATGTCGCATCCGCATTTAAATGAGGCAGAAGTGATAGTCGTAACTTTGCTATACAAACAAAACCTCACTGTTCATATATGTACGTTCTTCAATTCGAAAATGTATCATGTGTAAAAATTATCAAATATGAAAATGAATAAAAGACTGCAACGGAGAAAGAACAACGTATTTAAAAAGAAGTAAAGCACATCCACGAAGGGTAGTGCTAGCTGTACACTCATGTGTAAATAGTATCGTAAATTTTCATTAAAATTAGTATTTTTATTTATTTCCTCTGTTAGCAAAAATATTTAAAAACAATCTTCTATTTAAGCTTTATATGAAAAATAATGTCCTTGCACTAAATTATTATATTGGTTAACAATTTGTTTGTTCGGTTATTGTATTGTCAGGAAGTACATAATTTTAGAAATAATTTTATTTTATATTAGAGCTGTTATTTCGACAATTTAAAAGAAATTTTAATCAATTCAGAAATTCTTACTTTAGTTCAAAGAGCGATTTTTTTTTATTTTTTTTTGCATGCATCAATTAAAATAACATACATTTCATTCATATTATCGAAGAAATACAATTTTGAAAAAAGATTTACAGCTAACAAATGAATTTTTTACCAGAATATTTCTTCGATAGATATAAATTTTTATAGCAAGTAAAACGAACAGTAATAAAAGTTCATCAACAAAATCTATAGAGAAAATAGGAGAGTGTTTTTTCATTAGATTTAAAAAGTTTTATAAGCTAACTTATAATTATTTAAAAAAATATTAAAAAAGGAACTACTTGTTATTTTGTTTTCTATTTATTTTAATTAACTTTGTTTACTTATGTTATACCTGTTATAAAATGTCATATGCTTCAAAGCAATTCTCCGACAGCTTATGTTATGCCTACTATAAAATTTCATTTGCTTCGAAGCAATTGAGGACTAGAAATAGACCTCAATTGCATAGAATAGGACTAGAAACGGCCTTAGTCCAAAAAAGAAAAACTTTCAGGAAAGCCGAAAAATAAAAAACATTCGCATTAGTATTAAGGCTATGACTAAGAACCAGATTGAATTTAAACTATTGCTACTGGAGTTCGCACTTTGGGTTGGTTTGTTGTTTTCTGATTATCTGGAGCCTTCAGCAACACGAGGGCTATAATGCACCGAAACATTCGTCATTAGATAAGCCAACATACATTTACAAACACCCATGCCTAACACGGGACTCGAACCCGCAACCTCGCGGTCTAGAGGCTAGCACGCTAACCACTGTACCGTTTGGTCGGCTCTCGCACTTTGGGAGTTCTCCAGTTTGTTTAGCTTGGTATTTAAGACATTTTTTCGTAAAAAAAAAAAGATTTTTGATTTTTCTGGTACTTAGATCGTTTTCCATTTCTAGTCCTCAATTCACTGTCAACTATTGTAGCTAAAAAAATAGAACAATAGGTAGAAGACAGACTGAAGTTCCCTCTTAATAAAAGTGCCTGTTTTAAAGGTAGATAACTTCTTTCTAAAATCCTTCCTTCTAAAAATCCCATCAGCCCACCCTCTACGATTGAATTGTAACCGGATCCGCGACAGTTAGTCAGAAATGCGGAAAGGGGGTGGGGGTAAGAGGAGAATTGTTTCGGAATGTTGGGCAAACAAGCCAATAAATAATACATCCCCTAAACACAAATGGCAAGTGGGGGAATAAGACCCTGGGGTCTATCGTTCGCAAAGGCCATTTGAGGTTTTGAATTTCAACACCAACTGTATTCTCTAGGCGAGGGAAAGGGATCCCCCGATCCTGCATGGATCATGTTAAGCATAAGCAATAAGGCAGTTTTCTTTTACCATGAGGGAGTCTGGGAAGATTAAGGATCTTTAAGGTCGTTTTTTTTATACTGAAGTGTGACGAAAATTGCTAAAGTGGGGATTTTTTTTGTCGTAGAAATATTTTTATGGTCTTGACCTAATTTAGAAGATGATCGAAAAGAGTTTTGTCACGTACTTTAGAATTTATAGTTGTTTTTTTTCAAAATAAAAAATTGTTATTGTTTTTTTTTAACAACTTTAATATTTAAGTGTTTCTTGCATATATTTCACTGATGTAGAAATTATTCCAATAAACAGAAGAATAAATGCATTCAGTTATTTATACTCAGTGGTAGAAGTGGTAATAAAAAAAGTGTGGGGACGTCCAAATTTCGGTGACAAGTGCCCCTCCCTTCTCCCCCTTGTCCCATCTTCAACGATAAATTTTATAATTTCGTAACTTATACTAAAAATATTAACTAGTAAGGAAATAGTTTATGCTTCCTAACATTAACATCAAATGAGGGTTCAAAATTTATTGTTAGTTTAATGAATATTCGACGACTTAATTTTTTCACTTGGAAGTAAGATATAAAGAGAAGTAATAATCCGATGTTATATACATAGCTGTTTATTTAGATTTAAATAATACTTATAAATGTGCATACTTTTATAAAATTAAATTACTAGATAATTCTAAAAAAAATGTTAAAAAAATAGCTTGTCTTTATATGAAACAAAAATAGAAATTTATCTTAAAAGAAAGTTCCTCCAAAGCTAAAAGTTGACCAAGCGTAACTGTATTTGTTAGTAAAAATACTCATATCTTTATACCCAGAATAGTACAATACATTTTTATAATAATATGATATATACACCATAAATAGTTATAAAATTTTCAAATGTAGAAATAACTTTTTCTCATTTTCACTACATTTAAAGGTTAATGGTACTTTTCATTAGTAGTTTTTAGGTGGATTGAATGCTTTTAAAAATGGGCGGATAGATTTCATTGGTTTTAGAAATGAAGGGACGCATGAGTAATTTCTTGAAAAAAGGGGACGCTTTACCTTGCGTTTACCCACACTTCTAGTACTGTTTATACTATTTTTAGTCAAATCCCTCAAACATATACATTCGATAACTAATGGTTATTGGATTGATTGGTTGTTTTCAGATTATCTGGCGCCGTCAGCAACACGAGGGCTATAATGCGCCAAAACATTCGTCATTATACAAGCCAACATCCATTTACAAACACCCATGCCTAACACGGAACTCGAACCCGCAACTTCGCGGTCTAGAAGCTAGCACGCTAACCACTATACCGTTTGGTCGGCAATGGTTGTTGGAATGTGGATTAATATATAATATTGGGGGGGGGGGGGCTTTATGAATATAAGCATGTGTCAAACTTAGGAATTCATTCTACAAGGCTCAAAGTAATGCAAAGTTCTGTTTATAGATAAAATGTCAGTCCCGGCAAAGCAAAATCTCTTTTCTGTCTAATCTGACGTCTGAAATGAAACATTTCATTATCTATTGGTTTATTTTTATTCACAGTTAATTCCTAGACTAAAACTTTTGGTTCCTATTCATTAATTTCAAAAACCCATTGAATTATTTTGTTTTGAGAATCGTGTTAACTGTTAAAATAAGAATACTCTGCAAGAAGTTTTTTCCATAATTAAATAATGTGCCGGCTTTGCTTTTTGTGAATTAATATTGCAAAGCATTTACATGGGTGACAAAATTTCACCGGCTTTTTTGAAACACGAATAAAAACGGAAAGTGCAATGTTCATTAAAATGTAATTGTAGTGTGCTATTTCCCAAGCACTTTACAATAAACGCTGCATTTCTATAGCTTCCTTATTTTTTTAATTAATTTTCAAATAGGTCAGTCATTTTTGTAACACTCCGTGAATTCTGTTCATTTATTCATGAGTCGCTCACGTAATAGACGGATTTTGCTTAACCACATCCGTAATCAACATTTGAATAAATATTCAGGGATTTCTAATTCATTGGTTTATTCCAGTTCTCTCAATTCAATGTTTGTACTTCAAGTTCTCTCAGAGAGTCATTACATTTGATTCCATTCATTAAAGAATCTATAAATATGTGTATATCACTTTCATACTAAATAAACCTGCTGTTGGTGTTTTACTTTTGATATTTATAGTTAAAATTCCATATAAAATTTATTATTATAGATAATTATAGTACAAGTTCTTTAGATGTTGTCTATGGCTATTAAAATAATACTATCTAGATACATTTTGTGGAATTTTAATAACCCTCTCGTTTTCACGCCCTAAATATTTTAGGCCACGGCAATTTGCTCCGCCAAAAATATATGTCTTAGTAAAATTCTTTATGTTAGGCTATGGATATAAGAAAACACCACTCTTTCACTGTTTGAACTTTAATTTGATCACAATTATTTTATGTATCCTACTTTTAACTTTCTGTATGATTCTAGTGGATATAAAATTCGAACAAACTTTTTGGTCCCAACCCACTAAAAGATGTTGTTCATTAAAACTAAAAAAAAAAAAAATCTTTTTGTTAACCAATTTCCGTAAAAATGGAAAGTTATTCATACATATTTCCCACCAAATCGCTATTTTGAACTGGCATTTACCACGTAATATCATATTTCCCCCTTTCTACAAATCCTTCTGACGTCCAATATTACTCATGAGACTGAAAAAATTATTTTCAGTAAACAATATATGATTTTAAAAATATTTGGTCTTTGGTTTCAATATATTGAATTGGTTAAAGAAGCTCCCCAAGAGCGCAAAAGACAATTAAATTCGACTTTTTCACTGTAATTGTGTTGACTTGATTTAGACAAGTCTCTAATGGTAAAATATCGGTTTCTAAATAGTGTTTATTGATACTTATGGAAAATTTTAGTCCACTTTTGCCTTGGATAATCGACTAAAAAATATTAATATCACCCTTATAAGTAAATCAGGTCACTCCTCTAATTCAAATTTCATCAAGCTTGTGTGGGAGACTTCTACGATTTGCATTGTGTAAATATTTAATGTATTGGGAACTTTCCATCGCTTGCAAACAGTTCAAAAGGTAGGACGAACAATTTAGCTTCAAGAATTCATCAAGAAACTCATGTCAAATATGAGAATACAGAGCATAGTAAACACTCATGACAGGGGAAATGATATCTCACACTAAAAATCAACTTCTTGAGTTGCGTGATTTTTAATGTGGATGCATCTGTACAAGTGCACACTAATGGTTATCCATTCTTTTACATTTGCCCCCACTGTACACTTTGTATTCCAATTCGCGACTGAGTTGTTTTACTTATCGTTATGTCACATAAAGATATCTCTTTGATGTGAATTTCATGAGTTTATGATGCTCCACTGAGAAGTTATTAAGGGAAAAACTAGTTATTCTTTAATTTTTTAACCAGTGTATATCGCATTGTCCATGGAAAAGCTTTACCAGTTTTATAGCATGGCTTTTCCATACCATACAATTGGTAAGGATTTTTCACATCAGTTGGGTATCTTTTCCATGGGCGTAAAGAACGGCGTTTCCATACCAGTTGGGTCGCTTTTCTAAGGGCAAAGCGAAATAAGTATTGATAGAAGATAACTATGAGGGTGTATAAAAAAAGTTGTATTAGCTTGTTGTTGTTGTTGTTTCTTATCCTCCACCTGTCTGACGATGCTTGTAAATCACCACAATAAAAACCCCAATAGCACAAGTACGCTGGCCAATATCTCTCAACACTGGCCAATGCCGATGTGGACCGTTGTAGACTGGTTGTTGCTACAGATCATAGCCAATCTCGCTCAGTGCTGTGTAAAATATACTGAAATTTTTTTAATTTGATACAGAATTTTAAAATTGAAATATAATTTTATAAGAAAGAACAGAGGGGTGAAAAATGTGTTTTGTGATGCTTTGACAGGTTTATTTTTTAAAATATCATGTATTTTGGTACGATGCTCGAGTTTCGGCTAGGATTGGCTAATCTTCAAAGAACCCTTGTTTCCGACATTATCCAATGTCATTGCGTTACCTAGAAATGGCTTCGTGAAAAAATATAGCTAAAAGATACAGGAATGTGTTTATGCAACAAAAAAAAACTTCAGATGTTTATAGTTGTTTTGTTAAAAACAGTTGAAGTTAAAATAAAAAAATGCGCATTGAACTCTTCGTGTGTGCCTGGCCTCAGAAGTTCCTCTTCAACGAGGTGAAGAACCTTTCCATCGCCCCTTTTCAATCTTCGGCCGATGTGTCGAAACCGACATCTCTTCTTCCAATCCAATTAATTATCAAATTGGCAGTCTAAGAAGAAGCGAGACGTACCTCCAGGATGGAAGGCCACTGACAGTAGCTTCCGATAACACTTGATGGAAGATCTGAGTTTCCGCCTCCATCTTGTCTTCATGGACAGCGCGGATCTTGAAGGGATTGGGTGCAAAATCGTGCTTCCTTGCATAATGACATGGAGAATTCGTGGAATGGGAGGCATGGTTTGGTGGGGTGAAAGGATTTCAGAGGTTAAGGGGACTTAGTACCCTTTAAACTTTTTTTTTATTTAAGCCTTTAAAATTATAATTTTTACATATTTGGAAGTATTACTAAGTAAAAGCTAAATTTTATTTAAGAAAAAGTTCACATAGTGCTCTAAATTTTCAAAATTTTAAAAAAATTAATCAAATTTCAAATTCTATCTTCTTTTTCGTTTTTCAATATTTTTCCTGATTTTTTTAAAAAATGTTTCTAGTAATATACTCTAACTTTTTGGGCATCGGATTTAGAATAAGTAACATAGTTTTCGAGAAAAGCGATGATTACTGTACCTATATGTAAAAAAAGCGTAACAAACGTGTATTTTTCAACATTTAAATTTGTGAAACAAAATGTTTTTATTTTATTCAAAAATCCATGCCAATTTTTGTCAGATAGATATTAAGAATGACACAAAAAAAATTTCACGTAATTTCATTCATATTTGCTGAAGTTTTAGCATTTTGTGTCAAGTGGGAATTTCAAAAGTCATGAACTGAGAAAAATGCATTCGATACCTCGAAAGACCTATTGCAGCAATGCTAAATTCTCCATAAAAATAAAGTTTTTCTGAAATTGCAGTTATCGAATCAGATAAAAAAATTGCCAAAATAAGAAGGTTTCAAAGATTACAAACACGCAAAAAACAGAAAATTTATATTTTTATTATTTTTAGTGAAAACAAGGGTTACCAAGTCCTCTTCCTTCCTTTCTAAGGAAAAAACCGATTCGCTTAACTTACACAAACGCAACATGAGTGGATGGTTAACTTGTGAAGCGGCATTCTTGTAACGTCATCCAGAGTGAAAAGTAAGAGTTAACCTTCTCTCCAAACAATTACCCTTTTGGGGAAATGAGTCTTCCTTTCGTCTGCCTGGAGGGTTAATGTGCGGAGAAAACCTACAGAGCAAGTGGTCAATAAGATCTTCTTGACTCATTGGGAAAACATACTTGTGCTCTTAATGGTGTTTCAAGCCCTGGAGAAAGAAGATTCCCTCATTTGAAGATGGATTTCTGCTTTAATAAGACATTATCGCCATTGTTTAATGATCCATCGGGCGGAAGAAAAGAGGCTCGAATTGATCTGTAATCAAAGGAAGCTGACCTTAGGGGCAGCAAATGGGAACTCAAAATGGGAATGGGAACTCAAAATGGGAATGAGATTGTTACATTTTATATTGATGTTGAGTTTATGTGAGCTCAAATCGATATACTGTTTCTGATTTATATTTATTTTAACGAACTTCCCTTTTCAATATAGTTTGCAATTGTATTTGTCTTACATTATCAAAAAATAGTTTTATAATAAACTTTTAAATTTAGTCATAATATTGTGAGGATAAATTATTCTAAATATTATTGGTATTGTGCACTGATAACCATTAACTTATTGTCATGATTAGTGTACATCATTAGAATTGCAATTAACAATTCTTATTATCATTATTATGTTTATCGGATCATGACTTACAAATTTTATGGCAATTTTTTTCATTATTATAAGAACATTATCATAAGTTGAAATTAATTGGCTA